>OZ007501.1:60295134-60635668 GCA_963931805.1 Microdon myrmicae
GATTCGAAAAAAAAGATATCCAATCGGTCTCGTCCGGTCAGCTCTGTTTGCAATCGTCTGTAATCATACAACAACTTTTTTTTAAAATGATGTAACATTTGCCGGAGGTTGAACCTATTTTCAAGAAAAAAAAGAAAGAAAATAAACAAAATGGTGGACATGCAAACTTCAGGTACCGATTTTCACTTTTTTCTTTTGCTCTTTAACGTTGAATAGGAAAAAACAGTGTATGAAAAATTGTCTACATTTAGGTTCAGGCTTCAATAAATTTAATTTTTTTTTTAAAATCAGATCCATCGAATAGTTTTTGAGATATCGTGGAGGTTAGTATGGAAAACATCGTTTTTGTGAAAAAAAAAACGAGTTTAGAGTTTCAAAATGCTATACGAACGTGGGAAGAAAAGATTTCGGCCTGACCTATAGATGGCACCAGCAGGTATAATTTCAGGTTCTATAGCACTATGTCGCATTAGCTTATATATACATTTTCTGATCGATTGCTCTGTAAGTATACATACTGAAGAAAATGCCTCATAGTGAGAAATAAACAACCTCACCTGTTCTCGTAACGCTGTAACTTTTTTATAAAGTTATTTTCGCAAAAACTTATTCTACACACTATAAGCTATCAAAAAATGAAAAAAAAACTTGTTTTTTTAAAACCTTCCTTTAATTAAGGAATAATAATTGTGTTGAGGAAAACATCTCTCTCTGTCGTGTCGGGCGATTGGTTTTGAAACGTTTTTTCTAGTAGCGAATTTAGGAGAATTCAAGCAGTCAAACTGTTAAACTCCCAAACTTGCAAACTGTCAATCGCTCATACTGTTAAACTGTCAACCTGTCCAACTGTTAACATATTATAGTATTCTTGTTCAATATTATTTAACATTTGATCATGGAAGGAAACTGATTTAGGCTTGGGGATCTTGAAAAGTTTCCTTGGTTTTTGACCACCATTTTGTTCAATTGTGAGGTGTATTTCTCCTCAATAATCAAAATTGTCATAGTTGGATGAAGAACACCTTGATGATGCTCAAAAGCTGCTACTACATCCAAATTAAAAGGCAAATTATATCAGAAAGTCATTTAAGATATAAAGTACCCAATGTTTTAGAAAACGTATCTCACAACTGAATAGAATAAAAAATGATTAATTAAATACATACTACTATTTATTTACAGCTATCTTATCACTTAATTAGTGGTATCTTTTCGTTTGTTAATTAGAAGGTGGTTGTCACATTATCATAATAATACCCACAATCATCTAATTGCATCCTAATCACCGTCATAATCGTATAATTGTTTTATTAGATCCCTATCTTAAGTTAATGCGAGACACTCCGCGGGTATAAATTGCGTTGGCCATGCATGCTCTTCAACAGTTTCCCAACCACCATCGAAAATGCGTTGGAACATTAAGTTTATCGTGGGACTTGCTCTGCTTATGTTAAGCATAACACCTGCAGCACCCTTCATTGACTGGTTTAAACTATTTTGGCCACCGCCACCGCCACCGCCTCCGCGTCCGCCACCGCCTCCGCCTCCGTCACAAGGAGGATATCCATCACCATGGGGAATACCACCTTATCCAGGTTATTGGCCACCACCGCCACCACCGCCACCACCGCCACCACCGCAGCCACAATGGGGCTATGCACCACCAGGACCAATAGCAATTTATCCAGTTAATCCGCCACCACCACCACCACCACCGCCAGCACCAACGCCAGCACCAACGCCAGCACCAACGCCAGCACCAACGCCAGCACCAACGCCAGCACCAACGCCAGCACCAACGCCAGCACCAACACCAGCACCAACTCCAGCACCAACGCCAGCACCAGGACCCGCACCAGCGCCAGGACCTGCACCAGCACCAGGACCTGCACCAGCACCAGGACCTGCACCAGCACCAGGACCTGCACCGGCACCAGGACCTGCACCAGCACCAGGACCTGCACCAGCACCAGGACCTGCACCGGCACCAGGACCTGCACCAGCACCAGGACCTGCACCAGCACCAGGACCTGCACCGGCACCAGGACCTGCACCGGCACCAGGACCTGCACCGGCACCAGGACCTGCACCGGCACCAGGACCTGCACCAGCACCAGGACCTGCACCGGCACCAGGACCTGCACCGGCACCAGGACCTGCACCGGCACCAGGACCTGCACCGGCACCAGGACCTGCACCAGCACCAGGACCTGCACCAGCACCAGGATCAGGACCTGCACCGGCACCAGGACCTGCACCGGCACCAGGACCTGCACCGGCACCAGGACCTGCACCGGCACCAGGACCTGCACCAGCACCAGGACCTGCACCTGCACCAGGATCAGGACCTGCACCGGCACCAGGACCTGCACCGGCACCGGGACCTGCACCGGCACCGGGACCTGCACCGGCACCAGGATCAGGACCTGCACCAGCACCAGGACCTGCACCAGCACCAGGACCGGCACCGGCACCAGGACCTGCACCGGCACCAGGGTCAGGACCTGCACCGGCACCAGGACCTGCACCAGCACCAGGACCTGCACCGGCACCAGGACCTGCACCTGCGCCGGGATCAGGACCTGCACCAGCACCAGGACCTGCACCTGCACCTGCACCATGATCAGGATAATATTTTATTCTTGTACTTGGCTATATTTTGGACCTATCGAACCTACAACTGGAGCATTTACAAGCCACTTCAAGGACATAATAAACTTGTTTTCTGAATTCAACCGACTTCTCTCCTTTTTTTTCTGTCTTATCAACCACATAGTTATTAATGACATTTATATGGGAAAAGCAAAGTATAGTGCGTCTCGAAAAAGGTTGGAACACCTTAACGAGAAGTAAAATGTGGACGACAAGAACATAAGTTCTGTATAAGTCGTCGGTAGGGCATAAGGACATAAAGCAGTAATTCAGAGTTCTGAAGGCTTCTGCATTCTGATCTCATTGCACACTCCTTGATACCACTACTACACAACTAACTAGGTAGTTTTATGATTATTCTCAGTCGACTTTTTTTAATGAGTTCTATTAAGCTACATCTTCCGTTCTAAGCTAAGGATTTTTGCGGTTTCTCTTTACGGCTCTCCAATCGAGAATGTACAAGCGAATATCATCATCATCATCATCATCATCGGCACTACAACCGGAAACCGGTCTTGGCCTTATTTAGCAAGTCCTGAGGCTTGTTAAATGTTCCATAATGATTTATTTTTTCTGGGCATGGTCATTAGTCTTGCGCCAGGGGCTCCCCGACGGGGAATCGAACCCCGGTCTCCCGGGTGACAGGCGGGTTTACTAACCACTATACTATCGGGGAGCCCCCCGAATATATCGCCCATTTAATAAACATAACGCCACCTCTAATATAACATACGGGGCTGGAAGATAACTAGATCGTTCACTATTAGTAGCTTATCTAGTGGAGAATCCTATGCGACTGTTGGATAACCAGGGTGGTTAATGCATTGCTTGGATCTGTTTCTGTCTTCTTTTTCCAAGCTTCCCAAGAGAACAATCCAGAAGTAGTGACATCCCATGATTGGTACCATATTATCCTGAATACAAATAATGTGAAGTTTGAGAATTTAACAGATTGACCGCTCAACAGTTTGTGTCATAAAGTCCCTACTGGAAAAAGCGTCTCCAAATGAAGGTTTTTTTTCTTTCCATAAGGCAAACATTATTCTATACATAATATTATTCAATACAGAACATCCGGAAGTAATTTTCAATAAGCAGTATATTTGCATAGTCTAGCGTCGGTAAGCAACTACATCAGAAAGTCACTCGAAATAGAAAGTACACACAGGTGTAGAAAATGTACAAACGAATGACGAAATATTTTCATACTACTAATTATTTACAGGTATCTCATCATTCACACAAGCTACAACATCTTAATGATACACACGACAATGTAATGGTTTTATTTAATACAATAGATCCTTACCACAAGTTGTTGCGCGACACTCCGCGGTAATAAATTACGTTGGTGGTGTAAGCTGTTCAACAGTTTCTCAACTAAATCCAAAATGTGTTGGAACATTAATTTAATCGTAGGTCTTTGTAGTGCTCCAGAAAGCTTTACTATCATGTTCCATGCTCCAAACGAACATGAAACGAACACTACTTGATCAGTATAACCAGATATATTCTTTTAACTATCGAAAAGCACACTGGTCGCGCTTTGATGGGCTAATAAAAATATAATTACGCCCCAATGGAGTAAATTCACCGACTGACAGGAATCGTCGTAATGACGAAAATGATCATTATCTTTTAATGATGGACAACATTATTACTAATACAACGAATCGTTCTATCCCAAAAATAACTCACATACAGGCACATACAAACCGATACAGAAACTCAACGATTGGCGCTCTGTGTAGGCAAAAGAACATTTTGCTCTCCAAGCTAAAACTGCTTTATAGACAGTTCAGTGATCCAAATTGCCAGAAATTAAAAACAATTAAGTCAAAGACCTTCAAAAACTGATCAGTGACAATTATAGATCAGTAATTAATGAAGATTAGACAAAACAAAGTCCAAGCGATTAGATCTAGTGGACCGCATATATTCCCACAAATAAATAAAATAGTAAGAAGGAAAGAATATAATAACATTCCATGTCTGCGATTTCCGCGGACTATGGAAATTTGCCAATCATTGCTAAACGCAGGGCTTGCCATGGAACCCGTCAACTCCAACGAGGAAATAATAATAATCGAGGATCCCAAAAAAAAAGCGAACTCAATTGATGCCTGTGTCGGGGTACGAATCCGTTCATTCTAAACCCGACTTGGCAAATAGGGCTCTCCAAAACCATATTTCGATCCGGCATGAACTTAACAATTGGCATTTTGAAAGTGGAAGTGTGGCGAACGTACAAATTCCCCACAGGAAAAGTCCAGACCAACTTGAGGTAACGCACTTACCGGGACAACATCACGCCCACAGACGCGGTCTTAAGCCCAGCGGGGGCCGCCAGTAACCCAACGTTGAGTCGACACCAGAAGGCAAGGAACTTAACGGCCCCAAAGCCTCTAATACCGAGCTAAACGCTCCATACCTAAAACCTACGACCTGAAACAAGGAGAAACATCCATGCATCCTTCGACGTGTGCTATCGCAAGCTGAGTGAGGGCCAGCACCACAAGTCGGCAACCCTGAACATCTGCACGGGATGCAGGGAATTGTAATCAAAACAATTAACCGACCAACGGACGTGGTGCGGTTGATCTAAACATTAGATCACCCAAATAGTCACCGCAAACAAGGAGCGCATTCCTTAGCCTCGTAAACACCCAGATGGCGCGAAAAACCAAGCACCACGTAACTCCAAACAATACTTTGTTTGGAGTTTTACGAAGGCCAGCTGCAATAAATAAATACGGCACAGCATTGCGCCGTTGCCACTGTCCGCCAAGCAGAAATGCATCAGCGGAATGTTTGTTTTTCACACCATGTGAAAAACTCTCTTGGATTCCAAATCCAATAGATACCAGCGGACTAGACGTCCAGGCGATCGTCAACACCAGATGGTCGACCTAACCAAGCAGCGTGGGAATAGAATCCACCGTCAACAACGACGGTGAAGCTTCCATATGTATGCGTGAGAATTTTCGCCTTACAGGAAATTGTGTCTGCACAACTGCAGATATAAAACACACAGATACTGAAAAAAACGGTATTCGATAGGTTGCAAGACAGTGAGTTTGACATCGAGCATCGGTCCAGAAGAGTCCTGTCACAGAGAACTCGACAAGGAGGTCGGTCCGCGCCGCGCATTACGATTGATAAAGTTGTTCTGATTGTCGTGAATATAGTCGCAAGTTTAGCTTCACAACGGATGTAAATATCGAACGATACAAATATAGTGCTAGCGAACATAAGTGAAGTAGTTAACGATACGAATATAGTGCTAAGGAGCATAATTGATATAAATATCGAACGATACAAATATAGTGCTAGCGAACATAAGTGAAGTAGTTAACGATACGAATATAGTGCTAAGGAGCATAATTGATATAGATATTGGACGATACCGATATAACAAACTTAATTGAAATAGTGAACGACAAATAGAGTGCTAACGAGCATAATTGATATAGATATTGGACGATACCGATATAACAAACTTAATCGAAATATTGAACGACAAATAGAGTGCTAACGAACATAATTGATATGAATATCTAACGATACAAATACTGTTAAGGAACATTAATTGAAATATTGAATCGGTGCAACCATAGGGCTAAAGAGCACAACCAAAATTATCAAAACTGTCTTAGTCGATTAAGTGATACGAAAGAAACATACGATGGAATAAAAAGAACATAAACAATAAATAGCAGAAACTGTGTTTTGATTGGTGGTCTACTGTCTCCGTGTTCTGGTTTGTCCAATTTCCTCTGTGGTGAACGGTGTTCGGCGGAACACTCCAACAGTCGACTCTACAAAATCCGCCAAAGGGAACTAATACGCCAAAGTGGTGACCGCGACGCGAGTAAAAGAACACGCACGTACAATTTAAAAACGGTAAACCGCGTAAAAACCAAGTGTAAAAAAGTATAAGCACACGTGAAAATAAAACAGTTCCGGTAACTTAGCACTAGACAGTGCAAAGGAAAGACACAGACAGTGCCAGTGACGTGATGTAAACACCCCCAAGTGACGCCCAGCGAATAGCAGTTCACCACGACACCACGGACCAGAGGACATCCTTAGAAAAAAAAAAAAAAAAAAAAACCGCAAGTCTTTTAAAAAAATTTGTTTTCTTCTCTTTTTAAATATATTTTATTTATTTATTTTTTTTTTGTTTAATGCATAATTTTTTTTCTTCTCTCTTGTGAAAGCTCCTTCTGAGCCCAAAGTGAATTTATAAAGCTCCTTCCGAGCAAGAATTTAAGACGAAAACGAACAATTTGTAAAACTCTGAATTTGTAATAAAAACTTCTAAGCAATGTGGAAAGAACCCAATTAAATTGTAAATTATCATGTAACTGGTTAAATCGGTATAAATCAAGACAAGATACGTAGGACAATAATTGTTACATTGAGAAAGTTTAATAATCCAATTAGCATTCAACGATTAACTATTGTAAACGCGACAGTAAAAGAAAAATAAACCCAGAGAATTTGAATAGTAAATAGGGGTTTACTTAAACGAAAAATAATATATAAAAATTATTGTAAGCTCCTTCAGAGTCCGAAACACAGCGAACCGACAACACACGATATTTCTTCCTTGTAACGACCGCGAAATCATGCGAAATCAAACTCCACATAAAGGAAACGCGAAAAATTGACGACACCTCGTACCTCCTCGTTTTTCTCACCTCTTCCAGACTGAAAGCTTTTCTCTTGTTCGTCACTAACACCGTCGAATTACCCAAAATATCCGCTGGTGTAGGCCCATCCTTGTTCCATCTTCGGAATTTAGATATTTTTCTCTTGTGCTAGGCCTTTTCCCTGACTCCATCTTTGGACCCAGCAGGTTCTTTCGCCGCGTCCACTAATTTAAAGAAAAACTCGCGCATCGAGCGACCGAGTTACAGCGCGAAACCCCCAGGAAATTAATGACAACCACGAGGTTGCAGGCGGCGACCCAGAAAGTAAAAACGTTGAGGGGAAACGTAATCGCTCCCTCACAGAGAAAATCGACGCGAAATCTCCCGAAGTCAACGATAACGACCAGGTCGAAATCCACAATTTCTAAAGCTACAATGGCTAACAACGCCGAAGCTTCCCCAACGACGTCGCAGGCCGCAGCCCTCCGTCAAGAAGTTAATATTGCAACACAAGCGGACCGTCGTTCGAATCGATACATTAAATTACCGGACTTCACGTCCGATGACCCAGACTTTTGGTTCGGTTACGCCGAACAAACGTTTGCCTGCGAAGGCATCACCGGCGAACAGGAGAAATTTCTCCTAGCAACCCGCGATTTAGATCCTGTCTTGCTCCCTTATGCGAAGCATCTCCACAACCGTATACAGCATTCAAGGAGATGGTGATTAATGCCTATAGGGAAACGCCACAAAATCGCTTGCGACGTTTATTACGGTCGACCGACACCTCTGGGATGCGACCATCCCAGCGCGCCGCCTATTTCCGTGCACTGGCCGGCACGGACATGTCCGAAACAGCCTTAACGGCTATATTTAGAGAATCTTTGCCAGAATACGTTCAGGCAATCGTCGCGCCTTTAGCCGAATCTGGCCTCGACGAATTAGCGCGACACGCCGAGGCAGTCATGGCCACAGATAGATCCCGAACGGATCTCCAGCTTCCACTGGCGGCGACGCACGTCCAAATTCCACCCCAGACCCAGCCACGAACCCCCACGGTTACATATACCCATGCGACGCAGCCAAGCGAACTCGAAGACTTGAGAGTGCAAATTAGGCAAATGCAAACGCAGCTAAATAATCTCAGCATGGGGAACAATTTTCGGGCTGGGCGTGACAGATCGCGACGCCGAGACAGGTCGCGAGACAATTCAAGGCGTCAGCATAGCAGACCACGCACGCCAAACAATGAGAACACCTTCGGCAGGTGTTATTATCATCATCGATTTGGAGCGCAGGCCAGCAATTGCAGGCAGCCCTGCAACTGGACACAAAACCCAGCATTACCGGCTAGTTCTTTAAACTAGAACTGCCGACCGACGAAAAAGCGCAAACGGCCGGCAATCCCCAAATAAGTCGCTTGTCAATTTATGACTCAAAATTAAACATGGACTTCATAATTGACACAGGTGCGGATATTTCCGTTCTTCCTGGCTCGTACACACCTGCCACTCGGATGCCGGATGAATTGAAATTGTTCGCCGCGAACAATACCCCTATCAAGACATACGGTAGGAAGTTAATGACACTAAAAATAGGCCTACGTCGACCAATTCGATGGTACTTCGTAGTAGCCGATGTCACCGATCCTCTAATAGGGTCGGACTTGCTGCGACACTATAAACTAGTAGTGGACGTAGCACGTAATAGACTGATGGACCCGTTAACGTCTCTTTCTCAGCCAGTAAACGCAAAGGCGGGAAAGGCATTAACGTTAACGTGCTCAACCGCAAACGGTCCATTTAGCGATCTGTTGCGCGAATTTGCGGACATTACAGTTCCGCTTAGTAATCCCCGACGCGCAAAAGCCGGCGTTTTTCATCACATTGAAACGCGCGGCCCCCCAGTGAGCCAACGCCCGCGCAGATTGGCTCCCGAAAAATTGCGTGAGGCTCGTGCAGAATTCGAGTATATGCTCGACTTAGGAATCTGCCAGCCATCCGATAGCCCTTGGGCGAGCCCACTCCATCTCGTCAAAAAGAGCAACGGCGAGTGGCGTCCATGCGGTGATTACCGAATGCTGAACGCGGTGACGACACCCGATCGGGATCCGATAGCAAACCTGCACGATTTCTCCTATAAGCTGCAGGGTTGCGAAATCTTTTCGACCCTCGATCTCACGAGGGCATACCACCAAATTCCGGTGGCCCCCGAAGACATCCCCAAAACCGCGGTAACTACACCTTTTGGACTGTTCGAGTTCAAGGTGATGACGTTCGGTCTTCGAAATGCAGCGCAAACGTTCCAGCGCTACATTGACTCAGCTCTCCGCGGACTTGACTTCTGCTATGCGTATATCGACGATATACTCATAGCATCGAAAACTATGACAGAACATCGCGCCCACTTGAAGCAGGTGTTCGAACGCCTCCGAGATTTCGGCCTGGTAATCAATCCAGACAAGTGCCACCTCGGAGAAGCGGAAGTCAGGTACCTTGGCTACTGCATTAACGGCCAAGGAGTCCGCCCATTACAAGACAGGGTGGATGCATTAATGCAATTTCCTCGCCCCACGAACGTGCGAGAATTAAGGCGTTATTTGGGCATGCTGAACTTCTATCGCCCAACACTCCGAAACGCCGCACAGGTCCAGGCTCCTCTCAACGAATATCTAGTAGGAGCCAAACGCAACGATAAGCGACCAATTAAGTGGACCGAGTCAGCTGATCAAGCATCTCGCTCATCAAAAGAACAGCTGGCGAACGCAACGTTACTTCGACATCCCATCGAAGGAGCCCCATTGGCCTTACAGTGCGACGCTTCCGACACCGCAATTGGGGCCGTACTCGAACAGGAGTGCGACGGCAAATGGGAACCGCTGGGCTTCTTCTCGAAAAAGTTGAACCCAACCCAGCGACGATACAGTGCTTATGACAGGGAGTTACTAGCGATTTACTCCGCAGTAAAGTACTTCCGGCACATGGTCGAAGGACGCCAGTTGACGATCAAAACTGATCACAAACCACTGGTGTACGCTTTCCGAAAGAAAGCGGGAAGTTCAACCCCGCGACAAGAACGGCACCTGGATTTCATCGGGCAATTCACCACCCGAATCGAATATGTCCCAGGTGCAGACAATGTAATTGCAGACGCCTTTTCGCGTATCGATGCAATTAAACTCCGTGCGCAAATCGATGGTGCCGACTTGGCACAAGCACAAGAAGATGACCATCAACTCGAGTCACTACTGAAAGCGGAGACAGCACTAGTTTTGCGTAAACTCCCTTTCAACGACTCAAACGATGAAGTCTGGTGCGATGTTTCGACAGGGACAGCTCGACCCTACATCCCAGAAAATCTGCGAAGGAATGTGTACGAAACATTCCACAACCCAGCCCACCCAAGCGGACGCGCAACCATTGCCGCAGTCCGACGCAAATTTGTCTGGCCACATATGGCCAAAGACATAACAAAATGGGCACGAACTTGTTTGCAATGTCAGCGTTGCAAAGTCGATCGACACAATGTGCTCCACCCAGGACAGTTTAAGCTCCCCGAGGCACGATTCGCCCATGTTCACATCGACATTGTGGGACCGCTTACGCCGTCGAGAGGTTACCTGTACCTCCTGACGATGATCGATCGTTTCACTCGGTGGCCAGAAGCAGTGCCACTACGAACAGTGACCGCAGAGAATGTAGCCAAAGCATTCTATTCGACTTGGGTCACACGTTTCGGCGTCCCAGCTACCCTCACAGCCGATCGAGGACCACAGTTCGAGGCGGCGATTTTCAAGCAGCTGACCGATCTACTCGGCTGCCAGCAAAGCCACACAACAGCCTATCACCCACAGTCCAATGGGATGATCGAACGTTGGCACCGCTCTCTTAAAGCCTCACTGATGTGTCATGACGACAATCAATGGCTGGACGCACTACCAACAGTTCTTTTAGGCTTGCGCACAAGCATAAAAGAAGACCTGGGAGCCTCAGCAGCAGATCTGACGTACGGAACCAATCTGCGCCTCCCAGGAGAGTTCTTCGCCGATGGAGAACCACCGCTCGAACAGTTGCCAAATTTGGAAAACCTACGCAAACTCATGCGTAAGGTCAGGGCAACGCCGGTCGCCAGACACGGTTCCAAGAGGTTATTTGTTCACCCAGATATAGGCAGCTGCACGCACGTCTTCATCAGGGTGGACAAAGTTAGGAAACCTCTAGAACCGCCCTACGAAGGGCCATACAAGGTGCTGGAGCGAATAAACGACCGAGTTTTCTCCGTAGACATCGACGGAAAGCCGTACACCGTCAGTGTCGAGAGATTGAAGCCGTGCCACCTGGAACTACCGCCAGATACCGTGCCAGGAGAGGTACACCATCAACCGTCGGCGGCAGCCGAAACCCGCCCCGTGTACCATCCACCACACTCCCAGGAAACACCAGGCACGGTAAGAGTTGAGAATCAACCTAACCCTCGCGAAATGGTTGCTCGTGGGGCATCGGATATCGTGCACGGACCGATAACGCGGCAACGCGCTCGAGATCTGCGCGCCCAAGAAGACGCCGCAAGGATTCTCAACTTACGGCAACCAATAACCGAAACCACCAACAACGAAAGCGCGACTAACACCCACAAGGAAACAACAAGCGCGATTGCCTTCGCTCCTTTACCGCCTAAACACCGACCACGATGGAAAGGAGCACTCTCCGACCTTTAACAGCACCCTCCATACTCCTACCTTTTCCTTATCGTGACTACGTCACTGGGGGGGGAGTCCTGTGGCGAACGTACAAATTCCCCACAGGAAAAGTCCAGACCAACTTGAGGTAACGCACTTACCGGGACAACATCACGCCCACAGACGCGGTCTCAAGCCCAGCGGGGGCCGCCAGTAACCCAACGTTGAGTCGACACCAGAAGGCAAGGAACTTAACGGCCCCAAAGCCTCTAATACCGAGCTAAACGCTCCATACCTAAAACCTACGACCTGAAACAAGGAGAAACATCCATGCATCCTTCGACGTGTGCTATCGCAAGCTGAGTGAGGGCCAGCACCACAAGTCGGCAACCCTGAACATCTGCACGGGATGCAGGGAATTGTAATCAAAACAATTAACCGACCAACGGACGTGGTGCGGTTGATCTAAACATTAGATCACCCAAATAGTCACCGCAAACAAGGAGCGCATTCCTTAGCCTCGTAAACACCCAGATGGCGCGAAAAACCAAGCACCACGTAACTCCAAACAATACTTTGTTTGGAGTTTTACGAAGGCCAGCTGCAATAAATAAATACGGCACAGCATTGCGCCGTTGCCACTGTCCGCCAAGCAGAAATGCATCAGCGGAATGTTTGTTTTTCACACCATGTGAAAAACTCTCTTGGATTCCAAATCCAATAGATACCAGCGGACTAGACGTCCAGGCGATCGTCAACACCAGATGGTCGACCTAACCAAGCAGCGTGGGAATAGAATCCACCGTCAACAACGACGGTGAAGCTTCCATATGTATGCGTGAGAATTTTCGCCTTACAGGAAATTGTGTCTGCACAACTGCAGATATAAAACACACAGATACTGAAAAAAACGGTATTCGATAGGTTGCAAGACAGTGAGTTTGACATCGAGCATCGGTCCAGAAGAGTCCTGTCACAGAGAACTCGACAAGGAGGTCGGTCCGCGCCGCGCATTACGATTGATAAAGTTGTTCTGATTGTCGTGAATATAGTCGCAAGTTTAGCTTCACAACGGATGTAAATATCGAACGATACAAATATAGTGCTAGCGAACATAAGTGAAGTAGTTAACGATACGAATATAGTGCTAAGGAGCATAATTGATATAAATATCGAACGATACAAATATAGTGCTAGCGAACATAAGTGAAGTAGTTAACGATACGAATATAGTGCTAAGGAGCATAATTGATATAAATATCGAACGATACAAATATAGTGCTAGCGAACATAAGTGAAGTAGTTAACGATACGAATATAGTGCTAAGGAGCATAATTGATATAGATATTGGACGATACCGATATAACAAACTTAATTGAAATAGTGAACGACAAATAGAGTGCTAACGAGCATAATTGATATAGATATTGGACGATACCGATATAACAAACTTAATCGAAATATTGAACGACAAATAGAGTGCTAACGAACATAATTGATATGAATATCTAACGATACAAATACTGTTAAGGAACATTAATTGAAATATTGAATCGGTGCAACCATAGGGCTAAAGAGCACAACCAAAATTATCAAAACTGTCTTAGTCGATTAAGTGATACGAAAGAAACATACGATGGAATAAAAAGAACATAAACAATAAATAGCAGAAACTGTGTTTTGATTGGTGGTCTACTGTCTCCGTGTTCTGGTTTGTCCAATTTCCTCTGTGGTGAACGGTGTTCGGCGGAACACTCCAACAGTCGACTCTACAAAATCCGCCAAAGGGAACTAATACGCCAAAGAAGTTTCACTACATTTAGTGTAAACAATAGAGCGGATTCCCCGCTTTGAAATCTAGACGGGAGTATATTAGTGCACAGGGATGAACTTAGATCCCTTAAGAACAAGAAATCTTTTGGAATAGATAGTATTCCAAACATTGTTCTAAGGCACTTGCCTCTTGTAGCAGTGATGGTGTTTACTGTTTTATTCAACAACGCTCTAAACAGTGCATATTATCCAAGCCGTTGGAAAACTGCAGTAGTCCATCCCATGCCCAAAAAGAGCAAGGACAGAAGCAACCCCGCCAATCTTCGCTTGATTATTTTGGTTCCACCAATCAGAAAGGTATTTGAAAAAATTATATATAATGCATTGATAAACTGGTGTGGAGAAAATGGTATTATTCCGAACAACCAGCACGGTTTCAGAGAGAAACATGACACCGTTCATGCCGCGACAAATCCGTTTGCGAGATACAATGGAACAAGGCAAACCGACAATACACATCGACCTGTTTGGTTGACTTCCGACAATGCACATCGACCTGTTTGGTTGACTTTAAAAGGGCTTCGACGCCATATGGTTAGAAGGGTTTGTATATAAGTTATCAAATCTGGGTATGCCCCAATATTTGTTGTACATTATCTACGATATGATAATGGGTAAACAGTTTGTGGTGAAATATGGAGATAACAGATCCCACAAGACGGCTTACAGCAAGGAGCAGTGAATTGACAAATTTTGTTTTACATATACCCTAGTGATGTAGTAAGTTCTGTCAACAATCCCATTGCATACGCAGACGACATTGTGATGTATAGATCTGGAGAAAAGATTGATGTCATCGGCAGACTTCTGCAAGATGACTTCAGTAGAATCAAACGTTTTTGTGACGAATGGAAATTAAAAATCAATTTTCAGAAAACAGAAACTATCCTTTTTAGAAACCCTGTCCACGACATCGAGGGATACACAACAGAATTGGAAAAAATGTTCTATTAAAGTAAGTAATGATCTTTCCCTACAAATAAAAAGTGTATCTGGGTTGATCAGTATCTTAACTTCGATAAACACAAAGTCAAAATAATCTCATGCTCCGCATTCTTCCGACCAGTGTTGGTGTATGACTGCCCGGTATGGTATAACATATCCTCATTGTAGATGGAGAAGTTTAGGCTGTTCGAGAGGCAAGTTTCCCATTCCTGCCTTGGAATATATAGAACACCAGAGTTGCAACATAAGAAGTTGTACTCCAATAAAATGGCAAATCAGAATAATCAAATCAGAATAATCAAAAATAATCCGTGGTCACACTGCAAGGGCGATGTGCAGTGAAAATAATCTTATTTCTTTCTTATTCTCTCCAGAATGGGTTTGCTCCCCCAGAAGTGTTTCTCTCCTTGGATAGAAAGTCTTATCCA
This sequence comes from Microdon myrmicae, assembly GCA_963931805.1. Classification (NCBI taxonomy): domain Eukaryota; kingdom Metazoa; phylum Arthropoda; class Insecta; order Diptera; family Syrphidae; genus Microdon; species Microdon myrmicae. Next base: position 60,310,327 of record OZ007501.1, read on the forward strand.
AGTCAAACATGGAATCCCTATCATTTACCACACTCTCCGTCGTGCCAGCGATAAACGAATTCTCCATCACAGCGATATGTCTCATGTTACAGATCGCCTACGTATCACTATGGTGATCAACGAAAGAGATAAATCTAAAAGAGACCAATCTCATCCCAACTGATGGTGGGTGTGTGACGAAGAAACGACTTCACGTCCCCAAATATAATATGCCTCTCAGGCGCAAAGCTCTCATTTCCCTTCCCTAGATGTAGTTTTAGTTTTAGTATTATTTCCATCTATTCAGTTTTATTTTAATGCCTAATGATGTTTCTTTTGTTTCAAAATCCTTGTTCCGGCAAAAAAAAATTTAAAAAATAAAAAATTAAAGAAATTGTTAGTAATGTAAAAGAGGAAGGCCTCTTATATATACAATAACTCGGCCATTTTCCGAAGAAAAACTCTTCAAAACTATACAGCTCCAAGCCCCAAACACGTTTGCTCATTTCTTCCTTAACAAAAAAAAAGTTCAAGAAAGGCATAAAAATCAGCGGCCTATCGTGGTTTCCCCCCTTAAGGGGAGGTTTTCATCTGAGAGCCTCAAAAAAAGGTCAATTTCTCGAATGTCCTCTCATAGAAGGAAAGAAATATGTTGCGGATTCGCCCTGGACACAACCGGCGAATTCGCAATTGAATGCTACCTGTGGCACCACCCTAAACAATGTCAGCAATCAGCTGACATTTTTAAATGAAATACGGTTGGTTGTCAAACGACAACCATTTTTTAATCTCTTTTTCTGCGTGACTGTGCTAAAGCGACACGGTTCGTCTGTTAATCCAGGAAAATAAAGCTCATCATAATAGTAAAGAAGACTTTTATTATTAAAAACCAGCGATAAATGCTGCTGCTTCTGTGTGGGAAAATCATTATTGGAAATTGTCTGCCACAATTTAGGATATCCCCACGAGGTATTCTTTTGTTCCTTTCACTTGCTAATTTTCCAGATTATTTTAGAGCCATCACTGACTTTCAAACAGAGAACTTGTCTCACAGTTTTGCTCGTGCTATTTATCTCAATCAACGGTTATTTTCACAATAATTATCACAATTTAATTATCATTATCTTGTTTTCTTTGCCTCGTTTTCCGCATAGAAAAATTTGAACAAGTGTTAAAACCGTTAAGTTATGGCCCCTGGGCCACGTGTGTTACACAAAATTAAGCGCGAACGGTTGCGTTACGACCCCGTTATTGGAGGCCAAACTCCTCCTCTCGATAAACTTTCCAAAGTGAACAATATAGTGCTAGAAAAAGCTAAAATGTGTTCAAACACTCACTTTTTTCAACCACTTCAAAGTCTGAAAGAAGACTCTCCTGAAATGGATCCGACCAATGACGAACAGTGCGCAGAACTTCCTAAAGAAACCGTTCCGCCAATTGTGGTGTTAAAAACAACTAGTGCTAAAGTGCGTGATATTTTGAGCAACATCAAGATAGACAAATACTTAATTAAAAACATATCGCTTGGACAAAAAATATGTGCCCCAACAATGGACATATATAACAAAATCAGAACCGAACTCTTACGGTTAAAATGTCAGTTTTTTACCCACTCGCATAAGGAAAATCGTCCATTAAAGGTAGTGTTATCAGGATTAGACTTGATTAGCAACGATATAGTGAAAAATGAACTAATTGCAGTCCGGATTAAGTGCCTAGATGTTAAAACGATCACATTAAATTCGTCAACAAAAGCCCTGTACAAACACTACTTGTACATCGTCTACATTCAACGTGGTACTGTTAAATTAAACGAACTAAAAGGGAACTACTCTACCTTGTTCAAAACCATCGTTCGCTGGGACTTTAAAAAACATCATCCAGGTAAGGTCACACAATGCCACAATTGCCAGCTTTACGGTCACGGCTCGATGCATTGTCACATAAATAGCTTCTGTGCAATCTGTTCGGGAAACCATAAAACATCCGACTGCAAAACGAATGAAGTCATCAAGTGTGCAAATTGTAGTGGGCCACATAAATCCACCGATCCAGAATGCATAAGCCGAAAGCAGTACATAGACATTCGGCGCAAAATATCCCCGCGTGGACGTGGTACAGGCAATACAACGTTCCTACAGCCTCCGAGTGACAAACAGCAGCCACTGCCCGACCGATTATCCATTGATAATTTCCCTCCACTACCCCGATCTGTGCGTCAACCTTCACCTCCTTCATCCACCTGGCCTTCTGGTCTCCATCAAACCCAGCAACCTTCCAACAGTGATACGACACACACGAAGAAAAATCCGTCTGAAATTATAACTAATGATAACTTCTTCTTCATTTCTTCATTTAGCGAGATGGTGGGTATTCCAAGTATCCCAATGTGGGTATTGTTGCCCAGCTTTCACGACCTCGTCAGGACAAACTCTCGAATCGGGATTAAATCAAACACTGAGTTTATAATATTCGAAATATAATTTCATCTCCAGTTTTTATTTCAAAAAAAAGAAGGTAATTTTGATTTACATTTCATACTTCAATTCACCTTCTATATATTGCTTTCGTTAATACAAGGTGTGAGTTCCTAGCGCGCAAGGGATTTCAATTCAAACTGTAATATTACTTCACGTTTAGAACTTATAATTACAATTAATGGTTAGTATTTCATGATATTACTTCACTTCACTTCGAAGTATTGTTTATATTTACACAAGGTAAGAGTTCCAATCGCGCAAGGAATTTCTATTCAAACTATAATATTACTTCATGTTTAGAACTTATAACTACAATTAATAGTTAGTATTTCATGGTATTACTTCACTTCACTTCGAAGTATTGTTTATTTTTACACAAGGTAAGAGTTCCAATCGCGCAAGTGATTTCAATTCAAACTATAATATAACTTCACGTGGGATATGGTTTCCGTTCTGCACCGCTTTATATTCCTTGCCAATGATCGACGACACCGACGAGACAATCAAGACTGAACTATGAATTAACTTATCCCTTGGGACGGCCCAAGAGGGATGTAATTAACGTGAGGGCGCGACCTGCCCTCACCGAATCCGAACCGAGATTAAATTATTTCATCGAAGCGATAGGATACAAAAATCCCATAATCGCTTCGATGATCAAATTTGGTAATGTGTCCCTTTTGCATTTGGTTCAACACAAAAGGGGTGGAAATACACACACGATGATTGCTTCCGCAGCTCATTGTGTGCGTCCGCAAGTATGCAGACATTGAATAAGTCCCCTTTTTAAGTTCGCAACAGGTGCGAGTATCTCGACGGCAAAAGGGTTGCAATGTTTACACGATCAGTGGCTACGAATAGCGTGATGCTGATCGTGTGCGTGTTGTTGGTGTATCCTCGCAGTCGAACTCCGATGGTAATTTTCCATTTGCGAATTCGACCGCCGGGGCGCCAGCCGGATGCTCTCATATATCGGTCGCTCGGTGTGGGCATGCTGTGCCAAGGCAAGATAACTTTTCCTGCTGGTGTGCAGCTGGCGTGCAAGAGAATATCGCGTAGATATTGCACAGGCAATATTGGTTGGTTGGTTGTTAAACCAAATTGCCTTGAAGAATATAACATTTGATGCCGCTGGAATTTCACAGCACCGCGACTTAATGTTTCATGGTTTTACTTCGATTTTGCAGGTACAGTACAGAAGGTAATTACAGGCTTTTAATGTATTTCTGGGAACTGTTACCTTTGTGTACCTGTAAGGTAAGTAGTGGCGTTCAATGGAACTACCACAGTACTTGTTTCTCTTTTTGATTGTATGCCTTATTTGGGGGTTTTTACTTAGGTTATGGGAAGGAAGTTGGTGGCGTTCGTGGGTACCGCCACCAGATAAACTCTCTTCTTAATGAAGTTATAACCAAGCTTAGTGCTTGGCAAACTAAAGGTGACCAATTTAACGTGATTACTTCATTAGCTACTAAGTCCATATACTCGGAAAAAACATGTTAAGAAACTCTCTTAACATCATAACTTGGAATGCGAGAAGCATCAAAAACAAACAGCATGCATTTTTTAATTTCTTGATAAATTTTAATATTGACATTGCACTTGTTTCAGAAACCTGGCTCAAACAAGACATTTCTTTCTCACATCAAAATTACATATGTTATCGCCTAGACAGGGTACACGCTAGTGGTGGAGGTGTCGCCATTGTTGTGAAAAAATGTATAGAACATTCCTTGCGACCTTCATTGCACCTTAAGTTAAATTTTTCCATACTTTATCCACTTCTCCCTACCTATATCCTAGCGAGTGCTAACAAGCACCCATCAACTCTCGATCTATATATCACTGATCTTCCAAATTACTTCACAGTACCATTAACTCTAAATGCGTTAAGTTCAGACCACCTTCAGATCAGACTCACAGTGAATCATACAGTAGTTGTAAATCGTACCAGTTTATGCCACAACTATTCCGCCGCCAACTGGAATTGTTATAAATCATATATAAACACGAACTTGGTTTTAGGTGATACCAGCCTAAATTCTATAACCTGCAGCGAGCACATTGATATCCTATGTAACAATTTTGTTTCTGTTATCAATAGAGCGGTCGATCTTGCGATACCTAAATGTTCCACTGCTCCAGTTGATAAGGCACCACTTCCTGAAAATATCTTACATCTGATTAGGCTAAGAAACTCTGAAAGAAGAAAATGGCTGCGTTATAGAATCGATTGTTTTCTAGTTAACGTTAAAGCCTTAAATAATATCATTAAAAACGAAATCTCAACATATAGGAACAAGTGTTGGAATAAACACCTTTCCTCTCTTGACAAAGCAAGCAAACCGTTCTGGAAAATATCAAAAATTATGAAAAAGAGAGGGTCAAGTATTCCTCCGTTTAAAGTTCACGACAAGTTGTTTATTTCTTCAGTGGAGAAATCGAACCTACTTGCTAACACGTTTAGTAAGAACCACTCCATATCTATGCATCTAAGCGACGCGTATACTGAAGCTGAAGTTGCTAACACTATCCATGTACTTTCTCAATCACCAGCTGAAAGTACTTACGCAGAGAATATCAGCAAAGTTAAATAATTGATAAAAAAATCAAAATCAAAAAAGGCTGCTGGTCTCGATAATATTAACAACAAATTAATTAAAGCACTTCTGTGGGGTAGAAGTATGTTGTGCAGGCGTACTGCTCTGGTTCACTTCACATCCCCATCATTCACTAAATGTTCCACCGAATACAACGCACAAACACGAACCTCAGCAACGCACCGCCCTCCAGGAGGAAAATTAAATACCGATGAAAGGAATCACACTGCACATAGTTTCTGAATTATTTTTATTGTTCACTTGTTGTAATTTGGTTTGTTTGTTGTTTTGATTTAGCAATACATGAACGTAATTATGGTATAATGAAGCCAATTATGGATATAATTAATTTAGAGCAATTATTAAAACATGATCAAAGTTGCAAATTTATAGTTAATTGTATAGAAAATTGATAAATTGCTTATTGTTTATCTCTTACATTTTTGTATGATTAATACGTTTTCCAAAAACTATTGAACACTTCGTATGAACTTAAGGATAAATAAACTAAAACTTCCTAGAGTTGAAAAATAAAACACACACGACTCACGGGGGTGCGAACTCCGACGCACCCCTCGATGGTAAAAGGGTGGCCCATCGTATCTACGCGTACCGAGCGCAAAGGTAGCGTAGTGGAGACCCGACCGACTTGGTCTGGTGATGGAATGAGACTTAAACGATATCCTCTCCAATAAGGATATCGTTTTTTACCTACCACCAGGGAAACGTAAAATCTCTCATGGTGGTATAGGTGGGATCGTTGAGATCTATGCTATTCACACGTGCAGTGGAACAGCGAAACAGGGAGGCGGCAAAGACAAAAGGAAAGGCGACCAAATGGTTCGCTCTTTAATGAGGGTCATGTTTATACGATGCCTCGTCGCTATTTTCGACGTTAGGAGAAAAAGGTGCTAAAAGCAAATTGGATGTTTATGGCATCTCTGGCTGCAATAGAAACCGGGTTCATATTTGCATTAGGAAATGCTGGAGAATTTGGTTTCAGCGTCTATTGCGCTAATTATATGCAGCTGCTTGGGTTGTTTGTTGGTAAGACAAACAAAAAAGGTTGCCAGGCAATGTATGTTGTATTCCAGAATACTACCCTTATTAAATTTAACACTGAATCTCCTAACACATCCTTAAAAACTTCACTTAACATATATTACATTCTCACTTAATACATACCATTCATAAACATTCACAATATTACCAGTTACAGCACACTTAATAACCTGCACCTTTTGATTTATTGAAAACATAGCAACTTGGATTTTCGTTCGAATTGAATGTGAAATGTCACAGAAAAAAAAATAGATAGAGAAAAAAGTTCAGTTAAAAAAGTTCGTTGGAGAGAAAAAATTCATTTCCGAATAGTTCTGAACGAAAAAAATTATAGATTGATTTTGAATTTAAAAAAAAGAAGGAAGAAAGAAAGTAATTGAGAAATAAAGACCGAAAATATGAAGAAGAAATAAAGCAAGAAATAAGTAACTAAAAGAAGAACGGAATTAGATTAATACTTGATTTGTTTTACATCAATTTAATTGAAATAAGATAAAAGAAGAAAAGGAAAAGTAATAAGTCCACGCTCTTCCCTCATACCGAGGAAGCACGGCGTCGGACGTACAACACTGGTGGCAGCGGTGGGATGATCCAACCAAAGGATCCCAAATAAAAAGAAAATAAGAAGAAAAAAAAAACAAGAAAAAAAAAATTTAAACATAAAACAACGAAAAAAAAAAACAAGAAAAAAAAAATTTTAAACATAAAACAACGAAAAGAAAAAAGTAATCTTTAACGCAAAAAAAAAAAAAAATATTAAACGACATATAAATTACATAAATTACGCCCGAAGTAAGAATTTCCTTTAATAGTTTGAAGTAAATTATTTATTATTATTGCATAGCAAGATTACAATCATATTTTTATTTGTAATAAATTATATGGTTTTTGTTTTGTATTAAAACAAAAAGAGAAAAACGAGAAGAAAAAAAACCCAAAGGATAAATGAAAACGTCTCCACAACGAAAAAAAAAAAAACACATAAAACCACGAAAAAAAAAAAGACCAGGATATTCAACTTCTAGGACGTGAAGTCTGCCTGGCGATAATTAAAATATTTAAAAAAAAAAAAAGTGAAAAAAAAAAGAAGAACACACAACAATAAGAAACTCAAGACAAAGACTTCTATCAACATTACGTATGACAGCAATGAACATTTAGTGGAGTAAGAATTTTTTTTTTGCGACTTTTCTCTCTAATTTTTTTTTAGTAATATTTTCTACTTGGAAGCTTTCCTTTTTACTAACATACATTTTTTTTGGATAGAAATTTCTATCTAAATTATTTGCAAATTCTCATTTCAGTATTTCGAAGACATTTCCGTTTCTTTTCTTTCTTTCTCGTCGAATTTTCTTTCTTTTCAGTTTTGGGACCAATTTATTTTTCTTTCCTATATATATATATATATTGAATAACCAAAAGAAAGGCCAATTTTTCCATAACCATATTTTTAAGTTAACCATATTTTAAGAATTGAATTTTCGCCATACTTTAATTCAAATTTTCAATATTACGAGCCCATATTACACGAGACAGGCGGCTAGGCAGGGGGAAGAACAATTCCACTATCAACAGATACTCAGTAAAACCCCTGAAATGGCTCTTTCTGTCGGAATTTCTGATGTTTTCAGAATCGTCCCTACCTTTGACGGGAAACCCTGCGACTTAGGTAAATTTATTTCCGGGGGAGACGTTTTATTTAGATCCATAAAGAAGGCAGACCCGGATATATACGAGACATTTTTAGATCTAGTCAAAAATAGACTAGAGGGTCATGCTTACGATCTGATCAGGTATAGCAAAATCGCTAAGTGGGAGGATTTAAAAGATAAACTCGAATCGGAATATAAAGAGGAGCAATCTCGGTCGACGGCACACAATGAGTTGATTTCTCTGAAACAACGCTACAGAGAAACCGTCCGGGAATACGGCGATAGAGTCGCGAATGCTCTAAGGACTTTAAACTCTGCCACGTGTGAAATAACAGCAGACGCGGTGGTTAGGGAATTCTTAATGGAAGAAAACAAAAAATTGGCCGTACAAACATTTGAAGATGGACTAATGAACGAACAGCTAAAGATACTAGCTAAAGTCCATGGGGGAAATAATTTAAAACAGTCGATTGCACATGTAGTATCACATGGTGCTCGAATGGACAACTCTCCCAGGTCATATCAATATAACGAAAAACCTACATTCAATAGTATAGTCTGCCAAACCTGTGGTAAGTCAGGGCATACACAGGACACATGTTATCGGAACATGCAATCCAACTTTTTTCCGAATAGACAACCCATAAAAAGGGAATATAACATTTTTTGCAATTTCTGTGGACGGAATAATCACACAGAGAACGAGTGTAGATACAAGATATCTAGGAATGGATCGGCTTCAACAAATTACCAACAAGGTACAACAACGCGTAACCCATTCCGAAATAATCCTACAAACTCTGAAAATCGTTTTGGTGAAAATTCTAGGAGCACCAATAGACAAAACGATAGACAAAATGTTCACTTTTCTCGGGTGCAAGAGTCGGAAAACGAGGCCTGACGCCAACCAAAATTTATGGAAGACAGACCAAAGTTTTCTATTTACAGCATTAGATCTTTGGAAATAAATAACGACCATTTTAATGAAGCTCCTAGCCAAATTTACCCTGAGCCCACATACTCCGATAAACCAAGCCATATAAACGAAGATAACCCTGTCCCTAATATAAAGACTCCGATTCATACTCCCATTCTGGAAAACAATTCAGCAACACAGACTGAAAATCCGAAATTTTCAGCAGTATTAAAGACTGAAATCGCTAATATCTCAGATATCCCTATTGACAACGCAGACACTTCAGCAACACAGACTGAAAATTCAGCAGTATTAAAGACTGAAAATTCGGATCCTGCAGAAAATATACAAACAGAAATCCCGAATATTTCGGCTATCCCAATAGACAACCCCGGCACTTCAGCAACAAAGACTGAACATTCAGCAGTGTTAAAGACTGAAGACCCAATAGTTGCAATAAAATTCGAAACCCAAGTCAGTTCAGCAGCTAATACTGATGAACAAATCTTTTCAGCAGCAAAGACTGACGGATTAAATGTTTCTACAGCAGATATAACTGAAGAAATAGTTCAAACAGCAAATAGGACTGGGAACCAAGATGTTCTGACAGCTAATAAGTCTGAAGAACTATACGAATCAGTAAATGAGACTGAGAAACTAAACGATTCATCAGCAGTGAGTAAGACTGAAAAGGTAAACGTTCCGACAGAAGTTAAAGCTATAGAAAATGATGACATTGAGCCGAAGACACTAAACATTTTAAATAACGATACTGAACAGCAACACGAAGTAATGAAAATTGAAAATAATAATTCAATTAAAGAAGTTAAAGCTATAGAAAATGATGACAATGAGCCGAAAACACAAAAAATTGTAAACAACGAAAACAAACACAGACACTTACTCAAACACGATATAATAAATAATGAAAATAATAATTTAACTAAAATAGGTACGGAAAAGGAAAACCATATAAGTACATTACAAATTCTTTTTTTCAACAATAAACATTTATTCAAACACAAAATACAAAAAAATAAAAAGTTACACAATCATTTAGGACATTTGAAATCAGTTCTTAAGAAGATTTTTGGTAATAATCATCTTTATTCAATCATCATAGTAATAGGCCCAGAAAGGTTTTGGAAACTTTTCCATAAATTTAAGGAAAAGATAAACACATAACAAATGGCCTTTGTTTTATTATTCAATATATATGAAATAATCTAACAATTGTAGGAAATGACGGAAATGAAAAAAAAAAAAAAAAAAAAAAAAAAAAAAAAAAAAAAAGTTAATGAGGGGGACGAAAGAAAGAAAATTTTAGAGGTAATATATATTGGAAATTTTAGAATATATATATATTCGAACGGCAAAGGAAAGAAAGGAAATTTTAGAGGTAATATATGTATTGGAAATTTTGGAATTAATATATATATTCGAACGGAAATGAGAATTTTGAAACAATAATATTAATATTATATATTTAATATAATAAGTAATAATGATTTTTAGATAAGAAAAGAAAAGGTTCCAAGGAGAAATATTTAAATTTAGTTAATATATAATGTAAATAGACTATTTTGGACTATTTTTCTAGTGTTAAGAACTTTTTGAGTATTGGAAAAAATTTAGTTAATATATAATGTAAATAGAATATTTTTCTAGTATTAAGAACTTATTGATTATTGTAACCTTTGATAAAGATTAATTTTGAAAACCATTGTACTGTAATTGAACGAAAATCCAAGTCTTTCTTAATTTAATATATAGTTACTAGAAAATTATTCTCTTCAAGGATAATTTTCTTTCTCGAAGAAGGGTGGGATGTTGTATTCCAGAATACTACCCTTATTAAATTTAACACTGAATCTCCTAACACATCCTAAAAAAACTTCACTTAACATATATTACATTCTCACTTAATACATACCATTCATAAACATTCACAATATTACCAGTTACAGCACACTTAATAACCTGCACCTTTTGATTTATTGAAAACATAGCAACTTGGATTTTCGTCCAAATGAATGTGAAAAGTCATAGAGAAAAAATTCAGTTGATAACTTATTTTTGCCGTGAATACTTCGAGGCGTTTACTTCTACTCTAGAGAAAATAGATTTAATAATAATTTTTAATAGAATATTCACTCCAAGATACAATAACCAGAGATTTGTGTTTATAAAAATATTTTGCAACGAGATCAAATAAAAGCCCGACATAAAATAAAACTGATATGGACATTTTTAAATAGCCGGCTGCAAATAAAAATCTAAGAAGAAGGAAAGGCACCAAGCGAGAGTTAAGTAATATATCTTTAGTGACAGTTCGACATAGCCGTCTGCATAATATTCCCGTGATAAGTTTCAACCAGAAGACGAAATGTAGAACAGGACCAGCATTTTTCAAGAAGAAAAGGAATAATAAAAGGTCCCCGCTCTTCCCTCAACCGAGGAAGCACGGCGCCGGACTACAACATGTATATGAAAAGGTATATGGCGCGGCTAGGAAAATAGACGGCGCGATATTTATGGAATTTGTCTGGTACCGAATTGGTTCAGAATACCAAATAAGCAAACAAAGAAATCTTATGAAAAATTGTATGCGAAGGGATGCATGAAGGTAAGTTTTCTTTATAGGGATTTTAGGGTTATAATAATTGGGTCTGTTTGATGCGTGAAGCATCTAAGATGCTAATGCGAATTGCATTAGCGAAAGCTGGTGCAGACCCGGGTTATGGTTATGGGGGTTTTTTTAGGAAGGCGAGCCGTGGGATCTGGCGGAATCGCCACACTTCCACCTGCTGTAAGTAACTATTTAACGTTCATTTTCAACGCTTGTCTTAAGAATTGTTATTTTCCGGACTGTTGGAAAACAGCAAAAGTAATACCTATCCCGAAACCCGGCAAACCGAAGAACAGCCCCGAAAGCTACAGACATATTAGTCTACTTAGCTGTCTAAGTAAGCTCTTAGAAAAAATCATTAAGGAAAGGATTGATCGTTTTGTGGAAGACAATAACATCTTACCAAACTTTCAGTTCGGTTTCCGTGGTGGTCACAGCACAATCCACCAAGTCTTGCGCATTAAAAACCACATAGCTGGTACTGGTTCTTCTAGACATCGAAAAAGCCTTTGATACGGTATGGCACGATGCCTTGATTTATAAGCTACTGAAGGTTAAGCTGCCAATGCCGCTTATCAAAATTATCCAGAGCTTTCTTCGTTCGAGAAAATATGTTGTGAGTATAGGAACCGACATATCCTCTACTCACCAAATCCACTATGGTGTACCTCAAGGCTCGTTCCTTGGTCCCATATTATTCACATTGTTTGTCGCAGATTTACCATGTCTAGGTGAAAACATTCAGGTAGCTATGTTTGCCGATGATACGGCCATTTTCCCTTCGGGTGCCTTATTCACTAATGTCTACAACTCTTTGCAAGCAGCTCTTGACAAACTAGCAGTATATTACAAGAAATAGAAAATAAAATTAAATGGTAATAAAACACAAGCTGTCTGGTTTTCGAGATGTAGGAAACACTGCTACCTACCAAATGGCACTAAACTCAGTATGTGTGCAGTTGATATTGATTGGTCCGAAGACTGTAGATATCTAGGTATTATTCTAGATAAAAAACGTATCTTTCAAAAACACATCACCACCACAATTGACAAAATAAACAAAGTCGTAAGAGTTATGTATCCATTGGTGTGTAGAAAGTCAAAGCTTAGCATCGAAAATAAAATTATAATATTTAAAACCATTTTTCAAGCTATACTCCTGTATGGTGTAATTGTGCTCGCACACACAAAATAAAATTGCAAATGTGTCAAAATAAAATATTGAAAATGTTGCTGAATTTTCCATGGCATTATTCGACACATGAACTACATGAAAACGCTAACGTTAAACCGGTAGAGTTCCTTATTGACAAAATCAATCGGAACTTCTTCGTCAATTGTTCTTTTTCTGACGATGTTCTCGTTTCCCGTCTTGCGTTATCCTAAATCACTACATATGTACTCTGTCTATGAAAATTATATCGAGGTCATTACTATATAAAATAACCGGAAGCCCGTGCAATATTAGTCTTAAGATTCAAATAAGGGTTTTTTTATTGTAGTTTTCCCTTAATTTATTATTTGTTATTCATTAAAATTGTGCTATTGCCATTATATAGATTCAAGATTATAGTTGTAAGGGAATTGCTATCCTAAATCTCTTAAGTACTAGTTGTAAAATATATCATAAATGTAATTATCTACCAAATAAAATTGAATTGAATTGAATAGAGCAAACATTGTTCTAAGGCACTTGCCTCTTGTAGCAGTGATGGTGTTTACAGTTTTATTCAAAAATGCTCTAAACAGTGCATATTATCCAAGCCGTTGGAAAACTGCAGTAGTCCATCCCATGCCCAAAAAGAGCAAGGACAGAAGCAACCCCGCCAATCTTCGCTTGATTATTTTGCTTCCACCAATCAGAAAGGTATTTGAAAAAATGACATATAATGCATTGAAACACTGGCATGAAGAAAATTGTATTATTCCGAACAACCAATACGGTTTCAGAGAGACACATGACACCGTGTATGCGGCGACAAATTTCTCTTTCGACATTGTGATTATTTTGTTTACATGGATTTTATAGAACTTAAGGGGACATTCCGGTTTGTTCCGTTTTTTTGCTTAATCGATAGTTTTATACTTCAAAAATAATATGTTAAAATTTGGAAACGAAATCTTAGGCGGTTCCAAAGCTATAGGTCATTAAAGGTTTGGGTCTCCCGCGGATACCCATTCGTCTTATAGGTGGCAACTACCGTGTATTTAGAAAGATGCAGACTATCCATTTATGGGCATTAATTTGTTTCGCTGTTGGCTTGGGCCAACTGCCACTTCTTTGAATATGTCGCAAACTTGTGCGACTGAACAACATGTTCATAAGCGGTAATGGATAGTCGCTCCTGTGTATGTTGTTTTTACATTCGGCCGTACTGTGGGTGACCTACGATTGCCTGAGTTTTAGTTAGTTTCATATATATGAAACTAACTTGCCCGTTGCACGGTGGTGGTGACTATGGAAGATGTTCCTACCGGTGATGTCGCGGGGTAGGTATTTTTGATGTTTCTTTGTTTCTTTTTCATGAGGAGGAGAAAGTATTTAGTGTAAACGTGGTCTCAGACCGTACAGTGCTCGCGTTTAGGTGTCCGTTTCATACGTTTTTCAACGGTAAATTTTTCTAACATAATGTTTAAAAACGTTAAAGGTTCGCGTTAGTCAGGGGTGCGTCCAGGGAGTCGATATAAAAAACGAATAGGATTTATGGGAACTGTAAATGAACTAGAAACGGAGCATGCGACTACATCGGCACAAAAATTGGCTACATCGCCCGACTTCGCTCCAACGGTCACAGTGACGGCAGTATACGTGATGTTACATTTTTTTCAGTTTTTTTCCGAACTTTCAAACATTATAAAGTGTAAAAACTGTGACGGTTCGATAAACTTTTCAAAAAAATCTGAGAAAGGCCTAGAATTCAAACTGATCGTCGAATGCAACTGTGGTGAGAGGGTCATTCAGTCCTGTCCACGAATCACCAACAAAGCTTACGAAATTAATCGTAGAATAGTATTCGTAATGCGCATCTTGGGTGTCGGGTTAAACGGATTACATTGTTTCACTTCACTGATGTATATTGGCGAATTTACGAAACACATCTACTACGCTGCTCTCGATAATGCACACACCGCTTGTATCGGCGTTTTTCTTCCGTGATAAAAAAGGCTAGCAAAGAAGAAAAAGAAAAAACTGATGAAAGTGAAGATAAAAAATGTACTGCTTCTGGAGATGGTAGTTGGAGCAAAAGGGGTCATAGTGCTAATTATGGCGTGGTGACATTGATCGGCAACAAAACAAACAAAGTTCTCGATCTCAAAGTGAAATCGCGTTATTGCCAAGGCTGCAACCTTATGAAAACAAAGAAAGGCACCCCTGAATATGATACTTGGTGGGATGAGCACGAACCAGTTTGCACATTGGATCACAACGGAAGTTCGGGTAAAGTGGAGCTTGATGGAATGTTAGAGATGTTCGAGCGCGCTTTTGATATGCACGGCCGCATTTACGAAAGGTACGTTGGAGACGGGGATGTAAAAATAATGAATGCGTTGCAGAAATCATTTCCAAATGTTGTAAAGGCCGAGTGTATCAATCACGTGGGAAAGCGAATCGGTTCGCAATTACGCGGTGTCATAAAAAAACAAAAAACAAAAAAAAAACAGACCAATTAGGAGGAGCTGATCCTGGCAAACTTACGGCAAACATGATAACAGAACTGACGACTTATTACGAGCTTGGGATTAGACGCAATGCTCACTCTGCTGAAGAAATGTCGAAAAAAATTTGGTCAACATACTACCACAAAATATCAACCGACGAAAATCCGCAACATCAAAACTGTCCAGAGGGCCCGGAGTCATGGTGCAAATGGAAACGCGCGGAAGCTGCGAATGAGCTGTCAAAGTTCCACCACGACAAACCTCCCTTGGATCCTAAAGTATGAACAGCTACTTACCCAGTTTACGTTAAACTGACAGATCTCGATTTGTTAAAAAAATGCGAGGGAGGTTTCACACAAAATAACAACGAACGTTTCAATGCTACTATCTGGCAAATGGCGCCAAAACACACATACAGTGGCAAGAAAATCATTGAAGTTGCGGCTCTTACCTCAGCTTGTATGTTTAATGAAGGGTTTTACCCGTATTGCTAATAATGCAAGTCATGGGCATCAAAATTGGGTACGCTGCGAGAGCGGTTGCGAACGAGAGGGACAGAGATCGGCTGCAAGACGCTGACTGCAGCCTAGTATACAACTAGCACCAGGCACGAACAGCGAGGATAAAGGCGAAAATGCAACTGGAGGACCAATTCAAAGTCGTGGAAGGAATTGTTTATGGTCCAGGAATAGATGTCTAGTTGTCAGTACAAAAAATCCCGATGATTTCATGAAAAAAATCACTCTTATCTTTTGTCTAATTTATCTCCAAACTTTGAATGCGTTTTTCTCGAAACGACGCATGCGATTCTTATGAAAATTCGCACGCATATTTTTAACAAGCATACGCAAATTGTGAGTGAATTACTTTTTTATTTATTTATTAATTTTATTTGTTATAACTAAAAAATAGAGCAAAAAAGGGCCGAAAAATCAATTTTTTTTTCAATAGTCCGCCATTTTCACTCACGTTTTTTCACTCACGTTGGGCTAAATTGTTGTTATATCTTAAATAATTTCTCTTAAAAAAAAAAATGTGAAAATAAACTATTTTTTGACCTGACAAACCGAAATGTCCCATTAATTGGATACAAAGAAAATGCAGAACAGAAAACACTTTGTTTTTGTTATTGTTTTTACCTTATATCTAACTTAAATACTAAACTAACAATAGATTTTTTTATTTTTTTTTTTTATTTTCGAAATGCTAAATCTATGTAAGCTGTCCGTTGTTTGTTGGGGTTTTTTTTTAATTATTATTATTATTATTGCTTTAGTTTATAAGGAAACAGGTTTTTAGTTGCCACTCAGCCACCAAAATCTCGGGTGTTGCTTATTCGTATCTTTTCGGTCTTTCTGTGCTACTGCCCTACTGAATTGTAGGCGGTCTTCATCTGTGTGTGCAACTTCTCGATTATAACATATTCGTTTATCTATACCCGACCGACGCACGTGATAAATCAACGGTATAGCGGATTCATTTTGTATGAGACCGTTCATGTCAAGACTAAGGAATGCTTCTGGTGGAATAAAGCCATTGCGACGTAGCCCTTCATAATACATATTGTTTGGGTAATATGCACCAAAAATTAAATCGTTCTGCGAGCTCATTGATCTTGCAAGATGCCCTCGGATCAGCTTGATCATAAAGTTATCCACTCTGTTTATATTGCCCCCATTGTACAACGCTTCATTGGGATAGTATTTTTTTATGATCGGATTCAGGAGTCCGATGTAAGTGGAGACACGTTCTGAGGCATTGTCTCTCAAAAATTCGAATCTTTTCCATTAAGCTAGGTCCTACATTAAACCACACTGGACATCCATATTTGATCATCGGTCTGATGAGAGCCATGTAGCATATAACTTTAACTCTGCTGTCAAGTTGACTACTATGAAA
Source organism: Microdon myrmicae (assembly GCA_963931805.1). Taxonomy (NCBI): domain Eukaryota; kingdom Metazoa; phylum Arthropoda; class Insecta; order Diptera; family Syrphidae; genus Microdon; species Microdon myrmicae. The sequence goes on from OZ007501.1 coordinate 60,327,204, forward strand.
CAGTCTTCTTGTCGTAGCGTAAGCTTTCTTTGCCCTTGCCAGTGCAGCTTCTACATGTTTGTTAAAATATAGATACTGATCCAGCCAGATGCCTAAGTACTTAATTACAGTTTTGGTTTCCAGTGTTTGTTGGTGTGGTCCCAGTCGCCAGTTTTTCCTGGTGTCTCTGGTAGCTTCAGCCAGTGGTGTTCTAAAGGAGGATGGTTTCACACTTCTGGATATTGATTTTGAGTTTCCAGTTGTCGCAGTATCGCGGAACGTCATTGAAATCCCCTTGTAATATTCCGTTAATGATTTCAATTTTTGGTGCTGTTCTATATATCATCAGATCGTCTGTATACGCAATAGCCTGATGAAGAGACCTTATCAGGTCGCTAGTGTAAATATTAAAAAGGATCGGAGATAACACCGCTCCCTGTTGCAGACCGTTTTCTATTTTGTAAGTAATGTTGGAGGTCACTTTGCCAAATTTGACGACGAATTTCCTTTCATTCAACATGTCGTATAGTATATACAGTAGTGGTTTATGAATGCCTATTCTCCTTAGCTTGAAGTATAACCCTTCTAGCCAAAGGGTGTCGAAGGCCCTCTCCAAGTCAATCAAACAGGCACCTGTGCACTGTTTCAGATTTTTATTCCACTGAATGTCTGAAACCAGTTTAGCTGCGGCATTTGTGGTTTCATGACCAGCTTTAAAACCACACTGGTTATTTGGAATAATATTATTGTCCTCAACCCATTTAAGTAGAGCCTTGATTAGAACCTTTTCGAATACTTTACTGATACTCGGTAACAAACTGATCGATCGCAGATTTTTTGGGTTTGTTCTGTCTTTCCCCTTTTTTTTTGGTAACGGTTGGATGATGGCCGTTTTCCAACTGGATAGTGTGTGTTGTTCAGAGCGTTGTTAAATAAGACAGCACATCTGTCAGTTGCGATTGGAGGAAGATGTTTGAAGCGGATATTGGGTACTCCATCGATTCCAACTGATTTTTTGTTTCTTAATGATGCAAAGACGCCATGGATGTCTTCATTAGTGATCAAATGGCTGTTAGCGCTTTCGACAGCGATCTCGGCGTTTGCCGTATTTTCATTACTGAATTCGATAAAACCATGGTTTTCTGATCGCCACTGTGAAATGTCATTTCGAAGATGACGATAATTCAGTACAACTTCATCCTCCAAGTCATGGTTACGGCGAATTACTTCATTTGCCTTGTACAGTTCTTGAAAGACGGCCCCTACAACATTCACTTTTTCCAAGGGATCTTCAAACACATAAAGTTCATCATTTAGGATGGCGTTGTTTGTGTCTATGCATATATTTGTCAGCATTCGTTGGTTTTCGTCAGTTCGTGGTATTTGGAAACACTGAATCTCGTTCTCATTAGTCCGTCTAAATATTTTATTAATTTGCGGGAACATACTAGGGTTGTTGGATTTTACCGCCGGAACTTTCTTGTTCCAATACAAATTTGCTGATAGCCTATAGTTGGCTTTTATCAGCGTTGGAGATTTTTTAATCTGGACTTCAGTGATATTATCTCCTGGTCGTGCCTATCAATAAATCGTCTGTACCGTAGTTTTAGTTGCGACAGAAGTCTACTTTTTTTTCTGTGGAGTGCGTTGATTGTGGCGTTTCGGTACATGTTCATGTTGTCCGTAGGTGTGGTTTTTAGTATTGTTTTGTCCATGGTTTGTTTTATGGTTTCGTCCATTTTTTGTATGTATTTGTCGATATCATCGTTGGATATGTTTCTGTTGGTAGGAGGGTTAATATCTTTTAAGCGAAATTCTCTTGTTAAGGTTCTCGTGAAACGCCCCCATCGCATACCCCCATAGTTATAGGGTTGCGGTATCATACATTCACCAAGTTCCACAACTTCGCTTGGGGTTTTTATCACGATTGATAATGCACAATGGTCGCTGTCATATTCAATTGTGCGTAGGCAGTTTATATTCTGTCTGTTAGTATGTGTATGTTTAGGTCGTGTGTCAATAAGCATAATATCGAGGAACGATCCCCCTCTGGGGAAAGAAGGATATTCTGTAGCTAGTAGGTCAGCCTTATATTCAATGTGATGTTGATCTAGCCAACTAGCTAGTTGATTTCCTCTCGTGTTGGATATGCTATTTCCCCAATTTGGGTGTTTAGCATTCAAATCGCCACCTACGATGTAATAGTTCCCTTCCGAGTAAAGTTGTAAGCATTGGAAAAGAGTCTCTAGCTCCACTATAAATTGATTTTGTTGATGTGCTTCTGGTGCGTAGGCAGATATCACAAACATCCTTGAAGTTTCATTCACGTCTACCTTGACGGAGGGGTATGCGGATGATGCTCGCTTCGCGCACCTCACCACTATATATTACCTTATGTTGAAGTTATTTTTTAACAAAGATTGCCACCCCTCCTCCTTGTGTGGAGTTGGGTCGGTCTCTTCGTATAATATCGTAGTTTGTGTGACATAGTTTATGCCTCTGATTCAGCTTAGTTTCGCTAGCCAGAAGCACGTCACGACTTTCGTCTTGCAACAGTTTAAAGAGAGCGGCTCTTCTCTCGATTCTGATAAGTGAATTTACATTCACGACTAAAGCCTTAATTGTGCTTTCTGTTCGGGTGTTTATATTTACGGCTGGCTAGACAACTGTATATAGACCCAGTGTAGTCTAGTGTCCTGGTCCTTTATTTGTTTTTGAATTGGTGTCATCTGCGTCTGAAATGTGAGCATATCTGCTGGTGTTTCTGTTTTTGGAGGCACAGTATGTTGCGGCGGTAGCCGTGTGTTGGGTTGTGGCGTGTTTCTCCTACCATCTGTTACATGAGCATACGAGAGCTGGGGTGTTACATTTGGTGCTGGTCGCGCTTGAACTATCGGCCGTTCTATTTTGCGTTGCTCTGGAAATTTTTTTCCCTGTAGTTCGCGGAATTTAGGACAGCCTCGATAATTAGCGGGGTGTCCCTCACTCTTACAGACTGCACACTATAGAAGAGATCTGTCGTCTACCTTTTCTTTACCTAACGTGGATTGTTCTGCGCTGTAGTCCTGTCCGCATTTTACGCATCGGTATTGCATTTCGCAGTTTGCTGCTGAGTGCCCGAACCTTTGGCAGCGAAGACACTGGATTATATCTCTGCCTTTTTTCAATTTATCCAATGTGACAATTTCATGGTTCAGGCTAGTGATTTTCCTAAGTCCACCAATTTTTGTCTTTTTTGTTTAAATTTATTTACTGTCGTCCTACCGCTTCGGATGCCAATCGAGACTGATCCTCGAATCTGAATTTCATCACCCTTATAAAGAGAAGCAAATCGAGATTTATATCTCGGAAATACACAATTTCACACAAAAATCCAGATTTTGGTATCCTGAGTGAGATGCTCAGTGTTTATTTAAGATAAGAATTCAATTCCTTGAATTCTTACGAAACTATTGCGCCGATGTGGATATGTAAAGGAATTCGGGTTTTTGTTTGTTCAATCTATTAGGAATTTTACCAGATAGAGGTTGTAGTGCTCCAAAAAGCCCTACCATCTTTTTCCGCCATTCCTAATCCAAAATCCCAGCAATATTACCCTAAAACCCAAAATCCTATCAAAACCTGAAAAAACCCAAACATTATCCAAAATTCGCAATAAACGAATCAAACATTCGTTTATTGCCTAACATTTGCCCCCACGGCATAATTAAATCCAAAATCAAAATTAAAATTAAAATTCACAATAAACGAATCCAATATTCGTTTATTGTTCTATATTTGCTCCACAGCATCACCCAAATCCAAAATTCAGAGATTGTTATCTCTATCCTAAAAATTCCATTGAGTTAAACAAACAAAAACTCAAAAGCAGATACATTCACACATCTGCGTAATGGTTTCGTAAGAATTCAAGAAATTGATTTCTTATCTTGTGTAAACACAACATCTCGCTCGAAATATCCAAAAGATCGAGATTGTTGCACGAAAATGTGTATCTTTGAGATACAATTTTCGATTCCTTTTCCTTTATAAAGGAATGGTTTCGTGATCTACGGGCAGCAGTTTAAATTCGTATTTTGTCCCTGGAGGAGATACCCCAGTGGGAGAAAAAATAAAATTTGAAAACGAAGACAACCCGGATTTTCATTTCACCTGGCCTGGAAGACCAAAAGAAGATCAAGGACATTCGACCCATATCTAAGGACGTTGCTCTTCCCTTTGGACTCAAAGGAAGCACGGCAACGAACCCTGTTGTGCGACAGGTTTTCGGGAACTTTTATAAGAGATCTCTTAGTCCTTTTAAGGATTAAGAAAGACGCTTCCTGAAACCAAGAGCACAACAAAAAATTTTGGTGGCAGCAGTGGAATTGAACAATCTACCACAGAAGAAGAAGCGGCGTGGGATTATCCAACAATCCCCTACCAAAGGAACACTGTTGGACGACACAAAAGCAAACGTGTTGTTCTGCTGAAGGTACTCTCAGCCGGTTCACTAAACATCATCTGTCTAAATTCGTGCCCACTGCGACACGAAATCTGCTGCCAAACACGAATACGAAGTTCGTGGACACATCAACGATACGTACATTTTAAAGCGTATTCCGGGCTACAACACCGGAAAGTAATTTAAACTTAAAACTTTTTAAAGCGTTCCCTCGGGTTAGACACCAGGAGTAAGTGAATAATTAAATAAAAACCAAAAATTTTGATAACAACAGCGTGCCTGGGGCTAAACACCGGCAAGAGTGAAAAAAAAATAAGAACAGCTGCATCCAGAAGCCGAAGGACGATCGATGCCGAACAGCAGCAGCAGCAGGAAATTTCTTTTGACGACAGCAGCCCAAACAATACCAGGATCAACATCAACGAGCTCCAGCATAAGCATAAGGTATGACTTTTTGTTCTATTTAATTAACTAGTGACATTTAAGACTAAAGTGAACTTGTGAAAATTCAAGTGGAAACAATTTTAAAACGTATATATATATTTCACGGGGAAAAGAAAACCACTAAAGTGAATTAAAAATTGTTTTTTCATTTACGAAAGAAATTTGCAAAATATTTTTCCTTTTTACAAAGAGATAAAACCACTAAAGTGAATTAAAAATTGTTTTTTCATTTACAAAAGAAAATTCTTAAATATTTTTCCTTTTTACAAAGAGAATAGAAAAGAACCGTTATATTACTAAATAGTCAAAGAAAACCCCTAAGAGTTAACAAAAAATTGTTTTATCAAATATTTTCGAAACATTTTGCCATCCTAAAGAAATTACATTTTTAAATATATACAAACGGGGACAAATAAAATCCCCAAAACCAAATAAATTAAAATTTTTACAGCATTCTATTTATCTAAACGGGGACTACTAAAAACCCTTAAACTTCACTTATCTGGCTTTCCTATATTTTACTCTTCGAAAGGGGGACTATAAAATAAAAACCCCATACAAAAATAAACTACAAATTAGATTTTTATTTTTTGATTTTTTGATATATTTGAATTTACAATACACATACATATATACATACATTTCCTGAAATTATTTTAACTTTTGGGGGAAGATTTTTCTTACGTGATAAGCTGAACAATAACGAACAAAATTTAAATTCTTGGTCCTTGTCCTTAGCGTCCTTTTTGGAAAGTTTTCTTTGGGTCGAATTTTTCCTCAGAATCATCTGCGATTTTTAAAAATCTATTGTGGAATATTTTTCTCTCGACAGTTTAGACACTTTTTCCATAGGGCGAAAGGGTTGATTTCTCTCACTTTGAACAGAACAAACATCCTCATATAGGATCGAATTTAAACAAGTTTGCAGAAGTTTTTTCGTCTTGTATTTTCTTCTTGCTAGGAACGATGAAGATCTCATCTCTTTGTTCTCTACCCCTTTTCACCATCATTTGGGAAGGTCTGTTTCACAAATACGTCGTGAGCGACAAAAATAAACCGGGTACGCGTTCGCAGAGACCTGAGCCCGAGCTCATACAAAATCGCGAGGACGAAACTTCGGAAACGTTACGAACGGAAATACGCGAACAAAGTTCTAGAATGAACTACGGATTCGGATTAAGCGACATACTGGGACTCGTGCCGGTATTTAACGGTCATCCTGACGAATTAGAGGGTTTCGTCTCTTGTGGAGACATTTTGTTCTCACAAGCACAAGATGACAACCAGAAATATTTTATTCTAAGGGTGATCAAGACCAGATTGCAGGGACCGGCGCATGATTGTATCCGGCATAAAATCATTTCTACCTGGGAAGATCTTGTTTCAGAATTAGAGGGAGAATTTAAACCTCTCATCTCTAGGTCTGCTGCCCAAAATAACTTAGTGGCAACAAAACAGGATAGCAAGGAGGGTGTGAAAGAATTTTCAACTAGACTCACACACCACCTGCATGAATTGGACAGCGCCACATACGCTAGTTCACCTGATCCTGCAGTCAGAACTTATCTTCTGGCTGAGAATCAGAGACTCGCGTTGAATACGTTTGAGGATGGGATACGAAATTCCAGCCTCAAAATCTTAGTAAAAGCGCATAGGGCTTCAAATCTCAAAACAGCCATTAGCTACGATTTGGAACAATCTCAAAGATTGAACAGCGATAACTCAATGCAAACTTCCACTAACAATTTTAGGAGAAACCAACTGATTGTTTGCCAAACATGCAACAAGAGGGGACATACTTCTGCGACTTGCTATCGCAACACTAATTTTCCTAATTTCGTCCCCCAACGCATTAAGACAGAGGTTGAACGTCTCCAATGCACATACTGTCGAAAGTATAATCACACTCAGGCAGAGTGCAGAACCAGGTTAGCTCATATGCGAAACCAGGACCAACCTTCAACTAGTAGAAATCATTTCAGAACTCAGCCCAATCAATCTCAAAATAGGACAATAACAAACTCGCCCCGCATTGAAAATCGTAATACCCGACAAAATCAAAACATTAACAGGGTATCCAATTCACAACAGGGAAACGAACTCACTCGGGCAGCGAGCAACGGCAATCCTTCTCGAGTTCAGACAATCGCCGATATACACCCCATCCCGATGTAAATTTTGAAATGCGCGTATTTTTCTGCCCTGAATTTAAGGAGCCAGTAATACGTGTAAAATTTAATCCATCGGATAAACAATACTCGACTTTCCTCATCGATACAGGCGCCGACATCAGCCTGATCAAATTAGATAATCCTTGTATTGAACAATCTGTAGACAATTCAGACCCAGTGACTATATCTACCATTGCTGGGAAAACGGTCAGCACATGCGGAAAGGTATTGGGAGAGTTCGAATTCAGAACTGATAGGCACTCCATACCCTTTAAGCATAATCTATTTGTAGTGGGAAGCAACGTAGACTTCCAACACGATGGCATACTGGGAAGCGATTTCCTTACGAAGCACCAGTGCCACATTAACTTTGAAAAGGGATTCCTTAAATTCGCTGTAAAGAAGAGAACTATGGTAGAACTCGAGCAGCCTTTAGGGAACAAAAATGAGGTCAAGGAAAATATTCAGAATGCCACGCCTTACAAGGTGTCTTCCACCGATAATACAGGCATTCTTGAAAAATTGGATAACACCGTTCGTGAGTCAACATCCGAATCCGTTTGTCTACGGGCCGGATCTGATGCTGTGACAAACACAACGAAACCAACCACCCTTGAATCTTCCTCTCCCCATTTAAATAAAGTTTGTGGTAACAGAAAAGGTAAGGAAACTGCCGAAGAACTGAGTTCAGGAAAACATGAACCTGAAACTCTAATACCCTCAGTAAATTTAAAACGAAACACCACGGTCGACTACATAAAATTGCATTCACGATCTCAACAAATAATGGAGATTCCCTTTAAAGAAAAATCCGGTCAAGAACTGATTATTAAAAAATCCGAGATCATGCCAGGGATATATCTGGGTAATAGTTTGACAACACCTCAGGACAACAAAATAAAGGTATTATTAATGAACACATTAGACACCGATCAAGAAGTAAGCACCAACGACATAGAAGTCGGATGGGAAGATCTGGATGACTACAATGTGTTAAAGGCGGACGAGACCCAAAATCTTCTAAAAAATAGGCTTGAACGGCTAGAATCACTCCTAGAGTTGCGTCATTGTAACCAGGAGGAAAGGAAATCGATCCTGAATATCTGTCGCACTTATAATAACCTATTTCTTCTCGAGGGTGACTACCTCACATATACTGACGCCATACAGCATCAGATCATCACTGAGGAAGGAAAGCCCCCACTTTACATAAAACCGTATCGCCTACCAGATAGCTCCAAGCAAGAAATTCACAAACAGGTGAATGAAATGCTTCAGGACGAAGTAGTACAACAAAGTTTCAGTCTTGGAATTCCCCTCTCTTACTAGTACCCAAGAAGGCCGGACCTGATGGGACAAAACGGTGGAAAGTGGTTGTCGACTTTAGAGCCTTAAATAAAATAACAGTCGGAGATGCATATCCATTGCCCAATATTACTGATATCTTGGACCAGTTAGGAAAAGCTAAATTTTTAGCACTTTAGACTTAGCAAATGGTTTCCACCAAATACGCATGGACAATAGAGACAAGGCAAAAACAGCGTTTAGCACACCCTTCGGACATTACGAATATAATCGGATGCCCTTCGGACTTAAAAACGCACCCGCCACATTCCAAAGGCTTGTGAATAATGTACTCATGGGTCTCCAAGGAATAGAATGTTTCGTCTATGTAGATGATATTGTAATTTACGGATACGATCTGAACGATCACAATTCCCGACTTACCAGAGTTTTCGAGCGATTACAAAGGCACAATCTGAAAATACAACCAGAAAAGTGTCACTTCATAAGGAAAGAGCTCACCTACTTGGGGCATGTTATTTCAAAGGAAGGTATAAAACCAGATCCAGAAAAAACTAAAGCGGTGAAAACGTTTCCAACGCCCAAGAAACAAAAAGATGTAAAATCTTTTCTCGGTTTTGTAGGCTACTATAGAAAATGTATCCCTAATTTCGCCGAACTGGGAAAACCTTTAAGCAAATTACTCAGGAAGAATGTACCATTTCATTGGGATGCCTTTTGTGATGAGGCATTCACAACTCTAAAAAGAAAGGTTATTACCCCACCAATACTGGCTTATCCAGACTTTAACCGGGAGTTTATAATAACCACGGATGCTAGCAATGTTGCGTTAGGAGCAGTCCTATCTCAAGGTACAATAGGACAAGATAAACCTATTGCTTTCACTAGCCGAACCCTAAACGACGCCGAAACACGGTATACAACGTCTGAAAAGGAATTACTAGCAATCGTTTTTGCATTAGCACAGTTCCGACCATATGTCTACGGACGAAAGTTCACAATAGTAACTGACCATAGCTCTCTACAGTGGCTTATAGGACGAAAGGATCCTACATCCAGACTTATGCGATGGAGAATTCTACTCGAAGAGTATGAGTACACAATCGTCCATAGAAAAGGAAAGCAAAATGCAAATGCTGATGCTCTCAGCCGTATAACAATGACTACCCCAGTCGATCCCATCAAAAATAATATCCTCGTCACCACACGAAGTAAAGCCAAACTCGAAGAAGATGTGGCTGCACAATCATACAAAGATACTACCAATCTTGTATGGCAAGAACAAACAGGGTCCATCTATACCAAGAAGAAACTTGGACTACGTATTATAATCCTCCCATTGATAGACTCTGCTGAGGAAGAAAACCTGGCAGGAAGAATCCCAAACTTCACCAAGCCAGACGTAGGTAAAATTACGTTTCATGAGCAAGATGGGTTATGCGCCATCACATTGTCATTGCCTTTCAGAAACCTAAGCGACCAGGAAACCGCTAAGAGTTCCCTTATTGATCTGAAGCAGATTTGCGAAGACCGGAATTTTAATTCCATTGGAATTTTAGTCCCCTTGATAGAAAACGAATCAAAAGTAGCACTCAATAACTTGCTAAAAGAAACTTTTGCTCACCTCAACGTGACAATGTACGTTTTCTCCAATAAAAAGAAGCTTCTAACAGATCCTAACGAAATACAAAAGTTACTCGCGGAATACCACAACTCACCTTTCGGAGGACACCAAGGAGCCACCCGAACAATCAATAGATTGAAGCAAAAATATTACTGGCGCACAATGACCGCTGACGTCGCGGCGTATATTCGAAAATGTGCTTCCTGCCAGATAAACAAAAGTGGAAGAAATCCTAGAATTCCTATGAAGATAACCACAACAAGCTCAAAACCTTTCGAAAGAATTGCTTTAGATATAGTAGGACCATTACCAGTCAGCTATAATGGAAATAAATACCTACTAACGTTCCAAGACGATTTGACTAAGTTTTCAGGAGCTTACGCACTGGCCAGCGCCGAAACCAAGGACGTGGCCAGAATTTTCGTTGAAAATATCGTCTGCCAGCACGGCATACCATCTTCTCTATTAACTGACCGAGGTGCAATTTTTCTCAGCGCACTTTTTAAGGACATCTGTTCCTTACTCAAGGTCAAAAAACTCAATACAGCACCCTATCATCCACAAACAAACGGAGCACTAAAACGGAGCCATAGAACTCTGGTGGAATACCTCCGCCACTATGTAAACCAGGATCCTCTCACTTGGGACACCTGGATACCTTACGCAATGTTTGTGTACAATACTACACCCCACAGTAATACAGGCTACACGCCGCATGAATTACTATATGGTTTCCCAGCCGAAATACCCAGTTCTCTCAGACAAAACCCCGAAAGCACTTATAACTACGACCATTACGCAAATGAATTAAAAATGCGATTACAACAGGGTTATCGTACAGCTAAGGGAATACTGCTAGAGAAAAAACAAAAATCTAAGGCATACTACGAACAAAAAGTAGGCCGTAAGAAATTTAATGTTGGCGACAAGGTTCTATTAAAGAATCACTCAAGACCTAACAAACTAACCTCCCTGTGGAAAGGCCCCTATGAAATTGCAAAGATCCTATCCGAAGAAAATTCAATCCTCAAAATAGGAAAAAGAACTCGAATAGTCCACAACAATAATATAAAACTATTTGTGGATTAGGCAATCACGAATAGGAAACTCCAAAGAAAAAATAAAAGTTGAAGAAAAAATGTATATATGTATAGATAACCTTAAAAAAAAAGAGAAATAAATAAATGCAGATATGTATATATAAACTTCCAAAAAAAAAAAAAAAAAAAAAAAAAAAACACTACGCAATGTATTTAAAATTTGCTTCAAACGAAAAAAAAAATTTCAAATACTTGTACACGAATAAATGTAAAAGAAAACAAACAAAACAAAAATTCATATATGAAGACAAATACTAACTCACTTAATAAGATAAGTTAATATGTTAATCAACTGCCACTGACTTAAATGGAAAAATTTTGTAATAATAATAAATAATCTTAAGTTATAAGAAAAAACACATTATATATATATGGAAAAAACGAAAATACAAAAACAAAACTTACAAAACAGTGTTAAAATAAGAACTTCTAATATTTATATAAATACAAAACAGTTTTCAACTAAGAAATACTAAGAAAGTAAGAAAATTTTTATATAACAAAAAAAAAAGGAAAAGTTATAGAATTAAATTGTACGTTCAAATACATGGAAAAAATTATATAAATAAATAAACGCCCGACTAATAAGGATAATGAAAAAAAAAGAACAAAATGATATATGTAAATAATGAAAATTTATACGAGTATATAAACAATGAAAATTCGATGTAATATACAAATTGTAAAAATAAACCATAAAAACCTTACTTATCTATGTATCTTTTTACAAATAGTACTTTATAAAAATAAAAACAAAAAAATCACCCAAAGTTAAATTTAATATAATGAATTCAAATACTTATGTAATTATAAAACATTCTACAATTAACCTTACACGCAGAAAATAAGAAAATATTTACTTTAAATCAAAACGAAAATTTTTAGAATCAAATGTTTCCTTCTAATACAATGTTTAACCAACATGAAAAAAAAAAACAAATTATATGAAATTTTAAAACCAAATGTCTATTGTACATATAACCAAAACCAAACTAAATGAATATACCCTTAACTCAAAATAAAATACTTTATATAAGAAAACTTTATTTTGGATAACCAACAATTACTGTTAAACACACCTATGCTAAGAAAATTCAAACCTTAAAAACAAAATTATATTTGTACAAAATTTCAAAAGAAAATATTTTTATTATATAAATAACCATTGTGGAAACTTGGATACACGACCATAAATACGAATACATAAATATTAAGAAAAAAAATAAAGAACAAAAATTACACACTTATAATAAATATTGTATACATAAAGCTACTATGTTAGAAAATATCAGGCATATGTAACGGAATCACGATACTATCATCCTTATTCCCAATCACACCATTTTCCAGAAAATTAATCTCATAAAGATCAATTTTCTTTTTTTCAAGGAGGGGAGGATGTAGTGCTCCAAAAAGCCCTACCATCTTTTTCCTCCATTCCTAATCCAAAATCCCAGCAATATTACCCTAAAACCCAAAATCCTATCAAAACCTGAAAAAACCCAAACATTATCCAAAATTCGCAATAAACGAATCAAACATTCGTTTATTGCCTAACATTTGCCCCCACGGCATAATTAAATCCAAAATCAAAATTAAAATTAAAATTCACAATAAACGAATCCAATATTCGTTTATTGTTCTATATTTGCTCCACAGCATCACCCAAATCCAAAATTCAGAGATTGTTATCTCTATCCTGCCCCGGTGGGGGGCAGCTAATAAGCGATAAACGAATGTTTTATTCGTTTATTGCGAATTTTGGTTTATATTTGGGTTTTTTCGGGTTTTGGAGTAAAATAGTTGGGATTTCGATGTGGAAATGGTGGGGGGGGGGGGGGGGGGGTGGTAGGGCTTTTCAGAGCACTACATCCTCCCCTCCTTCAAGAAAAAATTTATCTGTAAGAGATTAATTTTCTAGGAGTGACGCGATAAAAGGTGAAGGGCGATGTCATCATGATTTGTTACATCATTTTTACATTTCATTTTGAGAACCATATTTATGTTTTTTTTTTCATGTATTATAAAGACAGATTTAATTCTAAAATTTTAAAATTCATTTTGATTTAAAGTAAAAAATGTTAGTTCCTTATTTTTCTTAGGATATATGTGATTAGGTTAATTGAAGAATGTTTTGTAATTACATAAGTATTCAAAATTTTTATATTTTTATATAATATTATTTATTACATAGATTTTGTTTTGTTTATCATTAATTTTTGCTAACTTAAAGTTATTCAAACTGTCATTTACAGCTTTCAATTTGAGTAATTCAGTTTATTTGTCTATTATATGTCAAGCTTTTATATATAAGCGTTAGCTATATAATATTTACAAAATCCGTTTTATTGAGGGGCTTAATATTTGTTACATCATTTATGTGATAATAGTATGAATTTGGTGAGATTCTCTTCATAATTTTACTATTATCTCCTGAGTTGTTAATATTCCTTGTTTATAGTAGACAATTTTCTTTATGATACATACATTTTCCCAACCAAAGTTGGTTGTTTTATTTTATTTGTTTGCGTTATTATGTAAATGTATCTATTTCGTTTTTGTACAATAAATTGTTAAAAGGGGAATTAGATATTGTTAATTATATATTCACTGTGGTTTAGATACAGTTTTACTTTTTTGTTTTTTTGTTTTTTTTTTTTTAATAATGTGAAAATTGGTGTTTTATTTTTATGTTCACAAAGGTATACATATATTTGAATAATGAGGAAAAACCATATGTTTCATTTTGAGCTTTTCTTTAAATTTGTGAAAAATTTTCCATGTTTTCTTAGGGTTAGGTTGTGTAATATTTTTCAAGGTTTGGGCAGTAAAACCATCTATGAAAAACACTTTAAAGGATGTAGAATTCATAATAGATTTTGGAAGATCAACCATTGTTTTATTTGTAAAAGGGATTTTGATCATTTGTTTATTTTCATGATTAATTTGTAGAACCCATTTTAAAGTTTGGAAAATTAGAGAAACGAGGGAGACGATGTGGAAAAACAGGCAATTTAAAAGCGGTAATTTGATATAGGTGTTATTTACAGGTTCATATTCTACTGTGATTTCTTGTTCTTCAGTCTTACTCTTAGCTGGGAATCTCTGTTCCTCAGGCTTATCGGATGCTGGGAATTCTTGTGGTTTTTCAAGCTTAAGTTCTGCTGGGACTCTTTGTTCCGCAGGCTTACACCTACCTGAAATTTCTTGTTCATCGGGTTTACAGTTTGCTGGGAGTTCTTGCTCCTCAGGCTTACACTTTGCCGGTATTATTTGTTTGTGCTCTATGAGCTGGAACGTGTTGTTGCTAGAAGTCGGAGCATTTAAGAATATGAAAGTCGATGGAGGTGTGAGGATAGTATGTTCAGGGGTCTTTGTCGAATCATCAGATCCGGCCCGTAGACAAACGGATTCAGATGTTGACTGTTGGATACGATCTTTGGTTGCTACTCCCTTTATTTGGGGGGCCTCTAGAGCGTCCTGCCTCTGATTTATGTCCCTATTATCTCTAATGCCAATTTCATCCGTAGATGACACCTTGTTGTTTATACCCTTAGATTCTAGCGCTGTTTGTTCAAATTTCCTTGTATTTGGTTTCTCCGAATCAATTTTTATTAATTGCACCCTGTTCGTTTTGGTTAATACTCCACTTCTCCAAACGTTTGCGGTAGAAGTGGGCTGAGTTCTAAAATAATTTTTATTTGATGGAGAGTTGTTTTGAGTTGTTCTGAAATGGGACAGTCTCCTACATTCTGCTTGGGAATGATTGAATTTGTTGCAATATGTGCATTGGAGGCGTTCAACCCCCGCCTTAATATGGGGGATTGGATTAGAAACATTTTCTTTTCGACGACATGTCCCAGAAGTATGACCAGACCTATTGCACGATTGGCAAATTTATGGCTGGCTATATTTGGAATTATAAGATAAATTAAGAAGATTTCTATCGCCTAATCGTGGAACCTGCTCGAGAGCGTAATTGATTGCTGATTTAACTAAGATGGGGATCCCTAAGACCATCTTCAAATGTATACAAGGCGAGCTTTTTATTTTCCTCTAGGAGATATGTTCGTATCGCAGATTCGACAGTGATTTTGAACGTGGCCTTGTTTAGCAGATGCAGGAGGTGTGCGAGTCTGTTTCCAAACTCCTTCACATCTTCCTTGCTATCTTGCTTGGCTGTTACCAGACTGTTTTGTACCGCTGACCTAGAGGTGAGAATTTTAAATTCTCCCTTTGATTCGGAAGCAAGATCATTCCAGGTTGAAATGACTTTGTACCGGGTGTGGTCGTATGCTGGCCCCTGTAGTCTGGTTTTTACCACGCTTAGATAAAAAACACGCTGACTGTCGTCCCGTGCCTGTGGGAAAATAATATCCCCGCGAAAAATGAAATCATCTAGTTCGTCCGGGTTGCCGTTAAACACCGGCACGAAATCGAAGATAGACTTTAACCCGATTGTGTCGTTCATATTTGAATTCGCGTTATTAGACATTCGTTTTCGGGCATTTTAAATATTATAGTCACGTATTATTATGAGTGAAATATTCCTTGGTTAAATTCATCTTCCCAAACACAAGTGTATCAAGGGCGAATAGTATGAAGAGAATTTTTCTAACTCAAATGAAGCGATCCTAAAGAGAAAAGAGAAAAAATGCATTCAAACCCAAACACATCGACACCTATAGAGGAAATTTCGAAAATACTCGTATCGAAGGTAGGAAAAGATTTTTACTGACACCGAAGTAAAACAATCCTAATGTCGAAAAATCCTGATTGACAGAAAAACAGAAGAGATCCTGTGAAGGTAGCCAAGGGTAAAAAGAGAGGAGACTTTTATCGACCCCAAAGTGAAACGAGTCTGTAAGTGGAAAGATCCTGTTAGATGGATAGGGGAAAAAGATCCTAAAGAATTTCGATCTAAAGGGATGAAACGAAAAAGACCAGCGAAAGATAAAGGTGAGCGCGTTAAAATTTGAGAATTCTCTGCCTGAGAGTATGAAAAATGTTCATCAAGTAAATTAAATCCTTAAGAAACTTATTTAATGAATGTAAATACGTGCATATGTATATGTATATGTATATGTAAAAATGTAAGTAAAAATTGATTTTATAAGTATAAGGTTTGTAATTTCTTATTCTCCCTTTGTAGATTTAAATTCTTCTTGGGGTTTTTGTTATTATTGTAAACCATTCAAGAGATTACGTTAAAAAATGCTGTTTATAAAATAAAATTTTCACAATTTGCTCTTCTTGATATCCCCTTTGATTAATTTTTCACAATTTAATTTGTTTTTGTGATTTTCTATGCGTCCCTTTTTTTTATTAACTTTTTAAATGTGTATTGTGGGTTTTGTTTGTCCTCTTAAATTAACTAATCCAACTTTATAGATAGAATGTATGTACATACCTTGTACATTTATGTGTTGGTGTTGCTGGCTGCTACAGCTGTATTGACTGCTCCTACTGGTGCGGTGTTGTTATATGGACATGACATTTTTGTTGTTGATGATGTTGAGTATGTTGCGGTTGTCCTTGATCACCTTGTTGTCCCTGTTGCTAGTGTCTTGCTGGTAATAGTAGATTGCTGCTGTTACTGTTGTTATTGATGTTTTTGTTACTGCTGTTGTGCTGCGGAGCTGAAGTACTAACGGCTACCGATACTTGATTGTCAATAGCCGAGGATATCCCATCCGCATCCTTTTTAACTTTGACTGTTTGGAGTGTACATAGGTGATTGCACCTGTGGTATTGTACCCCATTGACGTTCACTAAATGTGTCACTTGCTTCCTTGTTGTGGTCGGTGCAGGTTTTCTGTCTAAAACTTTCTCACTTTTAACTTCTTTTTTTTTTTGCACTGTTCCCGGTGTTTAGCCCCGGGGACGCTTTTATTATTTTAAAAATTATGTTTTTTGTAGATATGTTCCTGATAGCTGCAAACATCAACACGTCCATTTATCGTTGCTCCATATCTGTGATCCAATTCGTGTGTTAATTGGATTTTAAGTGCGCTTGCGTCTGGTATGTGATTTTTAAGAATTTCACCGCTGCCACCATTTTTGTTGTGGTCCTTCTCTCAGGGAGCTTGTCTCCTCCTGAGGGGACCCGTTGCGGTCGCCACCGTGCTTCCGGGGCCTCCGGGAAAAGTGACAACCGATTGTTTACTATGGCCCGGAAATGGGCCAGGTTTAATTAAAAATTGTTTAAATGTATTTACTTTAATTTTATTTACTGGCGTCCTACCGCTTCGGACCTTATAAAGAGAAGCAAATCGAGATTTGTATCTCGGAAATACACACTTTCATACAAAAATCCAGATTTTGGTATCCTGAGTGAGATGCTCAGTGTTTATTTAAGATAAGAATTCAATTTCTTGAATTCTTACGAAACTGTTGCGCAGATGTGGATATGTAAAGGAATTCGGGTTTTTGTTTGTTCAATTTATTAGGAGTTTTTCCAGATAGAGATAATGATCTCTGAATTTTTGAATTTTCATGATGCCGTGGAGCAAATGTAGAACAATAAACGAATATTAGATTCGTTTATTGCGAATTTGATTTTAATTCAAGATTTTGGATGTAATTATGCCGTGGGGGCAGCTAATAAGCGATAACCGAATGTTTGATTCGTTTATTGCGAATTTTGGTTTATGTTTGGGTTTTTTCGGGTTTTGGAGTAAAATAGTTGGGATTTCGATGTGGAAATGGGGGGGGGGGGGGGGGGGGGGGGGTGGTAAGGCTTTTCAGAGCACTACTCCAAGACCGGTTCCCGGTTGTAGTGCCGATGATGACGATGATGATGAAAATCGGACATTGCACGTGGTAACTCAATATTTCTTTTTCTTTTGCAAATAAATGCGTTAAAGAAAAATGGGTGAATGCGCTTACCAGAAAAGGTTATGGATTGGTATTTGGCAATGTTGAGTAAAAAGCAATTTTTGTGGCACCAACTGGAGAAGTTGTCAAGGTCTGATTACGGCAGTCTAGAATCAAGTGGTGTTGGCGCGAGGCTAATAATCTTGCCTGTAAAAATAACTTATTATGGAAAATTTAACAAGCCCCGAGATTTGCTAAATAAGGCCAAGACCGGATCCCGGTTGTAGTGCCGATGATGATGATGAATCAAGTGGTGACTCGATGATTTTGTATATCTTTATATCATCAGCGTATAGGGACATGCTAGAATTCTTAAAGTATACCCACAGTTGGTCCTACCGGGGTTTATTTGTTGTAAGTTGAATTGCCTGTGGCTGCTGCTGTTGCTTTCGTTGAGGCTGCTGCTTCCTAGGCGAGTGCTACATGGAAAATAACCTCAAACAACGTCTTTCGTTTTTTTTTTTTTTTCTTATTGTGTTTATTGTAAGTCGCACTTTTACTTTGCAATTCTCTATTTCATTTAGTAATTTCAATTTAAGGGTTTCTTCCTTAAGTTTCTACTTTAGAATTCTCTCGTTCACTTTACAATTTCAATGTTAGCCTTTCTTTCATAAGATGTTATTTTACAATCCTCGATAGAAGTTTTCGTTTGGTTTATTTATGTTTCACCACTTCCTCATAGACAAAAGACACCACTCGAATATCCTTGACGTAAGATCATATAGAGAGCGGATTGCGACTCCGATCATCTTCTAGTGATGGGCATAATCAGGAGTCGCCTCGCAGCAATCCCACATGGGCAGTCACGAGAGACGAGCATAAAGTTCGACATTGATAAACTGAAAGACCTACGCAAAAGGGCTGAATATCAAGACGAACTAACGAATAGATTTAGCATTCTAGAGAATGGGAGCAGTGAGGAAGAGGAAGCTAATAGTGTGAACACTAAATGGACATCGATCAGAGACACAATCAAACTAACAGCCCAAAAGGTATTAGGATTTAAGAAAACAACTAAGTCCAAACCTTGGTTTGACGATGAGTGCAGGGCGAAGATCGAAGAACGTAAACGCCTCAGAGTGATCCACTAAGAAAGATATGATGAAGTCAACGCAGAAAGATACGCGACGATTCGGAGAGAGACAATGAGGCTCTTCAAACGCAAAAAACGCGAATGGGAGAAGATTCGGATCGAAAAAATCCTAGAAAATTCTAGGCCAAAGAACATCAGAGGTATGTATGCCGGTATAAATTCAATTAGAAATGGCTACCGAGGGAGCGTCAAAATAATTCGAGACGCAAACGGCTGTCTGGTCGCAGAAACAAACAACACCGTGACAAGATGGAAGCAGTACTTTGAAAACCTGCTCAATGTACGTACCCAACAACCACAAATAAACGCACCAAGCGTACATACAGCCGAGCCTCAGATCCCAGAGCTGTCTCTCAACGAAGTAGTAGACGCAATAAATCGGTTGAAAAACAACAAGGCTTCCGGAGTCGACTGCATACCGGCAGAGCTTGTGAAGCATGGAGGAGAGGCAACCGCTCGAAAGATCCACCAGCTCATCCAAACAATATGGGATGAGGAAGTCACTCCGGAAGAATGGAAAACCTCAATAGTCATCCCCATTTTCAAAAAAGGCGACAGATCTGACTGCGAAAACTACAGAGGAATATCATTGCTCCCAACCGCATACAAAATATTAACAAATGTCATTCTGGCGAGAATCACACCGTACGCAGAAGAGATACTGGGAGACTTCCAGAGGTAAATATGACGAGGAGGCAGGACAATGGAGGAAACTCCATAACCACAAACTGGAAGAGCTATATCGCAAACCTACAATAATGAGAGTAATCAAGTCGCGACGATTAAGATGGGCTGGACACGTGGCGCGAATGGGCAACGATAGGACCGTGCATAGAATTCTTGACGGTAGACCAACGGAAAAGAGACGGGCCGGACGGCCGCGACGGAGATGGGAGGACAATGTTAGGTTTGACCTTGAGGAGGTCGGATCAAATGGTCAAGTGTGGAAGGAGACTGCCCAGGAAAGGGAACGATGGCGATGCCGAGTCGGCGAGGTCATGAACTTCCGGGTTCCTACAGGCCAATAAATAATAATAATTATTTATGTTTTCACAAAACGATTAAGCTATCTGAGTTTTTGCTGTTACTCAATTTACTTTCTGTTTATTTCCTTTATGTTTGCATTTCTTTTTTCTGAACTAGTTTTATTTTTGCTGTCTTTACTTCGACCACCCTTTGAAAATCCACACGCACGATAGTTGTTTGCACCAGACGAACAACAGGTTCTCTGCCCATTCGCACCCTTTCATACCTACCGCCCATTCCCGATTGCACACTCATCCTCAATTTTCCATATCCCCGCCCACTAAATGCGAGTAAACTCTCGCGAATTTACTCAGCAGTCAATTAGCCCAGAAAGAATGGGAAGATTGCAAAGGCGAGCAGCTTGTATTAGCGGGATAATTTAGTTTCGTTTGCAATGAAATGCAAAACCAAAGGGTAGACTTTGTGTCGTCGTTTAGGGGCTTGGCTAATTCTCGAAACCAGAACTACGAAGTGCATTCCGAGAAGGGCAAACGGAGAGTGTTGAGAAGTATACTTGTGGGGGTTCTTTAAACCTACACTAAGAACCACCCACAATTCCAACCCCAACCCCTTTTGCCAACCACAATTTCCCCCACAATTCCTGCACGCGGTTCCACCCACAGTTCCACCCACAGTTCTACCCACAATGCCCTCATGCACACTTTTCACCGGGTGGAAACCATTCCCAAGCGAATAGCCTGTACTTTTTATGTCTGAAAGGGGAATATTGGTTTGGGAAAACCTTGTCATCGGGATGTGCAAAGGAATTTGAGAATGTACATAACTGTGTCGCTATGTGGTAACAGCGTCGTCAGCCAATGTTAATTAGATGCGAAATGGGATTCAATGGAGAAATTAGAAAACTAAGCGGTGGGATCATCGCCGGAAATTAACTCCTGATTAATCAAATCGCTCCACTCATAAATAGTCTACAGAAATCTTACAAAACATTTTCAAACGTACTTCTCGTTTGCTCTATATTTAGGGACATTGTTACCATTTTCCAAACGTTAAGAGTACCTCGTAAATACATGTGTGTAAAATGGATTGTATTTTCAACATTTTAGCATTTCGAAAATTCGATTTCATCCATAATGTATTATTTTTAGCTAAGTTTATAATAAAAAAATATATATTTTTGAGGTTTGTTGTTATGCTACATGTTTTTAAATTGCTTAATTGTTAACACATACATTTGTGTCGAAAATGAAAATGCTCTACTTAGATTTTTATTTTTTAGTTCTTTATTCTTAGAGGTTTGCACACCCTAACTTCTTAATGCAGTATACATTTATATAAGTTAAAATAAGGGAAACTCCACGGACAGATAATATTTTCGAAATCCACGTCTACTCTTCGACTTCAAAGCTCATTATTAGAAACTTACAAGAAAAGTTAAACAGCCACATTTCTTCTTAACGTAACTGTAAGAAACAGAACCTCATTCGTACTGTCCACACAGAATAGTCCCTCGCTGTAGTGGTTGATTCAATTGATTGGCTATATTAAAGGCGCGTCTTGTGAGATCAATCAAATTGACGCTACAAATTAATGTAATGATCCTTCTAAGATTAAAGCAGCATCAACGTCGGATATACGAAGCCAAGGCAACTCAAAGTATGGCCCAACCAATAACGAAGGATGCAGATAAGTAGGTTCCCCTACCAACTTTTGTGACACACTTCCAACGAAATGACGGAATTGAAGGGTACCCAGCTGGCCTTCTATCTACAAGGCACGCATTTCTAATTAACATCGTACTAAATTCATTAAATCGACAGACACCAGCTGCATCAGTTGGGAATTGTAGAACTCGTCCCAAGCTATCAGTATCTGGCTGAAAGGATACTGCCTTCAGGACTCAATATCATACTAATGGCTTGGTAGATTGAGGAGAATATAAATAGATATCCTCGAGCGGATCATAGTTTGGGGCGTGATGTAGTTTAGAGGAACGTAATTGGTACTCACTTAGGAGAATGCTTAGCGTAACTTTAACTCAGATGCATACACCAACTCAGATTAGTTGGCTGGCAGGCAAGAGCGGTGAATCTTATTGGTTGTAGTATGTGTTGGCCCTTTAAGATAGATATATATTTGTACTGTGTCAGGCGCAAAATAATGAGACTCATGTCAAGTTACGTAAGGGAGGAATTTCATATTAACGGCCCTGGAAAGGAATAATTTCGCTGTTGCCATCAAAGTGTTTCATTAGAGAAATTTATGAGAGACCTCAGCACAAATCGCATCATTTACGAATCTATGAAGACGTGATGGAGAATGAAATGCGAATTTCTTCAGTATCACTGCCTTTAACATAAGAATCAAGTTTCCCGACTTTCAGGCAGAAATCTTACTTAAATTTGTTTATTTTAATGAAGTCCTAACAAAAGCGCCTTCAGATGCATGTACTGCATGTGACTGCAATACGCACTGTCGCTACGGACACAGCCGAATTTGTAGGGTCCCGTGATCGTTCACTTGACCAAAAATAAAACAAAAAAAAAAAGGAAAAAAGACACAATAGGTTTGTCTTTAACCGCACTGGATTGATTTTTATTGTTGGCACACTTTGCCTTCGAATTAAAATGCTATTCAATATTTCTATATACACCGAAAATTAAAATGTTATGTTCAGCAACTGATTCCTTCTAAAAATCAAAAAAAAAAAAAAAAAATTGTGGCGAGAAGGCCGAATTTAGCGAGTGTCCTTCATCTTGTCTCTGACTTCTGGTCATCTTGCGATAACCAGAATCACCCACATCCGTGAGGATGTTGGGCTCAGTCTCACGGCATCTGAAAAGAGAAGAAAAAACGGGGGGTATCCAAGGATAGTGTGGACAGTGTTAGTCCAAATGTTCTCTAACTACTTTTATAGAGGGATGGTGGGAAAGAAATCATACAAGACCGGTGGGTCTTGGATGCGGTAGTAAACGCAGATCACGTCTTTGGCGCCTGATAATCTGCTCTTTGGTCGGTGTGTATGTTTGTGTTTGTGCCGTCTTGTACTGTGCGTTCGTGTGTTTGGTTTGTTAATAGTAGACGATATGGGATGGGTCCAGGAATCCTCTATTATAGAGGGGAATGCTGTTGGGAAGGGTGCTTTCTTCAGTTTTGTACCGAAGAAGAAATTGTGGTGGTTTGATCCGAAGAGATCGAGACAGAGAAGGGTCAAGAACGCAAGAGTCCCGTACAAGTAGTTTCTCGCTGTTCTGAATGTTTTCGAGGTACTTATATGCTAATTGAAGCAAGTACTCGTCGATAGGGCTAATGGAGGCGCCTTCGTATAGGTGAGAGTTGGGATAATAACGACCGTCAGGCCTTCTAGAATGATTGGTGCATCTTCTGAGGAGTTTCCTTTCGAAAACCCGAAGTCTTTCCATTTGAGCCGAAGATATGCAGGACCATATGGAAAAGGCGTACGATATTCCAGATCGTATTAGCTGCTTATAGCAGAGAAGCTTAACTTTGGTGTCAACTTTGTTCCTCCACTTCAAGATGTTGTGCAGTTGCTTAGACCGACCGAGGCCCCTTTGGAGAATGCGGGTCACATGTTTGATGAAATTCATTTTTGGGGTATAAGTGACCCCGAGATATTTCATCTTGTCCTGTGGTCTAATCGTAGTATCTCCCATTTTTATTCGAATACTCTGTGAATATCGAGAAGCAGGTTGGGAGTGTTTACTACTCAGAATTATGGCTACTGCTTTGGATGGATTAAGTCGTATTTTCCATCGACTGTAATACTGATACAGTTCGTCCAAGTGACGGTTGAGTCGATTTGTTGCGAGGTTAGGGCCTTTGGTTGACGTGTACACCAGGACGTCATCCGCATAGCATATTTTGTTTACTCTCCCGTCCACAGGGCGGGGAATATCGGAGGTGTAAATATTGAATAAGATGAGGCCTAGAATGGAGCCCTAAGGTACGCCTGCAGCGGCGTGAAAAGTTCGGGAAAGCTTTCCATTCATTCTAACTTGGAAGGTTCTGTTTCGAACGAACTGGTAGATGATGCTACATAGCGTTCTACTGAGGCAAGTATTCAGTAGTTTAAAAGCGAGACCTTCGATCCAAGTCGTATCAAAAGCTTTTTCAATGTCTAGGCTTACCGCAACGGTGGGTTCCTTATTAAAGAGCCGCACGCAGACGTGGTTTTGAAATAAATTGAGAGCCATAGTGGTGCTGTGCGCTCTTCGAAATCCGAATTGGAAATCAGGTGTTAGGTGCCTGGCACTGACAAAGTTATTTAACTTCTCGTATATGAATTTTGGCGCAAGACTAATGACCTTGCCAAGAAAAAAAAAAAAAAAAAAATAAATCATTATGGAAAATTTAACAAGCCTTAGGACTTGCTAAATAAGGCCAAGACCGGTCCCCGGTTGTAGTGCCGATGATGATGATGATGATGATATGAATTTTTCATATATTTTGCTGATGCAAGTTTGAAGCGAGATAGGGCGAAAGCTTGAGGGGTGATACGTTGGTTTCCCAAATTTTGCTATTGGACAAATAATAGCGTGCCTCCAAGCTTGGGGAAAGTACCCCATGTTGTAAGCATGGTTGAACAGAATGGAGAGCTTTATAAAGAATAAGGCAGAAAGCCTTCGCAACGAGTGGTATGACATGTTGTCGATACCAGGTGACTTCTTAGGGTGTCGAGATTTAACCAGACTCTGTAGGGTATTTGGTGTGATGAAACCGTGACCATTATCACGTGTGTCATCGAAGTATGCACTGTTAGTTGGGTTAAAGACAACAATTGGCTCGTTGAAGTCGTCCAACTTACTGTGGACCTCTGAACTAACGATTGCATTAGTTTCCGGGTCGCCATCTTGGAGAGTGAGTTTGTGATTGTTTTCGAAGGTCTCTCCGATGATATTTGCTTTATTGGTGTCGTTATTGACAACAACACCATTGTGCATAATTGGCCCAGTGATGCGAGAAGTGCCACATATCTTTTTAACATTTTTATAAACGTTCTGGTCCATCTGAATACCCTTCAGCTTGTCTTCCAATTATCGGGTACGATTGTTTTGGATTCTCTGTTTTATCAGTGTACCAATATTGTGAATAATGGATCGCAATAATGGCTCCCTTTGCTTAAAGCGGTGACGATATCTCATTCTGCAGAGCTTTTTACGCTTCCGGATGAGACGAAGAGTGATGTCGTCATGGGGAATCTGATAGGTCTTTTCAAGTTTATACTTCGGGACATGAGTCTCCGAAGTTTCAACTAGAATCTCGTGAAGTCGTTTTGCAACGTTGTTTATCTCGACCGTCGTTAGGTTTCTGTCAGTGGGAAGAGAGAAATGGTGGAGTTTATCGTTCAATGTAATATTGAAGTGGTCCCAATTTGTCCGCCCATAATCGGGTATGTATCTGATATGAGCCCGGGATGCTCGATAGCCGCGAATGAATGTGGTCACAGCGTTGTGATCAGATACACCCGCTGAAACTTGAGGAGGAGTGATTTGTGGAAGTAAGTCTTTGGACACAATAAATATGTCCAGAATTGAGTTACCTCGAGTACCAACCGTAGGTGCGATTATTTCGAGGTTGAGGGTATACATGTTTGCGGTGTACCATCGGTACAGTTTTGTGCCATTTGGGCAAGAGACAGAGTTGTTCCAGTGGGGATGTCTGGAGTTAAAATCGCCGCCTATGATGTAGGGTGTATGCCCCGAGGTCCTTATTAGTTTGCCGATATCTTCGGGATTAATGGGACCATTATTGGTATTATATATTGGCAAGTCCGAACTACCGCTAGCGAAATACAATCCCGCAACAAATGTGCAGGATGAAATAACACTGCCAACTTGCTGCAACTGCGACAACAAAGGGCATCCGGCTAGTTATAGAAATTGCCCTAAATATAAGGAAATTAAACAAAGATCCAAGGAGACTCGAGCTAAGCAAACAGCCAAGTCAGACTTCGGAAAACAGGCCACACAAAACCTCATCCAAAATGGATTCACATTTGCCGACATGCTTAGAGGTCAGCAGTCAAGGAATACAAAAACTCTTTCAACTCCTCCCCCTCAAAAACATATTCAAGTCCCTAAGCGAGCCCCGGTTAAGGCCAACACGACGCCTCAAATTCAAGCGGTGGTGCAAAAGCCTCCGAGGGGGCAATCTTCAATGCTCGAGAAACTACTTAGTTTCTCCCGCTTAATTGAGGATATCCGACCCCGATATGAGAAACTATCAACCGAGGCAGAAAGGGAGGCCCTCCTTTTCACTGCATATGCAAGACATACCCTCCACAATGGATTCCAAAATTAAAGTTTTCCTCTTAAATGTCAACTCCCTTGTTTCTCATTCCAAGCGTATGATAGTCTCTGACTTCATAAAGGAAAACCGGGCGGACGTGGTACTTGTAACCGAAACTAGGTTGCATCCATGTCACCGTCCCGTATTCCCAAACTTCTCCATGATTCGAAGAGATCGAACCCTCACTGCCGGTCCCACCATTAACGGAGGTGGAACTTGTATACTGGTTAATAGCGGACTTCGTGTTATTTCATCCTGCACATTTGTTGCGGGATTGTATTTCGCTAGCGGTAGTTCGGACTTGCCAATATCGTGGGATTTTCCGCAACGAACGCAACGGCGACTCATGTTGTAGTTTCGGGAGACATGCGCGAAACGTTGGCAACGTCTGCATTGAGGTATTTCTCTGTTATGAAATTCCTCGAAGACAACTTGCTGATGCAAAGTTGGAAGCGACTTTGTCCGTATTATGGAATCTATGTCGGTTCCTGGGGCAAGGAGAAGCTGCCATATGTTCACCTTGGTGTATCTTTGCGGTCTGATGTTCACAAACCGCTGTGGGGGAGAGAATTTTTTGACGTCAATGAATTTGACGTTAGGAAATGTTGCCTCAAGAGCAGTTACGATGTCGTCCTTTTCCCAAGAGGCAGCGACTCGTTTTAAGAGGATTGTCCTCGACTTTTCGTCGGCCGGAGTGAAGGTGTAATAATTCACCTCCTTGGCCTTGAGGTTGTCGTTAACCGTGCGATAGGTTTCCCTATCGTAGGCTATGATTTTATTATTATTATTATTATTATTATTTATTACAATGCAAGTAAATTACATGGTAACTTAAAAACTAATAGCACTAGCGACTAAGGCTTTCGGCTAGAATATAAATATTAAATATTGTTTACACTAGATTTTGTAACTTAACTAAGGTTAGTAGTTTGTAGAGCTTATCGATATTAGATGATGATGGTTGGGATATGATGTTGAGGATGTCGTCGTTGTAATGTTGGCGAACGAGGTCTTTTACCCCTGCACATTCAAATAGTATGTGTTTGGAGGATAGGTTGGAGTTGGATGTACAGATGTGGCAGGTAGGGGGATTACTCCTGTTGATGAGATGTTGGTTGGTGATAAATGTGTGCCCAAGGCGCAGCCGGAGGAAGCACCTGATTTTATGTTTTGCGGCTGTTGGTGGATATGTGATGGGTTCTCTTCTGGGGTTTACTACTGCATACATATGCCTGTAGTCTGCCCAGTCCTTTTGTTCTAAGTTGTGGAGCTCACTATTTAAGTATCTATGTAAGTCCTTGCTGTTTTCAACGAAAAAGGTTATTAAGGGTTCCTTGATGGCCAGCTTTGCAGCAGCATCTGCTGCTTCGTTGCCTGCTATCATGCTATGATTTTATTTAGGGATGGACTTAAGGTCTTTGCCTTGAAGTTAGAAATCCCTAGCCGGTTCATGTCACCGACGAAATTTTTTAAATTGAGGTCTCGTGCAAAGACCCCGGGTTGCTGTTTCTTCTTAGAAACAGGTGGGCGTTCCCCGACCTCTGGCTGAACAGTGTTGGGAACACAAGCAGCCTTTGGTTTTGGGTTAATTAATGGAGTTGGCCGTGGTGGGCAAAGCTCCTGCGGAGGTACGACCCTCACATGAGTTAGAGTTATAGCGGGGTTCGACAACAGTTTGGGGTGCGGCGTTGGCGGGCAGCCGGTGGCCACACGCTTATTGGAGGGTCCTCCTTCGCAGTTTATTATTGGAAGCGGTATTTTCCGCTTAGGGTCTCTAGACGAGTTTGGGGTGGGGGTGCGTCATTGATTCGTCGGAACTCCCAGTGAGACTTTCCAACGCGGGCTCGAGCTCCGATTCCGAATCAGAAGCCTCCGAACTGGCACTGGACGGGGATGCGGGTGGTGCGGCTTCCAGTCGCGACAATTTATCTCTCAAGACAGCGTTCTCTGCCTTGAGAGCCTCGAGGACCTCCCTTAATCTCTTTATGAGAGCCATCATGCCCTGATCGGGCTGATGGCCCACACCACGAGAAGAGCAGGTGTCCATCTATTTCGATTTTGCAGACATCGAGCACAAAAAGAAACAAAAAACGCTTGGGACGCAGGGAAAAGAGAAGAGGGACAAACAAAAACCAAGAAGGGAAACAAGTAGACCTAAAAAAAATCCTTCTAAATTAAAACAAATAGTAAAATAAATTTAGTAAATATGGGTTAAATTAAAAATAATCGAACCTAAAGATGTTTCCTGTTCACTAAAAAAATGTTTTTTTTCCCACTTTTTTTTCCCCCAAACTTTTTTTATTTTTTTTTCCAACTTTTTTTAAATTTTTTTTTAAATATAAATTTTTAAATTTTTAAGTTTTTTTTTATTTATTTATTTGGTTATAAACACATTCTTTTAACACTGTCCTGGATGTATCTTCTATCAGCTCTCGATGAAGAATCTAAAATCAAAAACATCCATTAAATCCATTATATAGTGTGCCCCCTTCTATCGGCAGTCTCGCACCGTTATTTTTTTTCCGTTTTTGTTTTCCGTTTAAACAGAAGATTTCGCCGACCAAAAAACCACCGTATTACAAACAGGAATTTTTCATAGGCAAATGAACTGTTCTATGGAACCAGTGCTTTGTGAATTGCCGCTGCTTAGGAGGTCACGTCATTTTGAGTGCATTCGAATATCAGGGTAACCTGCGACCGATCCCTGTTGCATACCTTCTGGTGATACTGACTGCGACGAATATCAGGGTAACCTGCGACCGATCTCTGTTGCATACCTTCTGGTGATACTGACTGCGACGAGCTGGATTTGGAGTTTCTGATGGCAATGACTTGCTTTTGAAATTTATCGTATTATAAAACGATTCATCTGATCGTTATTGTCGTCTGTTGCTGCCTAGTGCTGCAACATCTTGCCGCGCCGGCGATGTCACCTAAAAACGGTTGGTTGGTCTGGTTCGATGATGAGATGAGTAGAGAGATGTTTGACCTAGGCTTCTTTTGTCTGCGTATCCGAAAAAAGAACGTCATTAAATGGTATCAAGGGTCCCCGTCGTCAATTGTGCTGTTCATCAACGCGACCATTGTGGATGGCAAAAAGGGGAGGGGGGGGGGGGGGGTGGCAATTCTTCATTATATGGATTAAATTACTTGTAATTCGTTATTGATTAGTGGTTATACTGAAAGTAATTCATATTTTAGTTATTAGTGTGTGTGCGTGTGTATGTGTGTGTGTGTGGTCCAGATTATTCATTTATTATTGGAAGCGGGCAGAGTTTAGAGATGGGCCGCTTTAGGGTTGTCGTTGCTGTGCGGATTGTCACAACTCGAATTTTGTCGTCCTTGCCTGGGTGTGTAGCTTCAATTCGGCCTAGCGCCAAAGGGTGGGAGGCGTCTGTTCATCCAGTATGAGCACAAGTTATCCCACTTTCAGCTGAGAATTGCAGGCCAACCGCTTCGGGTGCTGTTGGAGACGCGCGAGATATTCTGACTTCCATTTCTTCCAGAAGTCGTGCTGGATTTTTTGTATGAGCTGCCATCTATCCAAGTAGTTTGCCTTGGTGTCAGTTACATCCCTTTCTGGGACAGCGGTTAATGTTGTGCCGATTAAAAAATGTCCCGGCGTTAGAATAGACAGATCGTCTGGATCCTCGGTTATTGGACAAAGTGGCCTTGAGTTCAGGCAGGCTTCTACTTGGGCTAGCACTGTCGAATACTCTTCGAAAGTTAGAGTGTAGTGGCCGATGACTCGCCTTAGATGATGCTTCATTGATTTTACTCCCGCTTCCCAAAGCCCTCCGAAATGCGGCGCGGCGGGAGGGTTGAAATGCCAAGTCGTGCCGTTGGCTAGTAACCGCGTCGCTATGTCCTCGGTCCAGTGATTTGTCGCATGTGTTTTGTCCCATTCCAACATTCTTGCAGCCCCTTGGAAAGTTGTTCCGCAATCGCTATACAGGTGCGCACAATGCCCGCGTCGCGCAGTGAATCGTCTGAAAGCCGCGAGGAAAGCCGATGAACTATAGTCCCCTACCACCCCAGGTGGACTGCCTTTGTGCAGAAACACACGAAGATCGCAATGTATGCCTTAGTGATCTTGTTGGAACGACCCTTCCATGCATTTAGTTGCGCAGAGCCCGTATAATCTATTCCGGCTATCTGAAATCGACGGCTGGATTCACTCGTCAAGCTGGTAGATTCCCCATTTTCTGCTCCATTTGTGTGGCCGTGGATGCAATTCTTAACATTGGACTTAAATCGCAAAATCCAATAGTTGTTTCGCAGCGTTGCCATCATAAGTTGTTGTCCCCCATGCAATGACCTTATGTGTGCATCCTGTACTATAAGGGCCGTTAATGCGTTGTGCGAGGGTAGTATAATTGGATGTCGCTGTGGGTAGGGCAGATCCGCATTTTCCAATCGACCCCCGACTTGCCATCCTTATCAATGACTGGTGACAATCTTGCCAGCTTACTACTCCTTGACAGTACATCGCCCTTGGCGATCCTCAATACTTCTTCCGCAAAGGTTTGTCGTTGAATCATCGCTATTAAACGTGTGCGGGCCGCAGAGATTTCCTCTACGGATAGCGCTCCCGTCATTCGTGCCGTTCGTGTCTTCGTGTTATGCACGAAACGAAGCGCGTACGCAGTCACTCGTAGAAGTCGTTGTAGCGTGAAGAATCTCCCAAGAAATTCGTTTTCTTCCATAGTACTGACGTGCACGCAGTGTTGAAACATGTTCGTGATGGGATCCCTGGATGCGAGGGAATCCGTTTTTTGTTTAAAAACTGTCGCTATCTTCGCTTCGGCTTCTGTGGCTGGGATGTCAGCTGCTGTGTATGTTTGTTCATCGAAAGTCTGCAGAAACGTAGGGCCATACCACCACTGGTGCTGATCGATGAGATTATTTGGGGTGGTACCCCTAGTCGCTACATCCGCTGGATTGTCCTTGGACGCGATGTAGTTCCACCTTCTGGGGTCTGTTAACTCCTGAATTTCTGCCACCCGGTTGGCAACAAAAGTTGTCCGCAGATGTGACTCTGATTTTATCGATGCGAGCGTTATTTGGGAATCACTCCATGCAAACACCTTTGCCTCCTTAAATTGCATAGCCTCCGCGATGTGCCCCAGTAGATGTGCCAACAATACGGCCCCACACAACTCCAACCGAGCCAGTGATTTCTTTTTGAGGGGTGCCACTCTTGTCTTTGCCAAAAGAAGATATGTATGGCATATATTCTGTTCAGTGGTTCTCACATAGACGGCCGCTGCGTATGCCCTTTCGGAGGCATCGCAGAACCCATGTACTTCGACTGGCGAGTTCGCGGTGAGCCTTATCTAGCGAGGAATTTCGATTAGGTTGAGTGCATCTAATTCTAGTTTGAACGTGTGCCATTCTGTGACGATTGTTGGTGGGAGTTCGCCGTCCCACGTTTGCTTCTCCTTCCAGATCTCCTGCATCAGAATCTTTCCAATGACTATGCAGGGAGAGATCGATCCTAATGGATCATACAGCCGAGCGATATCAAAGAGGATTGTTCTTTTAGTAGTGCTCCGGGACTCTAGATAGTTGAATTTAAATTTGACGATGTCCCGTCCAGGATGCCACTAAATTCCCAATGTCTTGACAGTGTTGGTCTCGTCAAATGAGAGTGGCAGCTGCACCTCTCGGTCTTCCGCAATAACTGCTGAGAGTAACTTCTCACTGTTACTGGCCCACTCTCGTAGTGGAAACCCTCCACGTCTTAACATGGTGATGAGCTGGCGTTGCATCTCGATTGCTTCCTCCTCTGAGTCTGTGCCGTGGATGACATCGTCCACGTAGAAGTTCTTCTTCGCAATGGTGGCCGCCATTGGGTAGTCATCCCGTTCATCGGTAGCGACCTGATGAAGAGTGCGGATCGCTAGGTAAGGTGCTGCAGCAGTGCCAAATGTGACTGTATTCAGACGATAAACCTTGACATCTTCGTCTCCCGCTGGTCTCCACAAGACGAGTTGATAGATTGAGTCTTCCGGAGTGACCCGGATTTGTCGGTACATTTTAGTGATGTCAGCCACGAACGCGATTTGATGCTTCCTAAATCGAAGGATATGGTCAACGATGTCATCTTGCAACAGTGGGCCAACTAATTGATGATCGTTGAGTGAGGTGCCATCAGATGTTTTACAGAACGCGTCGAAAACAACGCGAAGTTTAGTTGTCGTACTAGTTTCCTTTATTACCCCGTGATGAGGAATGAAGTCTTGCTCAAGTCCGACTGAGTTCCGGTCTACTTCCGTCATATGCCCCAGCTCCTGGTATTCGTCAAAAACCTCTCTATATTCTTGGTGAAATGACGGATGCGATCGGAACTTCTTTTCCAATTGTAGGTATCTCATGAGCGCTGAATTATAAGAGGACCCTAGCCCCGGACGAGTTCCTTGTTTGAACGGAATTTGGACCATGTATCGTCCATCCACCTGTCTCTGATGCGTTCTACAGAAGTGTGTTTCACATTGTTCCTCCTCTGGCGACAGGATTTTCCTTTTCGGTAGTTCTTCGATCTCCCAGAACTTCTGTAGAACATACTCCAAATTGGAATCTCCAGTGGTTGTAAAGTGCGATGTTATCTTTAGTGGGACCTTGTATTGGACCCCGCCCGACAGCACCCAGCCAAGTGCTGTCCGCTGGGCCATGGGGGTCCCTGGTGGTCCCTTGATGACTCCGTCCAACAGAATCTCTGGGTAGACGTCGCTGCCAAGCAATATGTCTATTTTGTTTGGTTTGTGGAACGATGGGTCCGCAAGTTGTATGGTCTTGATGTGATCCCAATTCGCGTCCGCTATATTGTGTTTTGGGGGTATGGAGGTCAGCCTAGGTAGGACCAAGGCTTTCAGTTGGATGTTGAAATCCTTGTTAACCCTTGACCGTATGGTTAGAGAAAGCGCATGCCTGGATACACTTGTGCTGGTTTCCCCAACACCTCGAATGATGACGCGATTCCTTTTCATTCTCAGATTCAGCGATTGTGCAGCCGCTTCAGAGATGAAAGAAGCCTCCGAACCAGGATCGATTAATGCTCGCAGCAGTAATGGTTGTCCAACGGTTGGGGACACCTCGACTAACGCAGTAGCAAGAAGAACCGTTTGTACCTTATGATTTCCGGCCACGTACGTGTTATGGACTGAAGCAGTCCTGATGGGGGTTATGGAATTCTGCGCCTGTTTCAATGGTGAGTGTTGATTGGAAGGGGGAGTGGATGGAGATGGTGACTGGCTAGCCACCCTTGAACGGGGTTCATGAGCAGTCATTTGGTTGGCAGAGTCAGGTTTGTGCAGCAACGAATGATGCTTCTTCTTGCATGTCCAACACGTGAACATGCTAGTGCAGTTTCGCACAGTATGTGCATCTGACAGGCAGTTGAAACATAGGTTGTTTCTTCGAACGACCTCCTGTCTTTTGTTCGGGTTCAAAGCCTTAAACTTGTCACAATTTTTGATGGGATGTGACGCCTGGCACATGGGACATTTAGCAATACTTGAATTGAATGCGCGAACTGTGGTTGGCGTATGCCTCTTTGGTCTTGGTTGCGATGGCTTTGTTGCGACGGGGCCCATCACTTCCGCAGCTCTTGCCCTCATTATCAAAAAATCTTCCAATACGTCATATGCCGGGTAGTCTGCATACGCGGAAACGGGAAGTTTCCGGACCGTATGGTATATCAACACGTCCTCGCAGGCAGTGACCGAAACCCCAAGGTTCTGCAGCGACTGCATGGCTTCATTGGTAGTGTCTATGAGTTCCTTAATTCTTCTAGCCGACTCATGTGTGAGTGCAGCCTGATTGAACACCAGATCGAACTTGGTATCCTTGAGCAACCGCAGGTTTTGATATCTTTTGACCAGGGTTGCCCATGCTGAGTCGAAATTGCCGTCGACTATCGCCGTGTTTCGCAGAAGACGCTCCGCTTCTCCACTCAAGTTCGCTTTGAGGTAGTGCAGCCGGTGCACATTGGAGATGGTATGGTTCTTGATGACCAGGCTCTCATATAAGCCTTTGAACTCTGGCCAAGTTTGATAAGAGCCGGAGAAGGTTGGTATTTTGATGGGCGGAAGCTTTAATTCCGCTGTTGGCGTCTTTGTTCCTCCCATTGAGCTGTCAAAAGACTGGTGTCCTAGCGTACTTGCCTCGAATTGCTCCAACTGTGACCTGAGCTCCGAAGAATATCTATAATATAGTTCTTTCAGCTTATGGAAGACTAGTTCGTCCATATACTTTGTTTTGGCTTCATCAGTCGGAGCTGCAATAATCTTTTGGTGCAGTCCTCTCGCTTCCCCGAACGAGTGCTCCAAGTTTTTCAGACGAGCCTCGTTCATGTGTCGTGACTTGAATGAATTTTGTAGATTGTAGACAAATAACAACAAAGATGTAGTTTTAAAAAAATAACTATAATATTATTTGGTAGAATTCTTCTTGTTGGTTGCAATATATGTTTGCCCTTTATAGTGTGGTGGTGTTTCGTGCTTCGTACCTCCGAAACCAGACTCAGCTCCGGATGAAAGGGGAAAGGTGTCTTGCCCAGTACGAACGTAGATAGTTACTTATAATTTATATTTTATTTTATTAAAACAATATTTTGGTTTGTGTATATATTTTACGTGGATGATGTAAATTCCTACAGATTTTCCTCCGCTGAATTTTGTGAAATATACACAATGAATACAACTATGGTACTTTGAATGGTGAACTGTATTTTGATTCTGGATATATAATATGACTTCTAAGTTCCACGGCCATTTAACCGAATGTTGGTTTGAAGACTGATCTTAACAATGATCGATCTGCTTGTCCTAAACGCATTTGAATTTCCAGTCCCGCACTCAGTATAACCCTTAAATTTAAATATGTTAAGATGTGGTTTAAATTTCTCGCTTAGTTGGAGACGCCGTATTGTATTAGAAACCAACAGTCCAGATCATACTCTGCAAAATCCTGACGCAAATCTAGGTACCACACTCCAATGCCTGCTTAAATGCAAAATGCCAGGTGGTACGTGCAAGCAATGTCCCAATCAATTGTGTTCACCGATTGAGTTTAAATATTGAGTTCTTAATTCACACAAAATGCTTCCATACCACGATCCGACTCAAGTAATCCAACGATGAACAACCACCTCGCCGGAGACACACGCAACCCCAATAACTGGTTTCTTTAAAAATGTAACCACAACCACACTGAAGCCTCTTTTTCGCAGGCACACACTTCACAATACACTTTGATTATATTCACTAGGATTAAATTATTGTATAAGTTATGGAATTACCACCTACCTTGTTCTTCCGCGTTGCTTTTCGTTGCTCACGTTGCCTTCGCTAGATGCTCCTTGCAGACGTCCACAGCGCTAAAAGATGCGGTGTAACTCTAGCCGCCAGGCTCAGATGCACTGCACTAAAAATCCGGTGTGAGTCTAGCCTCCAGACCCAGGTACACTGCACTAAAAGATCCGGTGTGTATCTAGACTCCAATTCCAGGTACACTGCACTAAAAAATCCTGTTTGAGTTTAGCCTCCAGTCCCAGGTACACTGCATTAAAAGATCCGGTGTGAATCTAGACTCCAGACCCAGGTACACTGCACTAAGAAATCCTGATTGAGTCTAGCCTCCAGACCCAGGTACACTGCATTAAAAGATCCGGTGTGAATCTAGACTCCAGTTCCAGGTACACTGCACTAAAGGATCCGGCTCGAAGGACCAAATTTCTGTTGCTACGGACACAGCCGAATTTGTATGGCCCCGTGGATCGTTCATTTGACCAAAAATAAAACAAAAAAAAAAAGGAAAAAGACACTGCACTAAAGGAACACGCACGTATAAAAGTTACGTTGAAATAACAATAACCGTCAAATTGCAAAATAAGTGGAAAAGAAAAAAAGTGAATAGGAAAACTGGCTACACATTAAATTGAGTTGTTCCATGTACTTTCTTTAAATACCTGCCTGAGATGCGAATAAATAACTGGAAGTAGGCATTCCAAAGAATTTTCGTTCGGTAGCAAATCGAATTTACGTGTAGAGATGTAAACAATCGGAATCTATCAAATACTTTTAAGGCACAAATAAACCGAATTTCTTGGAATAATATCACAGATCTTCAAAGAACAGTGTCCGCGGAATTATATCTAGAAGAGGTAAAGGTCCACCACGTAACTTTGATTTGACTGCAGCGTAAATGTTAGTGTTTTGTTCTCAATTAAGCGGATTCGTTCTACCTATATATCCTGTGAGAATATATCGAATTCGAGGTAAATTAGAAAAGTTGTGATACTGGCAACATTCTGCTTGACCGACAACACTTTAACTTTTACGCTTCAGATATGTTGTTTCGTTTTGTTTGTCTATGTATCTGAAGTTAGTTTTCAAAATCAAGAGGAATACAATAAGCTGTTGATATATTATAGTGATAAGATATTTGGGATGGTAAAATACACTCCTTCTGAACGTTTGAACATGTTTGAACAATACTAGACGCTTGATCCGCTTTGAGAGATACATAGATTTTAAGGTACGATTTGGTACAGTTTATGAAGTGTGAGCCTAGTGGTTCCAATTTCAAAGTTGTTATTATATGTTGTGGAAAATTTTATTGAAAGTCCAAATGGTGTTGCTGTCGACATAAATCTCATTATCTGCTAGCCACGAATATTTCATTTAGAATTTCCATTTCTCTATTATTGCTTTAAAAGCTCATATGGCAAAGATGTACGTACCTTCTAGTAAACCGTCAAGGGTTTCGAGTATTCATGCTCGTTGAACATTTTCCAATTGACGGAGCCGGGAATTAGTTGCCTTATGAGTTGGCATTATGCAAGTGATAATGAAATTCCAAATTTTTAACAACATTTCAACACATTTCAATTCTTATCGAACAGGTTTGCGCTGAGATCGGGACTACAGTCGCTGTCACATCGAAGGCGCGTAGCTGACTTCTGTCTAGTTTACACTGTCCATCAAGAGTACCGATCTTCGGAGATTCGTGGTATTGTTCCGCGCAATTCGGTTTACCATATATGCGCTCTACGAAACAATCCGACGGATCGCACCAATTTGCGGTTCATCTCCCGACGGCGAGAACATCTCTCCATCAAAACTCGTTCCGTTACAGAGCGGGAAGCTGTCGGATTCCCTCCCCGCGCAAGTGTTCCCGGGGCGTTACAACATGCAACTATTCACAAATAACTGCAACAGTTAATTTCTGAGATCTTGGGGCGCCATGCTCTCTCCCAATAGAAATATATTTTAAAAAAACAAACATAAACATAAAGATGTAAACAATAAGGGAAGAAACAGATGATGGCTGCACTGATTTGAATAGAAACAATTTTTTTTTTTCGGTAGGAAGGTGGAAATTTTCAAAAGAGGTATCTTCTTACCGATCCAGAGGCATGCCGGGTTTTTACCGATGAAAACCACCTCCCGCCAGGCTCATATTCCCGTTGATCCCCGCGGAACTTTCTTTTAGATATTCCATCGCGGGGCGGGACGGAGTTTACCTGTTACTCCGCTCGTCGCGTCGCAACTGCTGCATCATTTCACAGAGAATACCATTTGTTACGGACCATGCCTGTTTTGAACTAAGCATGTATTCTATTACTCCTACCGGAGTAACTGTCCGTCTCATATGTCTCTCCAAAATCGTTCGTGCGGTCTCGTTTCTCACGCACTCTGTGAGTAGGTGTTCCGCATTTTCTATTTTGCTTTCGCAATGCAAGCAGTATGGTTGATTCACATGCTTATACTTGTGCAAGTATTGCCGAAAGCATCCATGTCCTGATATTAGCTGAGTCAGGTGGTAATTCAGCTCGCCATGTTTTTTTTTCACCCATGTTTCTATATCAGGTATCATGGTGTGGGTTCATCTTCCTTTGGTGGAAGAATCCCACCTTCGTTGCCATTCTCTTAGGATTGAGAGCTCTAATTGTGACGGTAATTTCCGACGATTCTCTTGAGAGACCTTATGCAATGCAGCGTTTTCTTTAG
The DNA here is from genome assembly GCA_963931805.1 of Microdon myrmicae. NCBI lineage: Eukaryota > Metazoa > Arthropoda > Insecta > Diptera > Syrphidae > Microdon > Microdon myrmicae. The sequence continues at coordinate 60,365,550 of OZ007501.1, forward strand.
CTACAATGTCAGGTGGCGTCCTCCCGGCCAGAATATTTATAGCTTCTTCGGATACCGCTCGGAATGCACAACATACTCTTAGGGACGCCAGTCTATGTGCGGAGGTTTCTCCCCTCATGTACGACTTATACTGTGCGGCTCCTGCCCATATGTGAGCTGCATACATTATAATGGAGGTGTTGACACTGGTTATGAGTTTCCTTATGTGGGGCCGGGGTCCTCCAACATTGGGTAGCAGTCTCGCTAAAACTTTGCATATTCCTGTCGTTTTTTCACTCGTTTTCCTCAGGTGTTCCTTGAAGTTCAACCTGTTGTCGAGTATCAGACCAAGATATTTAATATAAGGACTGGATCTGATTATTTGTCCTTCTATTTCCAAATCAAGGTGTTCAACTTTCTTGCGGCTGCTTCTTAAAACTGCCTCCGTCTTATGTCCAGCTAGTTTCAGTCCTGCCATATCTAGCATTTAATGCTCTGGATTCCTTGGGAGCAAATATTCTCCAGGTCATCTAGATGTTTGGCTACGGCCACTATTGCCAAATCATCTGCGTACCCAATGATTCCTACCCCCTCCGGTACATTGACCCGGGCCACACCATGTGCGTGATGTTATGTGTCAGAGGATAACAGTTGCGGCATGCCAAAGGGTAGGATGCAATATGAGCGACATGTCTAACTTGGCTGGACACACCAATCAGCTGGATGGTGAATTACCAACAGTAACATGATTGGCAAAACGAGCCAAATTCCGCGAGCCGCGCATTCTTGGACAAGCATAAATTCACCAAATTCACACGGACACCGGAAATCCAACGGATGGTCCAATGAATGGTTCCTTAGACATATCTTCCTCTTCTTGAGGTCAACTGCCCAACACGTGATCAATTTATACAATTCTTCATAGATATCATATCTTAGTCATTTATAATTCTACATTAAACATTTTTGGTCCTTCGAGCCGGATATTTGAATCATCAACCTATGGATTCAACGGTTCGACTTACCTGTCCCAATCAGGGAGCCTGTGGCGTTTCTAACAGATACACACAAACAATACACAAGCAAATAGTGAAGAACACCGAACGAAAATCGAATAAGAACATCTATCAGAGCCGTATACCATAGCGATAACATAACAATTCCACATCCGTTGAGTGTACTTGAGTTTAGAAATCGAATTCGTACAAGCGGCAGTGGCCTGATGTGTTGAGCATTGGTTACGTTTTTAGTGATTCTCTGAAATCGCACGTTCTTCACTATCATCGCAAACGCGATAAGCCTACTGCACTTCTGCCAACCAGAGAGTAATCATACACCTATGCGCTTATATGGATCCTATGAATTCGACACAGGTAATCCACCACCAAACTAAATGGTGTCGTGTGTCATATCCTTCTAACACTTTGAGGAGGTTGTGCTCCACGATGTGATGCGGACATGCCTTTCTATTCTCAAATCTGGATACACAGTGACCGACTGCGGATGTGTTTTCAATTCGGCGATTGAGTTAAATTAAAAAGTAGCCTCTGTGAGTTCCGAGTATTTAAAATATAAAGACTACTTATAAATATATTCCAGTGATAAAATCATTCAAAACCAAATTTAATATATATAAAAATAATCAAATAATAGAGAAAAATAAAAATAGTAACATGAGGTGTAGTGACTAAAACAAAGGACACAAAAAACAAACAAACAAAACAAACAACAAAGTGAAAATTCAACGGCCGAAACGAAATGGATAAAAGCGACATAAAAGACACAATGCATAAAACAAAATCAAAATAAAGTACAAAAAAAAATCACTTCAGTGAGGTGTGAAACATAAAATAAGGGTGAAAAACAAAACTAACAATATATTGCTCGTTAAGCAAACAGTTTTTAAACTACCATTTAGGGCGTGTATAATGTGACAGAGAAAGTGGATATACGTCTACAGAAAAGCAGGTCACCTTTTTTTATTTAAGTAAAACAAACCGGAAAGTACCAGCATGAACAACACGGACGAAGAAAAACACGCAACAGCAAACAAAAGGAAAGGTGCCCGGAAAACCCAATTGTGACCCGAAATAAAACCGCAAAACTAACGATGGGGATAAAAGAACAGCAAATAGAGGAGGACAATGAGCTCCCCTCCTCCTTCAACTTTAACTTGTATGGGGCAAATAATGCATTCGTTTCCCTTGCATCGTCAGAGTCTGAGCATGAGGAATAGCAGATCAGCGATACTTGCGGCGGAAAGAGAGACACCGGAAGAAAAATATGGCTGCGGTCGCACAGCACAAAGTCACCCAACAACAACAAAAGCCGAAGGCGAAAGCCGACCAACAGCAACAATTTTAACATCAACAGCAACTACCAACACAAAATCGCCCACAGGAACAGCAAGCAACACAACAGCAACAAATCAACAACAACAACAGAACAATAAAGATGCCACCAATCAACACCATTGATATTGAGTGCAAGGAACTGGTAAGTATGTGTAAGTTACCGCGGTAAAACCGTTCACCACAACCATCGCAATTATCACCGAGTAGCATAATTGGTGGTCTAAGGAAAATTACAGTCCTGGATCATCAAATTGTCACATGGGACAATTAAAAAAAAGGCAGAGACATCCTGCAATGTGTCCGCTGCCAAAGATTTGGTCACGCAGCGGGGAACTGTGAAATGGAGCATCGTCGCGTAAAATGCGGACAGGAGCATAAGGCAGAAGAATGTCCTCAGGGGAAAGAAAGGGTAGAAGACAAAGCCCTTCTAAAGTGCGCAGTGTGTCGGAATATGGGGCATCCCGCTAACCATCAATGATTTACTAAATTCCGAGAATTAATGTCAAGAAGTGTGACTCGGCAAAAACAAAAAACAGAGACAACTCGAACAACAATAACAATGGCTGTAAAGCCGCGCGGTCGTATGCGTAAATTGTGGTCGGGAGGAGAACAACCAACAGGCTACAACACCGGTTGCCGCAAATGCTCCAACACAGGCTGAAACAATATCACAAGCAGACGTCTTCACAATATTGCTCAATCTACAGAGACAGGTGACACATAGCCAAAGTCAAATAAACGAGATCTCTGATCGACCTAACTCCTCTCAAGGGGGAGATGTCGCAATCTTTATTAGAAAAGGAATCCGACATAAAGTTATATATTGAGGAGAAGTGCGCAGGTTTCCGTTGCCGGAAGGCTGCATCGTACGCATACCCCTTCAGCAAGGAACGCGTTTGTATGCGATTGCGGTCTATGCACCTGAAGAGCACCAACATAACCTCTTTATAGCAGAGTTCAAGACACTCTTTCGATGCTTACAATTGCGCTTGGACAAGAACTATTTTATCCTAGGTGGAGATATGAACGCCAAATAAAAATTGGGGAAATTATGTATCCAATGCCGGAGAAAATCAGTTGGCTGGTTCGTTAGATCAGTATCATATAGAATATAGAACTGATCGTTCTTAGATATCTTGCTTATTGACTCATGACTGAGACTACTTAACACCAAGAGACGAAACAGAAACTGTTTACGAACAATTGAATACGACAGTCACCGCTTTGCATTCACGGCCGTAATAAAGCTTCCGAGCGATGTGGCAGATCTAGAGGAATTCGTGATCCCGCAACCCTACAACTGCGGGGCAATGCGAAGGCCCCGGTTCCCCAGATCATTTACAAGAGAACTTTGTTCGAATTACTTTAATCTGCCAGTAAACAGAAACCTGACAAATGACGTAATCGACAAATACACTGAACAAATGGACGAAACCGTAAAACGAACAATGGACAAAACGATTCCCAAAACAACTGTTACAGATCACATAAACATGTACAGAAACACAACAATGAACGCACTCCACAAGAAAAAGAGCAGACTGCTATCGAAACTAAAACAATTACACAGACAGTTTACAGACAGACAAGACCAGGAGATAATATCACTGAAATCCCGATTAAAAAACCTCCAACAATTACTTAAAGCTAATTATAGATTAGCAACAAATTTGTATTGGAACAACCGAATTCGACATATAAAAGCTAATAACCCGACTATATTCCCACAAATAAATAAAATATTCTGGAGATATAATCGAAACGAGATTCAGTGTCTCTAAATTACAGGTACCGATGTAAACGAGCAGCTGCTAATCAACACTGGCATAGATACAGAGAACCCTATCCTCAATATTGAGCTATTCGTGATCGAAGATCCTTTGGAAAAGGTGAACGCTGTGGGAGCTGTCTTTCAGGAAATGTACAAGGTGAATGAAAGCATTCACTGAAATCACGACTTGGAGCACAGATCTCTACTGAATCACCTACACCTCCGGAGAATCGCGGGTTTACCGAATTCAGTGACGATAATTTATCAACTGACATTAATGCCAATGATATGGCTAATAGCCTTTTAATTACCAGGGAAGGAATCCAGGGTATCTCCGACTCATTTAGAAGCAAAAAGTCAGTGGGTATAGATCGAGTACCTAACATCGTACACAAGAACCTGTCCCCAATGGCAATAGATATATACACGATCCTGTTTGACAACGCGTTGAATAATGCATACTTTCCCGCGCGTTGGAAAACGGTAATCATACAGCCCATTCCAAAAAGGGCAAAGACTGTACAAACCCAATGAACATGCGTTCCATAAATTTTCTCCCAAGCATCAGTAAAGTATTCAAGAAAACCATTAACAAAGCTCTGATCAAATGCTTAAAGGACAACAACATTATTCCGAATAACCACTTTGGCTTTAAGACGGGTCATGAAACCACACATGCCGCAGCTAAACTGGTCTCCGACATACAATGGTATAAATGTAAGAACCAATGCACATGTGCCTATCTGATCGGGTTGGAAAGAGCCTTTGATACCGTCTGGATCGCAGGCTTGTATTACAAACTTGTCCGCAAGGCATATATAAGCTTTTACTATATTTACTTTAAGATATATTAAAGTACAGGAGGTAAAATGGTAATGTGATCTGTGCGGCTTAAAAGTAGGTGTGGTAGTGTGTCACAGGGGTACAGGTTCACTACCGCTTCCCCAACTTTACTAGTCATCGACCACGGGCACAGGAACTAAAAACGCTGTGGTCGGTCCCCGCACGTCACAATTAGATTAAACAAACGACTCCAATTCTTTTTTAGCTTTTATTCACGTCATATAGTTCACAACTTGAGCAACAAGTCTAAATTCATTTATAGTTAGTTAACAGCTTTGCAATTCTTCACACAGAGATTATATGGTTTGATTAAAGTAGTTTACAACTTAAGCACAGTATTCATATTTATATAGATTCAGTTAATAACTTTGCAATTGTTCACACAGAAATTAGATTGTTTGATTAAAGTAGTTTACAACTTAAGCTCAGTATTCAAATTTATTTACATTCAGTTAATAACTTTGCAATTTTTCACACAGAGATTAGATTGTTTGATTAAAGTAGTTTACAACTTAAGCTCAGTATTCAAATTTATTTACATTTAGTTAATAACTTTGCAATTCTTCACACAGAGATTATATGGTTTGATTAAAGTAGTTTACAACTTAAGCACAGTATTCATATTTATTTACATTCAGTTAATAACTTTGCAATTGTTCACACAGAGATTATATTGTTTGATTAAAGTAGTTTACAACTTAAGCACAGTATTCAAATTTATTTACATTCAGTTAATAACTTTGCAATTTTTCACACAGAGATTAGATTGTTTGATTAAAGTAGTTTACAACTTAAGCTCAGTATTCAAATTTATTTACATTTAGTTAATAACTTTGCAATTCTTCACACAGAGATTATATGGTTTGATTAAAGTAGTTTACAACTTAAACACAGTATTCATATTTATTTAGATTCAGTTAATAACTTTGCAATTGTTCACACAGAAATTAGATTGTTTGATTAAAGTAGTTTACAACTTAAGCTCAGTATTCAAATTTATTTACATTCAGTTAATAACTTTGCAATTCTTCACACAGAGATTATATGGTTTGATTAAAGTAGTTTACAACTTAAGCACAGTATTCATATTTATTTACATTCAGTTAATAACTTTGCAATTGTTCACACAGAGATTATATTGTTTGATTAAAGTAGTTTACAACTTAAGCTCAGTATTCAAATTTATTTACATTTAGTTAATAACTTTGCAATTCTTCACACAGAGATTATATGGTTTGATTAAAGTAGTTTACAACTTAAACACAGTATTCATATTTATTTAGATTCAGTTAATAACTTTGCAATTGTTCACACAGAAATTAGATTGTTTGATTAAAGTAGTTTACAACTTAAGCTCAGTATTCAAATTTATTTACATTCAGTTAATAACTTTGCAATTCTTCACACAGAGATTATATGGTTTGATTAAAGTAGTTTACAACTTAAGCACAGTATTCATATTTATTTACATTCAGTTAATAACTTTGCAATTGTTCACACAGAGATTATATTGTTTGATTAAAGTAGTTTACAACTTAAGCACAGTATTCAAATTTATTTACATTCAGTTAATAACTTTGCAATTGTTCACACAGAAATTCGATGGTTTGATTAAATTAAATTAGCAAATTAAACTCAGTATTCAAGCTTATTTTGTTGACCCTCGACCGGTGCGCACCTACTGGTGGATGAAAGCTCTCTTTTTGTGTGTCTGACCGCGGAGGTGGTGAAATCTGGACTCGATGGGGGTTGATTACCGACTCCTCTGTTTATGTTTTACGTGGAGGCACGACTTGCCTCCACAGAATCTGAGTTACGAGTAATGATTGCCACCAAAACGACAGAATACCAAATTCCATCCATCGCTTCGGTGACCAATAAAGTATGATCTTTCATGGTTGGTGATGTGCCTGTGGTGTGTACGTTGTATGGCAAAAATACCGGGTGCCACGGGGACACAGGTTCACCACGCTTATCCAACGTTGTCTTTCGTCCTTTTCGTTGAATTAAAACGCCGACTGTTTTTTTTGTTCTCATTTTTTATTTACTAAATTAAACTAAACGTTCAAACTTGATTCAAATATTATTAACGTAAATCAAAGTTCCACATGAAATATTAAAGTTAGTACACCAGGTAAATGGTATTTGGTTATGGTACACAATTCAAATATTATTAACTTAAACAATCAAAGTTCCACATGAAATATTAAAGTTAGTACACCAGGTAAATGGTACTTCGTTATGGTACACGATTCAAATATGCGCTATGGGCTCCTTGCCGGACTCTCTCAACCGTAATCTCAGACTTTATGTTTCAATAAATCCCTTGGGACGCCCCACGAGCGATGTAAATTAACGTGAGGGCGCAAGCTGCCCTCACGGAATCCGAATCGCCATTAAATAAACTCATCGAAGCGATAGAATACCACATATTCCATCATCGCTTCGATGACCATATTTGGTCATTTACCCTTTTGCGTTTTGTTCAACACAAAAGGGGTTGAAATACACACACGATGATTGCTTTTGCAGTAGATCCCATTCAAAGCTCGCAGCAGGTGCGAGTATCTCAGCTACAAAAGATGTTGAAGTGTTTGCACGATCAACGTGTGCGTAAAGCATATTGCCGATCGTGCACTTTCCATTTCCATAAAAGGATATGTTCCTTCGACATCGTGGTGTGGAACTTCACGCTGCTTAGGGGCGCTTTGCTGGCGTCCCCTGGTATAAATCGCCATGCGCGTGTGTGCGAAAATGCTTTCCTCTTATGCGCATGGATAATGTCAGGGAATTATATCGAACACGTGATGTATCGAACCGTATTTCAAGGGCATTTGGCTGGTGGCAACAATTTCGCTTGTCGGTCGGGTGGTCGATCGATGTGGGTATAGACGACCACAAAAAGGAAGAAATATCTCCTGTGGTATGTGCTAGACACATTAGGAGGTATTTCTTTGATCTTGTTGGGCAACGTTGATTGCTGAATGTGCAACCGGATTTGTCTTTGGTGAACATGGTGCGTTTCGCACAACTATGCCCTTGTAGGGAATATCTGTTGTTGCTGATATATTTTTCATATCAGCAGACATTATGTTTCACAGGTCTTTCTGTGATTATTGTTTGACTAAGGCAGGTAAGTACGTGCATTTCATGAAAATAGGACGCTTGTGAGAATGGTTACCTGTTGGTAGATGAGCAGGTCGCCACATGCCCGCACGTAAATATGATTGCTTCGCACGCTCATGCTGTATATCCATGAGCATGCGAACCATGGATATTCGAATTCCATAAAAGGAAATGTTTGCATCTTGGCCAGTATCATGAAGACGATACTTGGGGTGTTTACCCGATCAGTAACTGCGTACAGCATTTACGCCGATTGTGCACATGTTGCCGGCGTCTGCTGATATGACTTTGTGGCGGTTCTTCCAAACCCCACTGACTACTTACCTAAATAACCCCCATCTCTACAACCCAGTCTGCATAAGCTTTCGCCAATGCAATCGCATTAGCACCTTAAATGCTTTACGCATCTAGGATTATCTAAGGTATAATCTAAAAAGCTTCAGTAAAAGAATTTTTACCTTTTCTTGTATTCCCTTCGCATACAAATTCCTGTAAGAGTTCTTTCTTACCTTACCATAAATTCCCTGTAATAAAATTCATCGATTCGTATATCATACGACCGGATATCAGGGAATCTTACCCTTGAGTTGGCTAATCCCAGCCTCAATATGTGTACATAAAAACTATCTATGCACACATCAGCCGTCGACCCTTTTAGCCTACGATAAAAAGTCCAACAACAGCTGCATGTAATTTGCACCATCCACGTTGAGACTATTTTCCTAACTCACACCACGAGTAAACAAAAGACTGCTGTCCTTCACCAGACATTCTGGTGATACGCAAATAATTCAATCATGCTAGTATCCCAATTGCACCTACCATCTAATGTTTACTCAGTTGAACTCTCAGGCCATATATTCCTTTATCCTACATAGTTCTGGATTCGTTTCCCAGTAACCTCTCATATAAACAAAGAACTCCACGATCCCGTTTCCCTTTCTTTGTTTCAGGTTTATTCCCATGGCCTTGTGTATGAAAAAAAGTGATCTTCACTCACACATACACATACATTGCCAAGTCTTTCTTCCTTGTTTCCACCACGAGGGAAACACTTTCTTTCTCGGGAATACTCACACCAAAACGATTGAATATCGTTGAGTCTTAAGCCAACCATCCCAGGAGTCAGTCGGGTCGTCTCCACCTCCGCCGTATCGTATTAACGTAAATCAAAGTTCCACATGAAATATTAAAGTTAGTACACCAGGCAAATGGTACTTGGTTATGGTACACAATTGAAATATTATTAACTTAAACAATCAAGGTTCCGCATGAAATATTAAAGTTAGTACACCAGGTAAATGGTACTTGGTTATGGTACACAATTGAAATATTATTAACTTAAACAATCAAGGTTCCGCATGAAATATTAAAGTTAGTACACCAGGTAAATGGTACTTCGTTATGGTACACAATTCAAATATGCGCTATGGGCTCCATATATTCCCTCACCCATACACATACATTGCCAAGTCTTTCTTCCTTGTTTCCACCACGAGGGAAACACTTTCTTTCTCGGGAAGACTTACACCAAAACGATTGAATATCCTTGAGTCTTAATCCAACCATCGCAGGAGTCAGTCGGGTCGTCTCCACCTCCGCCGTATCGTGCATACGGTACGGCGATTTACACACGCGATTTTCTACGTGCGCTCGTTAGTGAAAGTCGTTTTATATCCGAAGTGAAAATGATAGACCAAAATAAATTGTAACAGTTTTTTTTAAAGTTTTGAGCAAAGTACAATTGTTACTTCTCGGAATTAAAGCACAATTAGAACAAGTGTAAAACAATAACACAAAGAACCAAAAATAAAAAGAACGTTTGTGACAAAATGGCACAAGAGTGTTTGATTTTCCGACAATAGTTCCGGCTGCAGTTTCTGAATGTTTGTATGTATTTCCATTTTCTCCTGGTGAACAGTTCTCTCTTGTTGCTGCGGTGGAACAATAGGAGTATTAACGAAAAGTTGTGGGACGAAGTAGAACCCTGCGCTCATGCAGGCGCTCAGACTTCGCTCCCTACAACTTGCCCTGCGGGTGTGTGGGAAAAATGGACAAGTTCGCGGATTTATGTCGGTTACGTAATGTCTTACCGAATTAGATTTTTAGGAACGTGCTGCGTTGTATGCAGGCATGCCCCTGGGGGAAATGCTTATAGGATGCTAATGCTTGTCGATCGGCTTACCGACCGATGAGCTTGTAGGTAAAAATGAAAGAAGGCGTATCTCCTGCATATGTGCGGCGGAATTCGTTCGTGTGCAATGAAATAGTTCGGGTCATGTTGGTTGCTTGGTGGTGCAACCAAATTGCTTTTAAGGAACACGGTGCGTTTCATGCGACCATGCCCTTGTGGAAAATACTTATTTGTTGCTGATTGATTTTGCTTCAAGGAAAATTATAGTTTTAAAGCATTTCAGGTGATAGTTTGCGCGAACGATGGAAAGGTGAGTAAATGCTTTCCAGGTTTTTGGTGCTCTAGGAAACACTTTATTGAATACTTGGTTGGAAGGTAAGTAGTGGCGTTCAAAGGAACCGCCACAGATCTCTAATAAAACGTATAATATCAAGAATGGGTTGCAACAGGCCACGGTACTCTCTCCGATTCTTTTTAACATTTACATTAGCGACTTATTAGAGGCACTTCCGCAGGTTATTCGTACGCAGACGATCTCATAATTTACAGAACAGCTCCGAAATTTGAGATCATAAATAGTTTAATACAGTGAGACTTCAACAAAGTACAGCACTATTGCCACGACTGGAAACTTAAGATCAACTTCCAGCAATGTGAAGCCATCCTATTTAGAACCCCATTATATAAGGCCACGAACGACACAAGGAAAAACTGGCGAAAGTTAAGTATAGTGCGACCGCATGGAGGTAAGGTGGAAACCAGGAGTGTAGGTAAATACCTTGGCATCTGGCTAGATCAATATTTGTATTTCAACAGACATGTAGAGGCTGCTTTGCTCAAAGCGAGGAAAACTTTGGCTATGACAAGGAGGCTATTTCACAGTAGCCAACTCGACAGCAGGGTAAAAGCTATATGCTACATGACCCTAATCAGACCAACGCCCATATATGGTTGTCCAGTATGGTTTAGCATAGGTCTAAATTTTATGGCAAAGATTCGGGTATTCGAAATGAAGTGTCTCAGAAGTTGTCTCAGGTTATATCGAACACCAGAATCGGACTATAAGAAGTATTATTCAAATGAGACTTTTTATAATGCAGCCTGCATAAATAGGGTGGATAATTTTATGATCAAATTAATCAGAGGACATATGACCTTATTTTCGGGGATTATTATCCAAATCATGGCGCAAGGCTAATAACCTTGTCCGCAAAAATAAATTATTATGGAAATTTTAACAAGCCTCGAGATTTTCTAAATAAGACCAACACCGGATCCCGGTTGTAGTGCCGATGATGATGATGATGATGATGATAATCCAAATACTCTGTACTATGAGAGCGTGCGTTTGTTTTGTTGTTGTTGTTGTTGTTTTATATCCACATTTATTTAACACTTCAATTACATATTTTACTTAAGACTAAATGTTAACTTCTATTTCACAAGTGTCATTCTTACATTAACTTACTGGCTCTTCGCAAGCACTCTAAATTATATATTATCACTTTTCTTATGCCTTTCGGCGTACAATAAATGTTTTTATAACATTTCACAATAATTAATATGTTTTCTTTTTGAGATTCATTCCATTTTTTCTATATCATGTATTATTCATAATTTTTTTTTGTTTTGTTTAATTACATACAATGTAGGGGGTTGAAAGGCAACAAAAAAAAAAAAAAAAAACGAAACAAAACGGACAAACATTAACAAGGAATACAAATAAAAATAAAAAAAAAACAAATTTAAATTATTTTAAGAACCAAAAAAAAAAAAAAAAAATTAATATAATTGTGAATTGGGAATAGGGAGGAGGAAAGCAGACCGCCTGAGAGGCATACTTTGTTTGGGGACGTGTAGTCCTTTCTTTATCACTGATTCACCACCAGTTTGGTTTCCGATCGCAACATGACACAGAGTATGCTGCGACAAAACTTGTTTCAGACATACAGTGGAACAAGGCGAAGAGACAATGCACAGGGGCCTATTTGGTTGACTTTGAAAACGCTTTCGACACCGTATGGTTAGAAAGGCTGGTATAAAAGTTATCAAATCTAGGTATGCCCGAATATTTATTATACATTATTTACCATATGATAATGGGTAAACAATTTGTGGTGAAATGTGGAGATATAATCTCTAACAAGACTTTCCACATCAAAAATGGCCTACAACATGGAGCGCAGTGAATTCTCCCATTTTATTTAACGTTTACACTTGCTGATGTTCGGAAGCAAACTAATCGAGCGAAGACTGGCTGGATTGCTCCTGTCCTTGCCCTTTTTGGGGATGGGATGGACTACTGCAGATTTCCATTGGGTCAGATAATATGCATTATTTAGAGCGTTATGGAACAAAACAGTGTAAACCTTCACTACCTCCGGAGGTAAATGCTTTAGAACAATGTTTGGAATACTATCTATTCCAGAAGATTTTTTTTTCTTAATCAATCTAAGAATGTCCGTCAGTTCTTCCTTGTGTACAAATATGCTATTGTTTAGATTTCTAAGTGGGGAATCCGCTCTATTATTTTCACTAAAGATAGTGAGACTCCGACTTAAGAGACGGCAATTGTTAAGTTCATTGCGTAGCGAGATATGTTTTTGGAGAGTCATATTTTCCAGGTCAAGGTTAGAATGAGCCGATTCGTTCAATCTATATACTGCTTCGAAACAAGCACCAACTGAGTTCGCCTTTTTTTTGCGGATCCTCGATTATTATGAACTCTTCTTTAGAGTTGATGTGTTCCCAGGTAAATCCTACGTTCAGTAGAGTATAACAATTCTCGGTAGTCCGCGGAACTCGCAGAGATGGGATGTCATTATAATCTTTCCTTCGATAGACTTTATTTATTTGAAGGAACATATTCGGTCCACTATCTTTAAAGGCTTGAATTCTTTTGTTCTAGTCTTCATTCATTACTGATCTATAGTTGTCACGGATCAGTTTTTGAAGATTTTTAATTAGTGACTTAATTGTTTTTATTTCCTGGCTATTTGGATCGATGAACTGTCTGTAGAGCAGTTTTAACTTAGAGATCAGAATACTCTGTTGCCTATACAGCTGGTCGATCGTTGCGTTTCTGTATCGGTTTGTATGCCTCTCCATGTGACACACTTTTGGGATAGAACGATTCAGTGTATTAGTAACAATGTTGTTCATCGTCGAAGTATAATGATCGATATCGTCATTATTTTATAATTGAAGATTTCTGTGAGCTGGTGGATCTATGCCATTGGAGCGTAATTCTTTTTTTATTATCCGAACAAAGCGCAACCAGTGTGCTTTTCTGACATTAAAAGAATGTATCTATTTGTACTGCTCAGGTAGTGAATGTTCGTTTGGGACATGTATTACAGTACAACATTCATAGCAATAAGTTTTAGGGTTAATTCAGTGGCAGTGAACGTTATGATTAAAGTGCCGGTTCGTCTGGAAACAGGGTCGAATAGATAATGTCCGTTCGAGCCACTTGTTCTGTCAGTTTTTTTTTGATAATCACGAATTAGCAGCAAACTGTCCTTGTATGGACAGTAATAATGCTGTTATATTAGTTTGGGCCTCTGGATCAGGCATTTTAATGATATTGCGTGATTGTTCTAAGATTGGTGCATTTTTTACTCCACCTGCCATATGAGCGTATGACACACTTGGTGCCACGAAGTTGTTGTAAGAGCGAGTTTTCATCTGTTTCTCTTCTTCAACTTGCTTCTTTCTGGCTTCCAACTTCGTATTTAGTTGTTGGTACTTAGGGCAACCTCTACAGTTAACAGGATGACCTGAGTTGTTACAGAGGACACAGGATAGTTTATTTATATCCCGGAGCTGTACTTTGCCCAATGGACATTCTCCAATGATATGCTTATTTAAGCTATCTTACTGTTTGGTGATTACTGTATTTAATATATCTAAGTCCATAAATTTTACTATTGGGGCTTAGAGACACAATGGGAAAGGCAACTTACGGTTGCGATTCGTAGAATTTGCTGTAGAAATTGTTTCACACGTGTAAATTTTAAGGTATCGTTTTCAAAGCTCGTTAGTTCTTCGAACACCTGGCCGCGAGTAAAGGAAGGATCAACTCCTTTGAGGAGCATGGAGACAGTTGTCTCCGATTTAGGGGTGTACGTGTAGTACTCACTTTTCGAGTCCCCCAATGCCGGTTTGATTTTGCTATAACCTTCTAAATCATCGCATGTTAAACTTATCTTAAAATTATTTATCCGTTCTGTTTTAAAGGTTTTGCATATCAACTTGTGGGGGTTCTTTAAGGCTTGCCCGATGAACCACCCATGGTCCTAACCCAACTCCCCTTTCCCAACTTTTTTTTTTTTTTTTTTTTTTTTTATTAGACTTCTCTCGGGAGAGGCGAACCTATAGCGTCGAGTGGGCGCCCCGAGATCCCATCAAATAACTGTTGCAGTTCTTTTTGAACAGTTGCAGGTTGTAACGCTCCGGGAACACTTCCGTGGGAAGGGAGTTCCACAGCTTCCCCGCTCTGTAACGGAACGAGTTCTGATACAGCGATGTTCGCGCCGTCGGGAGATGAACCACAAACGGGTGCCATCCGTCGAATTGTCTTGTGGAGCGCACACAAACCGAATTGCGTGGAACAATGCCAATAATCTCAGAAGAACAGCACCCGTGATAATATCTGTAAAACAGACAGAGGTCGGCTACGAGCCTTCGATGTGATAGCGACTGTAGTCCCGACGTCAGCGCCGATTCCACGATCAGGCTGATCGCTCGTCTTTCTACGCTCTCAAGTAGGTTGAGGGTATGTTTAGGAGCCGAGCTCCAAACATGAGAGCAATATTTGAGCGCGGGTCTAATTTGGGATTTATATAGGAGAAGAAGTTGGGCCGGAGTAAAATATTTCTTGTCTCTAAAAAGACAACTCAGTTTTCCTGAGGCTGATCTGGCGATACCCGATACGTGTTTATGCCATGATACATTCCCACAGACTGTGACGCCGAGCAATTTCAAACTTTCCCCAGCCTCGAGGGCCCGGCCACTCATCATCAGCTGTGGAACCGATGATCCAGTTTTCTTTGTGAATGTTGTATACTGGGTCTTCGTTGCATTGAAGTCGACAAGATTGGCCTTTCCCCACTGCAGGACTTTATCCAAATCCTGATTCAGAGAGTCAATCTGTCTACATCTCAGCTGGTGCGACGTTGATGCACCGATCGGCCGATCACTCGAAAAGGAGGAAACAAGCGTACTATCATCGGCAAAACTGAACACGTTGTTATTCGTTGTCTCCGACAAATCATTTATGTGAAGCAAGAACAAGGTTGGAGCCAAAATACAGCTTTGGGGCACCCCCGAATTAACAGGATACAGATCCGAACACTCGCCGTCCACAACAACCCGGATCGATCGATTCTCGAGCAAGCGCCTCGTCCAGTCGCAAAGCTGGTCGGAAAGTCCATATGAACGAAGTTTGCTCAGCAATGCCCCGTACCAGACGCGGTCAAAAGCCTTGGAGATATCCAATGCGACCGTCTTTGACTCACCATGCCGTTCAATCGCAGATGTCCATATATCGGTTATAAGTGTCAAAAGGTCTCCTGTGGACCGCCTGCCACGGAATCCGTATTGACGATCATTCAGAAGTCCGTTGCACTCCAAATACTTAACCAACTCTGTATTGATGACTTTTTCCATTATCTTAGATAAAATAGAGAGTAATGCTATCGGACAGCAATTTTGTGGGAGACACTTTTTTCCCGTCTTTGGGATTGGCTGAACTCGGGCGATTTTCCAGCAGGCAGGAAAGGTCCTCCGTGCATAAGAAAAGCGGAAGAGTCTGCCAAGAACCAGCGATAGTTCTGGAGCACAGTTCTTAAGGACTATTGCTGGTATTCCGTCCGGGCCGGTTGCCTTCCTACAATCCAGTTCACGTAGAATGCGTTGAATAGTGCGCGGACGAAATCTCACATCCCGCATGGAAGACTGTATCGGCGAGATCACAGGTGGCTCCAAAAGGCCGAGATCGAGGTTGGAATTCGCGGCAAACATTAGCTTTGTCCTTTGGATTTGTGACTAACGTCCCGCTGTCTGTCGCCAACGGAGGGAAAGAGGAGAATGCGAAGTTACCGCTGACAGCTTTTGCCATTGACCAGAAGGAGCGCGAACCAGTTGGGCACCGAAGGAGCTTATTGATCACCCTGTCGTTGTGAGCCTTCTTCGCGGTTTCAATCGCCTGGTTGCACGCGTGTCTGATTCTAACAAAATTCGTACTGTTAACATCGGTGGGATTGGAGCGCCATTGCTTAAAAGCTCTATTTTTTTTTGCCGCTGTAATCGGCTCGCATTTTTGATCAAACCACGGTTTATCAGACGAACTTCGTTTGATGGAATGTGGAATATACATCTCCATCCCCAGAAGAATAATCTCTGATACCGACTCAGCGCATGCGTTAACATCGGAGTTTCCGAAGCACACCTCGGGCCATGGAAAGGATGCGAAGAAATCTCGCAAATCGTCCCAGTTAGCGGCCCCATACTTCCATACATGGCGAAGCTGCCTAGGCCGGTTATTCGCTTGGTATGCAAGTGCTTGCGCGACAGATACCGAGCAGTGATCTGAGTGGCGCAAAAACCTCTACGGTATAAATACTCGGTTCGGATGTCAAAAACAAATCCAGGGTGTTCGCATAACCGCTTCGGGCATCCGGCACTCGCGTTGGCTCTCCCACGAGTTGAGTCAAGTTGTGGCTTACAGCAAACATCTCCGCCAGCCTCCCAGCCTCTTCGGTACTGTTAGAATGTAACAACCAGTCGGAATTGTGCACATTAAAATCGCCAAGGACAACAATTTCAGAAGCTGGGTGGTTGATCTGTATCCAGTCGACGGTATATGAAAGATGTTCGAAAAATGTCGCCGGTCGATTGTCATTCGGGGAGCGGTAAAGGCAACAAAGAAATTTAACGGAATTCCTCAGCACGATCCTCAACCACATGATGTCCATATTATTGGGTTCCAACGCCTCCATCCGCTGGCAAGCACAACAATTACCGATCATAGCCTCTTACCTGCTTAAGAGCAGTACAAAGCTCTCCGTAAATCATTTCTTACCTGAAATAGAAATCCACGGCAAGATCATCATCTTGCCATGGGATCAAACGATCATATCAATCATGGCATCAAACGATCAATCTTCCATGAATCATTCAGGAACCTGATCGGTTCCTCTGGGCGGCAACATGTCCATCAAACACACAGCAATCCTCCTGTGTTTATTTGTTCCAACAATCCGTTAGTCCAAAAAGACAAGTCTGGCAACTTGCTTGCTTGCACATCTGCAGGCCCAATTTCCGATGATCGATCGCCTAAACCGATAACCGATCATCGAGTTGGACGCGACCATAATTGTTGTCCAAACAATCAAATCAACGGCCGTATCCCACGATACGTTTTTCCAAATCAAAGACACAGTAATCTCACTGCGTGTAGTTTTCCCCACCATCCGTTGGTCCATAGTCGAGCTGGATAAGTCGTATGCTTGCATATCTGTAAGTCAAATTCCCCATGATCGGTCGCCCAAGCGATAAACGATCATCGAGTTGCACACGACCCATGATTGCTTATCCAAACAATCATATCAATGGCCGTGCGCTATGTTTCGCTCCCAAACCATACACGCACCCACCCAGCCTAGTCCCTTGCCATCGTGGGCGAAGTTTCTGTTGACTTAATGTCAACAGAAGAATCTATCCCTTATCGTTTATGATGGCAATACAGCCAGCCTACGTAAACTCATTTGTTTTCCACCACAGTGGAGGGGAATCCAACCCAGTGCGACTGGCGATATGAATCGTGCCCATGATTCGACGGGTCAGATTTTTACCGTCCAGCCGGACACACGTCTCAAGGTCTCGTGATCAAAGTCGAGTTTTATCCCGAGTGGAGTCTAGGCGTTGTGCACAGACCCAGTTATCGTTTCGTGATTGGTTATCACCGTTGTGTGTTAGGTGTGGACTTATTAACATTTGAGAGTGTGGCATCTCTAACAGATACACACACAATTCACAAGCAAAATAGTGAACGACACCGAACGGAAATCGAATAAGAAAATACATCAGAGCCGTATACCATAGCGATAACATAACAATTCACATCAGTGGAGTATAGTCGAGTTTAAAAATCAAATTCAAAAATCGGCCAGTAGCCTGATGGGAAACGCTTAGGTTCAATTTTTGGTGATTCAAACTGTCATAGCGTCAGTTTGATTCACACGTTCTTCTTCACTATTATTTCAAACGCCATAAGAGTGTAAAAACTACCGAAATAAACATTGTAAATAAGAGTGTCATTGTTCTATGTAATCTAATAAGATTGTCAATTTATGTCCGTCAATTTATTGTCAATTTATGTCCGTATGAACCGTTTGTATTTTGGATAATAAAGAAACTACGTTCAACAAAGTCAGAGTGTTTTTGTTATTTCTCTCTTCGCTTGAGGGTTTTGCCCCTGTCGTGAACAATTTCTAGTGAACGGTAGCTGCAGAATGTGAACCTAGTGCCCAGGCCGGTGCCCTGACTAACATTTTCCCATGTTAGTGACGATGGTAGTTAGGAGTGAACCCAGTGCCGTACGCCGGCACAACCTACTACTTCCCCGAAAACTCACCCAATTTTATGAGATCCTTTGTCTCCATGTAACTGATGTAGATAGGTGGTGGGATGTTTCTGCTGTTTTTGTTGATGTGATTTCTGCTTTTGAGTTTCCTTATCTTGTTGTGTTTTCTTTGCCTTCGTGGGTTGCTGTTGTCTTTGCTCTTGCTGTTGTTGTTGTACCATTCTCGTTTTTCGCTCGTTCTGGATCAGATAATTTCTTAGTTTAACAACTTCCTCCATTTGTTTATCCAGTTGTTGTTTTTTAAGACTAATCTCATGGATGAGTCTGTTGAGGACCTAGACCTGATTGCTGGCGTCTGCATTTGTTTCGCTGACAGCTAGTTTTTGGAATTGGTTTCCAGCTCCTGTGTACTGGGCACCATGGGGGTTGTCTTCGTCATCGCTGTTGACAATCAACGTGTCTGTATCCTTGTTTTTTTTTTAAGGCGCTTAGCCTTTAGATTTACGTCTGTGTTTTGCCTTCTCCGAAGCACCATTTCGGCATCCATTTGATTTGCGTCCATATTATGGACCACGTGCTCCCACTTTTTTTTTATTGCGCGAGTGACAGATAGATAATCACGTTCAAGAGTTTATTTATTATATTGTCCATATACACAAACAGCAACACTTCGTACGTCGCGTATCGGCACTAATTGTTTTTTTTTATGTGGCCTTTGTATACTCACTGCTATTGTCACTTTTCATAAAACAAAACACGGCGCGGAAATCAAAATGTATTGTCTTGTTCAGGTAATTGGTCTATCTGACTTCACTTTTAAGATTCGTCAACTGTCGTTTGTTGATTGTCGATACGTCTACACCAGATGGTGGTCAATTTGGTACTGATGAGAGCGTGCGTCCCAACGGGTCTGTGGGGTTTTTCTATATCACATGGAGGACCATCCCACAATCCTAACCTAATTTCGACCGCTAACAGCGCGTCACATTATCCCTTATCCCACCGTACGGCGATTTTACCTGTAGAAGAGAGCAGAGCTGAATTCATTATTCCATGCAGATAATGCAGAATTGAATTCAGCTACTTTTTGCCATATGGCAACTCCATTTTGCTACCCCATGAGATTTCCATCGGAAATCATATCATCTCGGATAGCAACAGCAAGTCGAAGCAAACGACGCCGTCGCATCATAGCGAAACTGCTGGGGAATTTATCAAAATATCTAATTAGCTTTCATGATAAATTACCCTAGCCAATTTGGCGTCACTTCGGCTTTTCTCCAGACAACCAAATCCACCGCAAGATAATCATACATTGTGTTTCTGTTCTCTCATTCTCCTGCTCTCTTCGATCATCAATTTACCAATGTAATCCACCACACAGCGACGAACGTGGCAATGAGAGAGCAGAAGTATGTTCTCTTTTGGTTGTCAAGTGCAAAATTAAAATTATCCAATTTCATCCCTTTTCGAGTTAGTCATTCCATAACCATCACCACGGTCGCATGTGGATGCGTACGAGCGACCAGCTAAACGAAAGACATGTCTGTCGGCAGTTTGAGTATCAACAACCATTCCCATTAAAAAGTTAAAAAAAGTTTGATTTCAAATTAGATCCATTACAATTTTTTTCGGTCAGCAAGTTTTTATTGCTCAATTTTATAATGCATACCGCTTCATATCGTGGAAAAGCCACCGTGGCGTATTCACTTGGTGTCTTGGTGTGCCTTACACTCTGCTGCTTCATATCATCTATATCCTGGGATTATATTTATAAAAACAAAAAATTAACAAAGATAAACCTTAAAATAACTTTCAGTGTGTGTACTTATCTCCTCTTCTCGGGTGAACAATTTTCTTTCTACGGATGGATGGGGATACGAAAGAACTGCGTGCCATACGTTGGCACATTACTCGTACCCCACAGGTCTGTTCCACCAGAGGCGTTCCTTGATTTGGACATGAATGGACTTATACTGGATGGATCCGGAATCCCGCTGATCTATCACTTAAGTAGATATCTGTAGACGGGCCATTGTGCTACGCCCAGGAAGTCACGCGCACCGAAGAATAGATCTTGCGGTTCAGTAGGGCTATCTCCCAAATAGACCAGGACGATAGTATTAAACAGCACCAACGGTTCTGGTAGTTAAATGGCAAATAAAGACCTGATTACCAATGTCCGTAGAATAACTGCATCATCCGCCGGCTTACACGGACTTAGCTTTTCTAGAATTGGGGTAGTATATGATTTAATTAAGTTCTTTACAACAACAACAAAAAATAAGAAATAAAAAAAAATTATAATAAAACTAAGTAATTCAAATTTTGAGAAAAAACAAAAAATAAAATTCTGCACAACGTTTTTCTAATTTTTCTTTTCCACAAATATTCATATCTAAAGCCAGAAACAAAGTTCTGCCGCCGAAAGGCAAACTTTACAATAGTCATATAATGTTTAGCTTAGAGCGTCTGCGTACGATCAGTAAGTTATAATATAATATAATTAAGCTAGAATTTAAACATGTTTTGTCTAGCATACAATTTAGAAACGAAGAATATAAAACGAAAATAAAAAATGTTGCAACAATGAAAAAATGCCTTTCTACTCTACTCTTATTTAAAGTGTTGAACAGCTATTGGAATCGCACCTTCACATTTTCGGGGATAGATCATGTGTCTTATCAAAACAAAACTCACCAAGTTGCTTAGGAAAAGGAAGATTTTTTGTTAATTTCAACGGTATCACCCTGTTGCGGATTCACTGGATGCATCCAGCGAATTCGCACTGAACGCAACAATGTCAGAAACTAGCTGACATTATTATATTTCTGGTTGTCAAGGTGACAAAGTAAAGAAACTTTGTGTAAATCGTCTGTTGTCACTGCTGACATCGTTATTCTTCGTAAGCATTCCGGCGTCCCAGTTCGCTTCAAACCAATCCGGTAGAATCTAGAGAATCGAATAAATAAAATGAAATAGTTAATATACCAATCCAAGCCGTGTTATCTCTTCTTTTTGACTGTGGATTATTTAAGAAGAGTTGCTGCTACAATCGAGATATTCGGTTCACTTTTTTCTTTTTAATAATTCAATTAGTTACAGGCAGCATTGTTGCGGCGCCATTGCTTTGGCACATCCAGTCTCGTGTTTGTGACCGCATCTGGAGAATCCCCAACGACATTCATCGGTCGGAGAAACCCAAACACGTGTCGCCCGTGCCCAACGAAAGTGCACATCAGGAGACATCACTGTTCCTGACCCCAGGCCCACAACAAAATAAGAACCATTGTTCGTGGAAGGTGTGTTCAACGCTTGTTGAAAATATACACCCCATTCGCAGTGTAAGTGACGTACGAGAGTTGCCTTTTATATTTCGGGATTAGAGAACAAAAACAAATATTGATCATCGAAAATCACTTTATTGTTTTTCAAAATATTCCCCATGAAGATCTATACACTTTTGCATGCGTTTGAACCAATTGTCGAAGCACTTTTGCCACTCTGATTGAGATATCTCCAACACATCCATTCTGAATGCAGCAACCGCTTCTTCAGGTGTCGAAAAACGTTGACCTCTCAGTTTGTTTTTACGTACGGGAATAAAAAGAAGTCATTCGGTGCCAAGTCAGGACTATACGGCGGTGTTTTGGGTGCTCAAAAATGCAGTTGTCGCAGCCGATGTGTGAGAGCTCGCATTGTCGTGGTGAAGAGTGATCCGTCTTCGGCGGTTGGTTTTCCCGATTTCTTGGAAGACAACTGGCAAACAAATGGTTGTGTACCACTCAGAATTGACTGTTCTGCGTTGTTCTAGTGGTACGGTTGCGACATGTCCAGTTTTTCCGAAAAAACTGGCGACCATTTGCTTGGAAGTGCTTCGTGCGCGAACAACTTTTGTTGGATTTGGCTCATCTTGAAACACCCAGACAGTCGACTATTGTTTACTTTCGGGCTCATACGCGTAAATCCACGATTAATCACCTGTCACGATGTCATAGACGTGTTTCGAAACACCGCGACCGTATTTTTTGAGCATTTCTTTCGACCAATTGACACGAGCCTTTTTTTGGGCGACTGTCAAATTGTGTGGGATCCAACGCGAACAAATTTTTTTGACAGTCAAATCTTTATGCAATATTGAATGTATGCTGGTCCCACTAAGGTTGTCTCAATCTCACGATAGGTCACATGACGATCTTCCAATATCAGTTCGCGCACAGCATCAATCGTTTTCGGAACAACAACTGATTTTGGACGACCTTGTAGCGGTTCCGCCAAACCCTACGGTCTACTTACCTGAAAACCGCCGATAACTACTACCCAACCCCTTTAAATTTGCTAATGCAACAGTATTAGTACCTAAAAATGCTGCACGCATTTAAGAGATCAAATCTATGATCTTTAAGTCCCTGTAAAGAAAACTTACCTTCATGCATTCTCTTCGCATACCATTGCTCCTTAAGATTTCTTTATTAACTTACCAGGAATTTCCAATCAATTTCGGCATCTACGTCGCCAGTCAAATTCCCTTAGATGAATTCCTGTAAACAAAATAATTCGGATTGCATTCAATGTAACCGTCATGACAGGGACCATAAATATCGCGCCGTCTATTTTCCCAGCCGCGTCATATACCTTTTCATACACATTGCCTGGCAACCTTTTTTGTTTGTCTTATCAATAAACAACCCAAGCAGCTGCATATAATTAGCGCAATAGACGCCGAAACCAAATTATCCAGCATTTCCTAATGCAAATATGAACCCGGTTTCTATTGCAGCCAGAGATGCCATAAACATCCAATTTGCTTTTAGCACCTTTTTCTCCTAACGTCGAAAATAGCGACGAGGCATCGTGTAAACAATGACCTGCATTACCAGCGGCGCATGTGGTCATTTTTCCCTATTGTCCTTGCCGCCTGCCTGTTTTCGAACACATGCAACAACATTGAATCTGTTCGATCGCGCACATATACCACTGCGCCACTAGTTACACCCTTAAGAGAAAAGTTTTTCTCTCTCTTCCTTTTTTCTTAGCGAAATCATCTCTGCTTGAGATGACGATCGCTGAGTCCTTTACCATCTGCAGACCGCCACGGTCATGCGTCACTCCAACTCGCCGTCACTGCGAAGACGCACAAATATATACTGGAGTCGTGTTCGCGTTGTTCAAGTAACTTTAGTTAAAGTAGGTGAAAGTATTGATTTAAATCTGTCATTTTATGTGTTGTTCGATTTGGATATACCTTCAAAACTAAAAATAAATCTAAGTGAAAGTATTAAATGTAACAAATAAAGTATTATTGTTTATCAAACCGGAGTGTTTTGTTTCTGTGTTGTGTCCGCTCGGTTGCGAAGGTCGACCATAGTTTGCTTCATCCTTGCGTAGTGAGCATTTACCGCGTGAACAATTTATGATGGAGGAGGAAGTGAACGGGGTGCCCGTGTATTGGCACAATACTTCCTACCCCACATTGGTGACCGCGCGAAAGAACTCGCAAACTTCCGGAAAGGGAGTCGGAAGACGTCTGTATTGTCATCATAGTTGGCCGTGTGTTGATTATTAACATTGATCGAATATCGCGAACTTGTTTAACCAAAATTATACCAGAAATATCGCAATATAATTAAGTAAGGAATTGTGGCGGCAATTGCAGAAAAACAATCTATCTATCATCGCCCCAACAACAGCACTTGGCGAAACATCAACACCAGTTTCCATCACGGACCAGCAACAGCGAACCAACTTCACTCGGAACAGCGCCCAACATCATCTGCATCAAACAATAACCAGGTATTTTTCAAAAAAAAATTTTTTATTTTTTTTGTCCTCTGGTGTAAGCTCCTTCTGAGCGAAATTAAATGTAACATCTGTATCCGACTAAAAAAGGAAAAAAAAGTTTGTGCGCGTTGACGCTTGTTTAAATAAATCATTGGGTAATTTTTTTTTTTTAGTTAAAGTAGCAATTATTTGGAGAAATATTTCTCCCTCAATAACTCTCAAAATTCACCATAACGAAAAAAAAAAAAAATCCACATAAGCAACCTGCGTTTCTCTTCTTTCCTGCCCAACTACATACAAAGTGAAGTTAAATGTTGACTTTAATTGTCATTGCATCGCACCGCCTTAAAATCTTTTAAATTTTCCTACAAATTCATAAAGCACTTATAAAAGAAATTGATATTTATACAGATGCATATATGTCCGGAAATATATGCATTTGTGTAGGTGCTTTTCTTTGTTTTTACTTTTTGCTTTTCCTTTTTTTTTTTTTTTGTTTAATCTATAAACGACGAAAAACATTCGTCAGCCTTCCAAATATATTTTTATTATTATACTTCGGTATTCTAAGGTGGTGCTTGTGCAAAAGTAAATTCTTTTTATTTTTATTAACATATAAATATGGAACATTAAAAGGATTCTAAACATAAGGTAACATTGTCAATCGAACAAGAACCCAACATAAAACTGTTTATCCACATTTCCCATGGAAAATTATGCTTAAGCTGTTATTAACCTTCTTTTTTTATACACAACTATCAGTATTCATGCCTCTTAATTGGTAAATTACGCGTTGCCATGAGTTGTCAGTGCATGGCATCGTTTTAAAGTCCCTTAATTTTAATTTTCTCTTTACATACATATTAATAAATAAAACGACAGTAAACAATTTAAACTAACTTAAAGGCGACCAACAACAAAAATAAGTTAAACAACTACCTAAATGTAAAGAATAAGAAATACCCTTTTAATAAATTTTTTTTTTGAAAAAATAACAAACATTGTAAACCCCTTCTGGGTACAGATCACCACTGCAAGAATTCTTCTTCGTAAAAAAAAAAAACCATAGTACACGTACATATTGATTATATACATCTATATGTCCTTAAGTATCCAAAACTCACCGCATACTCATGGAAAACCAT
This sequence comes from Microdon myrmicae, assembly GCA_963931805.1. Classification (NCBI taxonomy): domain Eukaryota; kingdom Metazoa; phylum Arthropoda; class Insecta; order Diptera; family Syrphidae; genus Microdon; species Microdon myrmicae. The sequence goes on from OZ007501.1 coordinate 60,391,270, forward strand.
CCATTGTTGCCTGCAGTAGCGCTGATTAACCAAGGCTAATTTTTTTAAAAAACGATATCATTGTTTCTTTTTTTTTCTAATTATGTTATATCAACAAAGAATTTGTAAAAAGAGTAAAATGATATATTAATCCTAGAAAAGAGACATACTAAATATATTAAAAATACGTAACACAAATTACACAGACCGACAAGCCACACTGATTAAACTCGCACAACCTTTTCGCTAGTATACACGACTCCTCTCGACTCCATTCATTCCTCCACAACCAACTCCTCTTTTAACAGCTCGTCTCTTACATCGGGACACAATGCCCCTTCAGCACTCGACCCCACCCAACCTCACTTGACCCCACATCGGCTCAATTTAACTCCTTTAACCGGCTCCCCATCACACCCTCCGGACCCTTCGAGTTCAAAGTGATGACCTTCGGCCTTCTTTAAATACTGGCAAAACTAGCCTCTATCCACCCTTTTAAGGCTCCTTTCCTAAATATTGGCGCACACTCTCGCCATTGCTCAACACCCATTTTTTGCAAACCGGCCCCTTAGCTAACAACAGCTACTACGCGTAGCATATAATCAATAGGACGCCCGGTTTTGTCTCGCGTGAAACACCTCCCCCTTTTCTGTCTCTTTTCTGAAGGTTGGCGCTCACGCTCGCCAACCACAGCCATCACGCAACCCCATGCAACCCTTCTCGACTCTGCTTGACCCCTAACACCTTTTTCTGTCTCTGTTCATATATTGGCGTCCATCCACGCCAAAAACAGTTATCACGCGAAACCGTTCATCAATGCTCGACCTTTCTACCCGATTTCAGCAAGCCAGCTCCCCCCGTTACCACAGCTACTACGCGTAGCAGCACCCATCAGGACACCTGGTTTTGCCTCTTTATTTAAACTTCAGGACCTTCGTCCTTAGATCCCTTAACGTCTCCCAAATGTCTCAGCAACACCGGTCCACAAATCAAACCGATACCACCGGACTGAGACATTATACCTGGTTCCCCAATCTTTAGCCACCATGGCTCACCTTTAGCGGCAACTAAAGGCTATACATGCCCCTCTACGCCGCCTCAAATACCTAGGTGCATAATACTTCGGAGAGAGCAGCAGTTACGCTAGGCCGCCTTGTGGTTAGCCACAACCAACCATACCCCAGGAGCCCCATAACCTAAGCCGCCCAACTTAACCGAGCGCGACTGGCCGGCGCCCCCAACAAAGCGCCGCTTGGTCGAGGTCGCGGCTGCCGTTTATCAAGCTCCGGGGTCGACACCGGAGCAGATGTATCGCACCTCCCTCGATCGGTAAGCCGCACAACTGGAGTGCCCGCCCTCTTTTACCAGTCCCAGCGGCATACAATTCGTCATACAAACGTATGGACGAAAGGCACCGACTCTGGACTTGGTTTCCTTAAATTTATCCACTGACACGTCGTAGCACGATGTCAGTGAGTTACCAATAGGTCCCATCTCCTGGGACCATTACCACGATGGCGGCGAGCTCCTAATGAAATTATACCTATTAGATAGGTATAACCTGTTGGCAGATACCGCCAACACCAGATCAATACCCTCAGTGCCTGTATCTGCATCTTCCCGCACATGCTACTTCGTGACTGCGGACGCGAGCAGATTTCCGATAGGTTCCGACCTATTCGGACGATAAACCTGTTGGCCCAAGTGACCCATAACAGGTATTTTGACCACGCCGCACACCTTTGCCCTTGACGGCATCAAGCGGTAACAACTGTGTCCACCTTATCGACAAAGGCTCATACTATACCTGGAACTAGTCACCATGACAGTTCCCCCGATTTAATTACAGCGCCTCCCGAAGTGCGCAGGGCCAACTTGTTCGTCAAGTGTCCAGCCCTCCGCCCAGCATAGCACCATTCATTCGAGCACCCCTACAGCCCTACCTATTTTTCGTGACTACGTCACTGGGGGGGGGGGGGGGGGGGGGGTACTGTAGCGTTGCCGCCAAACCCTACGGTCTACTTACCTGAAAACCCCCGACAACTACTACCCAACCCCTTTAAATTTGCTAATGCAACGGTATTAGTACCTAAAAATGCTGCACGCATGTAAGACATCAAATCTATGATCTTTAAGTCCCTGTAAAGAAAACTTACCTTCATGCATTCTCTTCGCATACCACTGCTCCTTAAGATTTCTTTATTAACTTACCAAGAATTTCCAATCAATTTCGGCATCTACGTCGCCAGTCAAATTCCCTTAGATGAATTCCTGTAAACAAAATAATTCGGATTGCATTCAATGTAACCGTCATGACAGGGACCATAAATATCGCGCCGTCTATTTTCCCAACCGCGTCATATACCTTTTCATACACATTGCCTGGCAACCTTTTTTGTTTGTCTTATCAATAAACAACCCAAGCAGCTGCATATAATTAGCGCAATAGACGCCGAAACCAAATTATCCAGCATTTCCTAATGCAAATATGAACCCGGTTTCTATTGCAGCCAGAGATGCCATAAACATCCAATTTGCTTTTAGCACCTTTTTCTCCTAACGTCGAAAATAGCGACGAGGCATCGTGTAAACAATGACCCGCATTACCAGCGGCGCATGTGGTCATTTTTCCCTATTGTCCTTGCCGCCTGCCTGTTTTCGAACACATGCAACAACATTGAATCTGTTCGATCGCGCACATATACCACTGCGCCACTAGTTACACCCTTAAGAGAAAAGTTTTTCTCTCTCTTCCTTTTTTTTTCCTTAGCGAAATCATCTCTGCATGAGATGACGATCAGGGAGTCAAATTCCATCCTTCGACCGGACCAGGTCGTGTCTCCCATCGCTACCCTGGTGCGCACAGGGGAGTGATAATCAGCGATAAACCTCGGTGTCAAGTGCGTGCTAAGGTTTTAACATCTTATTTTTAATCGGTTGTGTTGCAGTGCGTGATAGTCTCATTAAAATTAAATAATAGAAAAACAATAAAAACTATCACCATCAACAATCCCTTGCGTTTTGTTCTCCTGTGCTGCAGTTTCTTTTCGGTGTTTGACGGAACAATTAGTGACAATTGGATGGAGGAGGAAGTGAACCGAGTGTCCGTGTCTGGCACATACTTCCTCACCACAACCTTCACGAAATTCATCTTGGAGTGAACTACGACCACGATTGAATTCACCATACCATCGATAAACACTGGCCCCTGATGGAGTTTCATCGCCAAAAATTGAATTAAGCTCATCCGTGCACTGTTGCTGAGTTAATCCACGCCAAAAGTTGTAAAAAATAATCGCACGAAAATGTTGACGATTTAATTCCATTTTTGGGCCGAGATGAATCTTTTAAGTTACTGTAAACAACACAAATAGCGCTCGTATGTCAAAACGTTCTGAGTGCGTATAACCTCAAAAATGTCCAACTTTACGATAGAGCTGTCAATTGCCGGATTGCAACGCTAGGGTTGCCAAATCCCGAAACATAAGAGGCAAGCCTCGTATTACCGACCAAGTTCCAACTAGATATTAGTCCGATGCTACAAGGACACTCAAAGGTGGTAGTGTCATGTTCAACATTAAGTAATAGAGAGGCAATATACGCTATAGACATAGCGCAAATTATCCGATTAATTGGTAGTCAATTGACGTTGATGTTCTTGTTGTTTTTGCACCTGGTATCATTCTGTGTTCGCTCTCATTCTCTAGATCCTGTCCCGTCACCAGCTGCAATGTTTGTGGTTAGATATATTCATAATTCCCAGGCACATCGGCTGTACCCAGGCCGATATCAGATTCGATCGTAAGTAGTACACTTCGCATCAGAAGACCAACGATCGGTGAGCTCTTCACGCCTGATTCTATCGCAGATACAAGTTTATTCTGTTTGCTCTTCGCATCCGGAGAGTACATTTCGATTATCATCAGATATACAACCAGCTGATCCGATTTCGAGATAATGTCTGTGCAAACTACTTCTGGCAGCAGTGCCGAGAGTCCACCTACAATATCAAACATGATTAACAGCTTAAATGCTTTATCATGGTTAATTGTTTTTGGATTCGCTCTGATAGGATTGGGTAGCGCGGACATGATACATATCAGAGTGTTTCCCTTCAATGTGTTAATTCTATTCCCTCTTAGCAATGTCAAATTTTGGGAATGCTATTAGGTTTACTTTTGCAAGTAACGTCGGAACGAATGCAGTGGTTACTGCCTTACTGGAAATAAATATCTCAATAGTATCTTCTAAAAGATAGATGGATACGAATGACAAAAAAAGAACTTGCAAATCATTTATTATTTCTCCAAATACAGAAAATAGATTTTCGACTTTGTTTTGAGATGCCCCTATGAACCACATTGCCATTTTAGAAACAAACTTGATAAAACGATATTTTTCCTTGAAATGCAAATGAAAACAAAAATATCATTTCCCTTAGCTATCATCATAACCCACAAGGGTAAATAATTGATTGACTCATTTAGGTGACGTCCTCCGAAAGGTGTAAAACGCTTCTTACATGTATCAAAAGCACGTCGTGAAACATTGTAAACCCTTTCTGAAATTACGATAGTCACACACTGCCAAAGAAAATAACGAAGACGAATGATCATAAAACCCTTTGGACCTCATTACTTCAAAAATAATAAAATAGAAAATGTTGCACACAGACTCCTTTTGTACATCCATATACCACTTTACTAGTGATTTTCTTTTTCGTTGCTCTCAGGAAACTCAGAGGGAAAATCATTTACGAGCCTCTGCTCCTTGTGCAATGACATCCTGCAGCTAGTCTCAGCGATAGATAGCGATTCAAATTAAAATGCCATTTGAATTTAATGGGTAATCAGGTTGCGGGTTTTTACGGGGCACAAAATACGAACTGGTAGTTGCCTTTCCTGTAGTACTGTAACCAGAGTTCTACACTTTATTTACATCGAATTTCGTGCCAGTAGGAGAAATATCGTAAAGTGAACATCGTTTTATGACAGTTCGTCCTTTCTAAGTGAATATTGTTCCTTTCAATTAGGTGCACAATAAAGGGCTGAAGATGTTAAGAAAACACTTTGACCTGTCGGTGTGGTAAGATGTAAAGTTGCCAGCAATGTTTCACTTGAGAATGTCATTAAAAGAAAGAGGGGCACTCTTTATGGACGTTAGAGTAGAACCCTTCCCTAGCATGATGTTGGTTGCAGTTCGAGGCGATGGTAGGAAGGAAGGGATACTCATAAAGTGCTCTTGTTTTAGAGGCGTCCTAAAAAGGGGCTGTAACCTGTTAGAAGTGTTGAAAATATTGTCGTAAACCACACAACGTGACCTATTTGTTGCCAAGGTATATGCTGTGAAAGTGATAAGTAGATGTAATTTGGAAACAATAAAATCTGTTCTCAGCTGAATAAATTCACAGGGATGTATTTTACGAGTTTAGTAAATATATTACAGGGTTTTAAATAAAACTGCAAACAAAAAACAATTGTTTGTATATTTTTAATTATATGCCTGTATCTTATTGCATCTATGTTGAGACGAACTCACAGATTCTAGATACGTTACGATCTAACTAACTAACCTTATTAATATACACTTGAACGGTTGCGACATTTGTAAAAATAATTGTTGTTGTCTTGTGCTTGGGCATCACCTTTATTGCCCGAATTAATGTTTATAGGTGGCGAATTGTTAAAAGAAAACTCTGTTCTTTTGTTTAGCCTCTGGCCGTTTATTTTCAACGTTCTTAAGACTATCTTGCAGACTACTCAACACCTCTTCGGAATCAATACTCTTCATACTTATGATCTTTACCCTTATATTTATACTTCTAATTATCAAACAGTCATTACTACAGATAACTTTATCAGCACGCGTTAATGAGAATACAAGTGACTCATGAGTGATGTTAACTCAGCTCAGCTTCGATGATAACATATATGACTCGTATGAGATATGAAGAGTTATGTTATGTAATGATAACGAGGGTGCATCATGTACATGTTAACTTATGAGATATGATGAATTATGTTAACTAACGAGGATGCATCATGTAGCGTTAACTCATGCGAGAGAGTATGAGTTCTGAAAAAACCCGAGTCTCACAATAACTTGAGTGTCTAGAGCAACCTATAATTTAGTGAAAAATAAAATGATAAAAAAGTGCATACATATATCTATTTTCTTAAAAAAAAAAAAGTTCCCCGGGTAGTCGTTCATTACGAACCCAGCAAAAGAAAAAAACAAAAAACCAGAACGAAGGGTTAGTAATAATTCACCTTTATTCCAACATGAGAAGGATTGTCATCTTTGCTCATATATGCTTTGACCATAAAAAGAAAATACAACCACTGTAAATCGTGCAGAAATTAGTCCTCAGAAAAAGATGTCGAAAGCCGACCAGACACCCTTTAATCCTTTATTCAGCCATTGTTACACGCAATACCTACCCTCGTTTTGAGCCCACACCAGCCTTTATTTAATGTGAAAACCTCAATGCGAAATGTGTTGAATAAGTTGTCCTTAAGTTGTTAAAAAAAAGTTAAACAAACAAGGCGCCTCTGTACCCGAAAATCATAATTCCAGCGAAGAGAGTTTATCATGGATTGTAATCGCATAGCGGAAAATTCTTCTTAAAAAGGACCATCGTCCAAGTGTGAAAATTGGAGATGATCTGTACGGCATTTTCGCTCATGGGGGCGGTGGCCATCATATCTGTTTGTGGTATGCATCCTCACGCTATTACCATGCATGGGTGATATTTTCGAACTCAAAAGTGGTTTCTGAACACCTATATATCTTTCCGGTTGGAAGAAGTTACTATCACTCCTATTTTCGGGATAAAGCCCGAATAGTGTTATCGACAAGGGTGTTGTATTCCAGAATACTACCCTTATTGGATTTAACACTGAATCTCATTACTTTTCTAACACACCTTTAAAACTTCCTCTTAACATGTCTTTTCTCACTTAATACATACCATTAATAAACTTTCACAATATTCTATATCAAGCCAGTTACAGCACATTTCATAACATGCCCCTTTTCATAACATGCACCTTTTTTCATTCAAAACATAGCACTTTGATTTTCGTTCAAAGTTTATTATCCCATGCGGGATGTGAGATTTCGTCCGCGCACTATCCAACGCATTCTACGTGAACTGGATTGTAGGAAGGCAACCGGCCCGGACGGAATACCAGCAATAGTCCTTAAGAACTGTGCTCCAGAACTATCGCCGGTTCTTGGCAGACTCTTCCGCTTATCTTATGCACGAAGGACCTTTCCTGCCTGCTGAAAAATCGCTCGAGTTCAGCCAATCCCAAAGACGGGAAAAAAGTGTCTCCCACAAAATTACCGTCCGATAGTATTACTCTCTATTTTATCTAAGATAATGGAAAAAGTTATCAATACAGAGTTGGTTAAGTATTTGGAGTGCAACGGTCTTCATAATGATCGTCAATACGGATTCCGTGGCAGGCGGTCCACAGGAGACCTTTTGACACTTATAACCGATATATGGACATCTGCGATTGAACGGCATGGTGAGTCAAGGGCGGTCGCATTAGATATCTCCAAGGCTTTTGACCGCGTCTGGTACGGGGCATTGCTGAGCAAACTTCGTTCATATGGACTTTCCGACCAGCTTTGCGACTGGACAAGGAGCTTCCTCGAGTATCGATCGATCCGGGTTGTTGTGGACGGCGAGTGTTCGGATCTGTATCCTGTTAATTCGGGGATGCCCCAGGATTCTATTTTGGCTCCAACCTTGTTCTGTAGTGATCCAAAAAGCCCTACCATCTTTTTCCGCCATTCCTAATCCAAAATCCCAGCAATATTACCCTAAAACCCAAAATCCTATCAAAACCTGAAAAAACCCAAACATTATCCAAAATTCGCAATAAACGAATCAAATATTCGTTTATCGCATAACATTTGCCCCCACGGCATAATAAAATCCAAAATCAAAATTAAAATTAAAATCCACAATAAACGAATCCAATATTCGTTTATTGTTCTATATTTGCTCCACAGCATCACCCAAATCCAAAATTCAGAGATTGTTATCTCTATCCTAAAAATTCCATTTGAGTTAAACAAACAAAAACTCAAAAGCAGATACATTCACACATCTGCGTAATGGTTTCGTAAGAATTCAAGAAATTGATTTTTTATCTTGTGTAAACACAACATCTCGCTCGAAATATCCAAAAGATCGAGATTGTTGCACGAAAATGTGTATCTTTGAGATACAATTTCCGATTCCTTTTCCTTTATAAAGGAATGGTTTCGTGATCTCCGGGCCGCAGTTTAAATTCGTATTTTGTCCCTGGAGGAGATACCCCAGTGGAAGAAAAAATAAAACTCTTAAAATTGAAAACGAAGACAACCCGGATTTTCATTTTACTAAATATCACCTGGCCTGGAAGACCAGAAGAAAATCGAGGACAAAAGGCCAAATCTAAGGACGTTGCTCTTCCCTTTGGACTCAAAGGAAGCACGGCAACGAACCCTGTTGTGCGACAGGTTTTCGGGAATTTTATAAGAGATCTCTTAGTCCTTTTAAGGATCAAGAAACACGCTTCCTGAAACCAGAAACACAACAAAACATTTTTGGTGGCAGCGCGTGGGATACCCAAAATCCCCTACCGCAGAAGACTCGGGGATTATCCAACAATCCCCTACCAAAGAGAGACTGGTGAAATTATCCACGAAGGACATCCCGATTAAGCGGAATCTGAAAATCCTCTGCAAATCTGAAAAGACTGGTGCGGATCCTAACACGCAGACTGATGAAATAATTCTGCAGAAGGAAAAAAATTTTGCAACAAAAGTAAAAGCAGAATTTCTTTTAAAGCGTATTCCGGGGCTAACACCGGAAAGTGATTTAAATATTTTAAATTTTTTAAAAAAAGCGTATTCCGGGGCTGACACCGGAAAGTAAGTAAAACTTTTACAAGCGTTGCCTGGGGCTTAGACACCGGCGGTAGAAAAAGCAAAGTGTTAATTGTATGACGGCCACGAGTCCCGTGGAGAAGCAGGAAAATTTGTCCCGCATAACACTAGGAGCACAACACCAGGACCAAGCAGCTAGATCCAGCAGCGAAGACAGCAGCGGTAACACCAACAGGAGAAAGCTGAACCACGCACCAGGAAAATAAGGTAAAAGATTTCATTTCTTAAATATATAGTGGAAAATTTTATGAGGCTAAGAGAGCTCCCCAAAGTGATAAATGTAACTTCCTAGAAACAAAAAGTGAACTCAAATTAAATTCAGTTTTGTCATTTTTGTCTTGGTGATTGGCTCCCAAATAAATAAATTTTTAAAAAGTTTTGAAATTGTTAACAAAAAGGGGACGCCAAGAATAAATTGAATATTTATTTTAATTGTTCTTTTTACACGGGGATAAAGAATAAACCCCCAAGCCGAAAATTTTTTAATTTAAATTTCTGAAAAATATATATACAGGCACAAGTGCCCAAAGTGACAACAAGAAAATAAAAGAATTTTTTAGAAAACTTTTTAAAAAAAGACAAGTACCCACTTATTTTTACAACTATTTAGGCTTGTAGAAAATTTTTAAATACATCCTTCTTAAACGCATTTTTTAAAAAACAAAAAAAAAAACATATTTTTAACAAATTTTCAAAAATTTTTACACACATACATATACACATTTTTTTAAAATTTCAACATTTTATTCTTCAAAAGGGGACAAAATAAAAACCCCATACAAAAATAAACTATAAATTAGATTTTTACTTTTTGATTTTTGATATATTTGAATTTACTATACACATACATATATACATATATTTCCTGAAATTATTTCAACTTTTTGGGGAAGATTTTTCTTACGTGATAAGCTGAACAATAATGAACAAAATTTAAATCCTTGGTCTTTGTCCTTAGCGTCTTTTTTGGAAAGTTTTCTTTAGGTCGAATTTTTCCTCTGAATCATCTGCGACTTTTGAAAATATATTCTGGGATATTTTTCTCTCGACAGTTTAGACACTTTTTCCATAGGGCGAAAGGGTTGATTTCTTTCACTTTGAACAGAACAAACATCCTCATATAGGATCGAATTTAAACGAGTTTGCAGAAGCTTTTTCGTCTTGTGTTTTCTTCTTGTTAGGAACGAGGAAGATCTCATCTCTTTGTTCTCTACCCCTTTTCACCATCATTTGGGAAGGTCTGTTTCACAAATATGTCGTGACCGACAAAAATAAACCGGGTACGCGTTCGCAGAGACCTGAGCCCGAGCTCATACAAAATCGCGAGGACGAAATATCGGAAACCGTACGTATGGAAACCGTACGTATGGAAACACGCGAACAGAGTTCTAGAATGAACTTACCAATAGGATTAAGTGACATACTGGGACTTGTGCCGATATTTAACGGTAATCCTGACGAATTAGAGGGTTTCGTCTCTTGTGGAGACATTTTGTTCTCACAAGCACAAGATGACAATCAGAAGTCCTTTATTCTAAGGGTGGTCAAAACCAGATTGCAGGGAGCGGCGCGTGATTCTATCAGACATAAAATTATTTCTACCTGGGAAGATCTTGTTTCAGAATTAGAGAGAGAATTTAAAGCTCTCATCTCTAGGTCTGCTGCCCAAAATAACTTAGTGGCAACAAAACAGGATAGCAAGAAGGGTGTGAAAGAATTTTCAACTAGACTCACACACCACCTGCATGAATTGGACAGCGCCACATACGCTAGTTCACCTGATCCTGCAGTCAGAACTTATCTTCTGGCTGCGAATCAGAGACTCGCGTTAAATACGTTTGAGGATGGGATACGAAACTCCAGCCTCAGAATCTTGGTGAAGTCTCACAACGCCCCAAATTTAAAAGCAGCCATCAGCTACGCTTTAGAACAATCTCGAAGATTAGGTAACGATAACTCAATGCTAACTTCCACTAACAATTTTAGAAATAACCAACAAATTGTTTGCCAAACATGCAACAAGAGGGGACATACTTCTGCGACTTGCTATCGCAACACTAATTTTCCTAATTTCGTCCCCCAACGCATTAAGACAGAGGTTGAACGTCTCCCATGCACATACTGTCGAAAGTATAATCACACTCAGGCAGAGTGCAGAACCAGGTTAGCTCATATGCGAAACCAGGACCAACCTTCAACGAGTAGAAATCCTTTCAGAACTCAGCCCAATCAGTCTCAAAATAGGACAATAACAAACTCGCCCCGCATTGAAAATCGTAATACCCGACAAAATCAAAACATTAACAGGGTATCCAATTCACAACAGGGAAACGAACTCACTCGGGCAGCGAGCAACGGCAATCCTTCGCGAGTACAGACAATCGCCGATATACACCCCATCCCGATGTAAATTTTGAAATGCGCGTATTTTTCTGCCCTGAATTTAAGGAGCCAGTAATACGTGTAAAATTTAATCCATCGGATAAACAATACTCGACTTTCCTTATCGATACAGGCGCCGACATCAGCCTGATCAAATTAGATAATCCTTGTATTGAACAATCTGTAGACAATTCAGACCCAGTGACTATATCCACCATTGCTGGGAAAACGGTCAGCACATGCGGAAAGGTATTGGGAGAGTTCGAATTCAGAACTGATAGGCACTCCATACCCTTTAAGCATAATCTATTTGTAGTGGGAAGCAACGTAGACTTCCAACACGATGGCATACTGGGAAGCGATTTCCTTACGAAGCACCAGTGCCACATTAACTTTGAAAAGGGATTCCTTAAATTCGCTGTAAAGAAGAGAACTATGGTAGAACTCGAGCAGCCTTTAGGGAACAAAAATGAGGTCAAGGAAAATATTCAGAATGCCACGCCTTACAAGGTGTCTTCCACCGATAATACAGGCATTCTTGAAAAATTGGATAACACCGTTCGTGAGTCAACATCCGAATCCGTTTGTCTACGGGCCGGATCTGATGCTGTGACAAACACAACGAAACCAACCACCCTTGAATCTTCCTCTCCCCATTTAAATAAAGTTTGTGGTAACAGAAAAGGTAAGGAAACTGCCGAAGAACTGAGTTCAGGAAAACATGAACCTGAAACTCTAATACCCTCAGTAAATTTAAAACGAAACACCACGGCCGACTACATAAAATTGCATTCACGATCTCAACAAATAATGGAGATTCCCTTTAAAGAAAAATCCGGTCAAGAACTGATTATTAAAAAATCCGAGATCATGCCAGGGATATATCTGGGTAATAGTTTGACAACACCTCAGGACAACAAAATAAAGGTATTATTAATGAACACATTAGACACCGATCAAGAAGTAAGCACCAACGACATAGAAGTCGGATGGGAAGATCTGGATGACTACAATGTGTTAAAGGCGGACGAGACCCAAAATCTTCTAAAAAATAGGCTTGAACGGCTAGAATCACTCCTAGAGTTGCGTCATTGTAACCAGGAGGAAAGGAAATCTATCCTGAATATCTGTCGCACTTATAATAACCTATTTCTTCTCGAGGGTGACTACCTCACATATACTGAAGCCATAGAGCATCAGATCATCACTGAGGAAGGAAAGCCCCCACTTTATATAAAACCGTATCGCCTACCAGATAGCTCCAAGCAAGAAATTCACAAACAGGTGAATGAAATGCTTCAGGACGAAGTAGTACAACAAAGTTTCAGTCTTGGAATTCCCCTCTCTTACTAGTACCCAAGAAGGCAGGACCTGATGGGACAAAACGGTGGAAAGTGGTTGTCGACTTTAGAGCCTTAAATAAAATAACAGTCGGAGATGCATATCCTTTGCCCAATATTACAGATATTTTGGACCAGCTGGGAAAAGCTAAGTATTTTAGCACTTTAGATCTAGCAAATGGTTTCCACCAAATACGCATGGACAATAGAGACAAGGCAAAAACAGCGTTTAGCACACCCTTCGGACATTACGAATATAATCGAATGCCCTTCGGACTTAAAAACGCACCTGCCACATTCCAGAGGCTTATGAATAATGTACTCATGGGTCTCCAAGGAATAGAATGTTTCGTCTATGTAGATGATATCGTAATTTACGGATACGATCTGAACGATCACAATTCCCGACTTACCAGAATTTTCGAGCGATTACAAAGACACAATCTGAAAATACAACCAGAAAAGTGTCACTTCATAAGGAAAGAGCTCACCTACTTGGGGCATGTTATTTCAAAGGAAGGTATAAAACCAGATCCAGAAAAAACTAAAGCGGTGAAAACGTTTCCAACGCCCAAGAAACAAAAAGATGTAACATCTTTTCTCGGTTTTGTAGGCTACTATTGAAAATGTATCCCTAATTTCGCCGAACTGGCAAAACCTTTAAGCAAATTACTCAGGAAGAATGTTCCATTTCATTGGGATGCCTTTTGTGATGAGGCATTCACAGCTTTAAAAAGAAAGGTTATTACCCCACCAATACTGGCTTATCCAGACTTTAACCGGGAGTTTATAATAACCACGGATGCTAGCAATGTTGCGTTATGTGACAATTTTCCTTTTTCAAATTGTGGTACAGAGATGTACGCGCTTGTTATATTTTGGGGGTGATGATGTTACTTTCGTAGATATCACCGGTATAACGTAACATGATATGATTTTTGGAGTAGTTAAGGTGAATGTCACAATTTAAATTGCAGAGGCTTATATTAGCTGTGCCAATGCAATACGTTGTAACGGGTAATGCAATTCAGTGTATTAACCTATCCAGTCCGAATGTTAAGTAGTTCCAGTGGGGGCTTTGCACAAATTGTGACGCAATATTGTGATACAGCCGTTTGCAGTATTGGATGGTAATCGACAATTGTAAGTTGCCCCAACTTACGATAAGATGCGTGTTGCGTGCACTGTGCCACTTGGAAATGAATTCAGGAATTTCCGTAACCGTGTTTTGGGTGCTCCTTCTGGCGTTGTTGTGTTCACTCTAACCGGTTCTTGGCTGGGGTTATTGGGTCCACCGTTGCAAACTCTTGGTCGTTTTCCAATGTATATCTGCTGTCGATTTTATGTGAGTACGGTTGTTGGTGGGAGGTGTATTATATAGTTGACTTGCTGGGTGCGTATTTTAGCTGCTGAATTCTTGTCAAATGTTTATGTGACGACAATTTAAACCGAAAAGTACCTTGGGTGGCACCTTCGCTTGCCAAAATGTGGGTCTCCACTGGATGGACCCTCAAGTCCAACAAAACACCTCGTCTTCTCAATGTAATACAAATTTTATCGATGTTACTGCTCTCGGCTTAGATTTATTCAATACAATCCTTTTACATTATATTAGCACTAAAACATGATATATCGGACCGAAAGAAAACAGTATCTCTTCTATTTTTGGTCACAAAAAAAAAAAAACGTTTTTCTTCCTTTCTCTGCTTTCCCTCTTGTCCCTTTTTTTTCCTTCTGATGCTCGACAACGGAACCCCGAACCGTATTTCTTTTTCAAGGTTCATCTCCATCTCTCTCGCTCTCCACTCACGTTCACTTCGAAAAACAAATTCGAACTCGAAGAACTGCACGATCCACACCCGAATCAGGGTGGGTTCAGAAACTCACTTCAGGATCGTGCAATTCCTCCACTACCTTACCATCATACCATGTTAAAACAAAATTATATTAAACACAAATTTTCAAATGATGGTGGTGGCCGACGTACGTAACAGTTAGGAGCAGTCCTATCTCAAGGTACAATAGGACAAGATAAACCTATTGCTTTCACTAGCCGAACACTAAACGACGCCGAAACACGGTATACAACGTCTGAAAAGGAATTACTAGCAATCGTTTTTGCATTAGCACAGTTCCGACCATATGTCTACGGACGAAAGTTCACAATAGTAACTGACCATAGCTCTCTACAGTGGCTTATAGGACGAAAGGATCCTACATCCAGACTTATGCGATGGAGAATTCTACTCGAAGAGTACGAGTACACAATCGTCCATAGAAAAGGAAAGCAAAATGCAAATGCTGATGCTCTCAGCCGTATAACAATGACTACTCCAGTCGATTCCATAAAAAATAATATCCTAGTCACCACACGAAGTAAAGCCAAACTCGAAGAAGATGTGGCTGCACAATCATACAAAGATACTACCAATCTTGTATGGCAAGAACAAACAGGGTCCATCTATACCAAGAAGAAACTTGGACTACGTATTATAATCCTCCCATTGATAGACTCTGCCGAGGAAGAAAACCTGGCAGGAAGAATCCCAAACTTCACCAAACCAGACGTAGGTAAAATTACGTTTCATGAGCAAGACGGGTTATGCGCCATCACATTGCCATTGCCTTTCAGAAACCTAAGCGACCAGGAAACTGCTAAGAGTTCCCTTATTGATCTGAAGAAGATTTGCGAAGACCAGAATTTCAATTCCATTGGAATTTTAGTGCCCTTCATAGAAAACGAATCAAAAGTAGCACTCAATAACTTGCTAAAAGAAACTTTTGCTCACCTCAACGTGACAATGCACATTTTCTCCAATAAAAAGAAGCTTTTACCAGATCCTAACGAAATACAAAAGTTACTCGCGGAATACCATAACTCACCTTTCGGAGGACACCAAGGAGCCACCCGAACAATCAATAGATTGAAGCAAAAATATTACTGGCGCACAATGAGCGCTGACGTCGCGGCGTATATTCGAAAATGTGCTTCCTGCCAGATAAACAAAAGTGGAAGGAATCCTATAATTCCTATGAAGATAACCACAACAAGCTCAAAACCTTTCGAAAGAATTGCTTTAGATATAGTAGGACCATTACCAGTCAGCTATAATGGAAATAAATACCTACTAACGTTCCAAGACGATTTGACTAAGTTTTCAGGAGCATACGCACTGGCCAGCGCCGAAACCAAGGACGTGGCAAGGATTTTCGTTGAAAATATCGTCTGCCAGCACGGCATACCATCTTCTCTATTAACTGACCGAGGTGCAAATTTTCTCAGCGCACTTTTTAAGGACATTTGTTCCTTACTTAAAATGAGAAAACTAAACACAGCACCCTACCATCCACAAACGAATGGAGCACTAGAACGGAGCCATAGAACTCTGGTGGAATACCTCCGCCACTATGTAAACCAGGATCCTCTCACTTGGGACACCTGGATACCTTACGCAATGTTTGTGTACAATACTACACCCATCAGTAATACAGGCTACACGCCGCATGAATTACTATATGGTTTCCCAGCCGAAATACCCAGTTCTCTCAGACAAAACCCCGAAAGCACTTATAACTACGACCATTACGCAAATGAATTAAAAATGCGATTACAACATGGTTATCGTACAGCTAAGGGAATACTGATAGAGAAAAAACAAAAATCTAAGGCATACTACGACCAAAAAGTAGGCCGTAAGAAATTTAATCTTGGCGACAAGGTTCTATTAAAGAATCACTCAAGACCTAACAAACTAACCTCCCTGTGGAAAGGCCCCTATGAAATTGTAAAGATCCTATCCGAAGAAACTTCAATCCTCAAAATAGGAAAAGGAACTCGAATAGTCCACAACAATAATATAAAACTATTTGTGGATTAGGCAATCACGAATAAGAAACTCCAAAGAAAAATAAGAGTTGAAGAAAAAATGTATATATGTATAAATAACCTTACAAAAAAAAAAGAGAAATAAATAAATGCATACACGTACAGTAAACACAAAAAAAAAATTATTAAATAACACTGTACCAAAATACCACGATAATGTATTTAAAATTTGCGAAAAAAAAATTTTCTATTCAAATAATTGTATACGAATAAAATAATTTTGTAAATAGTATACAACACTTTTAATATAAAAAAAAACAAACAAAACACAAAAAATAAATATATAGATAAAAACAAATATTAACGCACTTAATAAAATAAGTTTATATCATGTTTTAAATAACCACCACTAACTTAAATAAATAAACAACAACAACAGAATTTTGTAATAATAATAAATAATCTTAGTTTATAAGAAAAAACACATTACATATATATGAAGAAAAAAAACGAAAATACAAAAACAAAACTTACAAAACAATGTTAAAATAAGAACTTCTAATATTTATATAAATACAAAACAGTTTTCAATTAAAAAATACTAAGAAAGTAAGAAAATTTTTATATAACAAAAAAAAAAGGAAAAGTTATAGAATTAAATTGTACGTTCAAATACATGGAAAAAATTATATAAATAAATAAACGCACGACTAATAAGGACAATGAAAAATCCTCAGAAAAAAAAGAACAAAAATAATATATGTAAATAATGAAAATTTATACGAGTATATAAACAATGAAAATTCGATGTAATACACAAATTGTAAGAATAAACCATAAAAACCTTACTTATCTATGTATCCTTTTACAAAGTATCCTTTTACAAATAGTACTTTATAAAAATAAAAACAAAAAAAAAAACCAAAAGTTAAATTTAATATAATGAATTCAAATACTTATGTAATTATAAACATTTTACAATTAACCTACACTCAGAAAAAAAAAGAAAATATTTTATTATATAACCATTGTGGAAACTTGGATACACGACCATAAATACGAATACATAAATATTAAGGAAAAAGAAACAAAGAACAAAAATTACACATTTATAATAAATATTGTATATATAAAGCTACTACGTTAGAAAATATCAGGCACATGTAACGGAATCACGATACCATCATCCTTATTCCCAATCACACCATTTTCCAGAAAATTAATCTCATATAGATCAATTTTCTTTTTTTCAAGGAGGGGAGGATGTAGTGCTCCAAAAAGCCCTACCATCTTTTTCCGCCATTCCTAATCCAAAATCCCAGCAATATTACCCTAAAACCCAAAATCCTATCAAAACCTGAAAAAACCCAAACATTATCCAAAATTCGCAATAAACGAATCAAACATTCGTTTATTGCCTAACATTTGCCCCCACGGCATAATAAAATCCAAAATCAAAATTAAAATTAAAATTCACAATAAACGAATCCAATATTCGTTTATTGTTCTATATTTGCTCCACAGCATCACCCAAATCCAAAATTCAGAGATTGTTATCTCTATCCTAAAAATTCCATTTGAGTTAAACAAACAAAAACTCAAAAGCAGATACATTCACACATCTGCGTAATGGTTTCGTAAGAATTCAAGAAATTGATTTCTTATCTTGTGTAAACACAACATCTCGCTCGAAATATCCAAAAGATCGAGATTGTTGCACGAAAATGTGTATCTTTGAGATACAATTTTCGATTCCTTTTCCTTTATAAAGGAATGGTTTCGTGATCTCCGGGCCGCAGTTTAAATTCGTATTTTGTCCCTGGAGGAGATACCCCAGTGGAAGAAAAAATAAAACTCTTAAAATTGAAAACGAAGACTACCCAGATTTTCATTTTACTAAATATCACCTGGCCTGGAAGACCAGAAGAAAATCAAGGACAAAAGGCCAAATCTAAGGACGTTGCTCTTCCCTTTGGACTCAAAGGAAGCACGGCAACGAACCCTGTTGTGCGACAGGTTTTCGGGAACTTTATAAGAGATCTCTTAGTCCTTTTAAGGATCAAGAAACACGCTTCCTGAAACCAGAAACACAACAGTTCTTGCTTCACATAAATGATTTGTTGGAGACAACGGATAACAAAGTGTTCAGTATTGCGGATGATAGTACGCTTGTTTCCTCTTTTTCGAGTGATCGGCCGGTTGGTGCATCTACGTTGCACCAGCTGAGATGTAGACAGATTGACTCTCTGAATCAGGATTTGGATAAAGTCCTGCAGTGGGGAAAGGCCAATCTTGTCGACTTCAACGCAACGAAGACCCAGTATACAACATTCACAAAGAAAACTGGATCATCGGTTCCACAGCTGATGATGAGTGGCCGGGCCCTCGAGGCTGGGGAAAGTTTGAAATTGCTCGGCGTCACGGTCTGTGGGGATGTATCATAGCATAAACACGTATCGGGTATCGCCAGATCAGCCTCAGGAAAACTGAGTTATCTTTTTAGAGCCAAGAAATACTTTACTCCGGCCCAACTTCTTCTCCTATATAAATCTCAAATTAGACCCGCGCTCGAATATTGCTCTCATGTTTGGAGCTCGGCTCCTAAACATACCCTCGACCTACTTGAGAGCGTACAAAGACGAGCGAACCGCCTGATCGGGGACTCGGTGCTGACGTGGCCGACCTCTGTCTGTTTTACAGATATTATCACGGGTGCTGTTCCTCGGAGATTCTTGGCATTGTTCCACGCAATTCGGTTTATATGCGCTCCACAAGACAATCCGACGGATTGCACCCGTTTGTGGTTCATCTCCCGACGGCGCGAACATCCCTGTATCAGAACTCATTCCGTTACAGAGCGGGGAAGCTGTGGAACTCCCTTCCCACGCGAGTGTTCCCGGAGCGTTACAACCTGCAACTGTTCAAAAAGAACTGCAACAGTTATTTGATGGCATCTCGGGGCGCCCACTCAACGCTATAGGTTCGCCTTTCCCGAGAAAAGTTTAATAACAAAAAAAAAAAAAAAAAAAAAAAAAAAATTAAAAGTCACAGAGACTAGAAGGAATACTTTGATAAAATTAGTTTTGTTCACATTATAATTTCCAACCAATTAGAACAATAAGTAGCATAAGAAGAGAGAACTTTTAATTGTAAAATCCTACTCTTACATACGCATGCCCATATGGTACCACATTTCACCCTCCCAAATGGAGAAATTACGAGTGTTTGAACGAAAATGTTTCCGGTTTATCACTGGCTTACACCGCAAAACCAACTCATATAGATACCATTGTAACAACGACCTTCACAACACCGCATGCATCGAACGACTGGATAGACGGATCCTAGAACTGTCGATAAATTTCATAGAAAACCTTCCTAACAATCCCAACCCGATAATAACGGACCTACCATCACCCTCCTCCAATACGGGAGCACACTACCGTAATTGTCTCCAAATCAGGACCCTCTTCGCCGCAGGCAGACTGGTTAACGATCTAAACGAGATCGTGTACCACAACACCGAACTGGCTCCCAATCATTTCAAATACAGCAACATCCAACCATTCTCCAAGATCCTTACCTTTAACACAGAACCGAATGGCTCTCCCCTCCTTCAATAACTTACCTGATCCTATCCCTTAGTATAATCCCACATCCATAACTAAAAATTGTAAATATTATTTTTAAGTTAAATTCGAATTGTCACTATCATTGCAATATCAAATATTGTAAATTGAATATAAGATTAGACTAAGTTAGATTAAGTTATCTTAAGTAATTTTAATTAGGCTAAGTTAAAATAAACAGAGTTCCTGGTTTTTCTTCTGACCTTTTCCAGGAAAAACAAAATTAACAATATATATAAACCACATTAAATCTTAAGCACATCTAAAAAGAATTGTTTGAAAAATGTTAACAAATAGCATGTAAACACTTATTATGTAACAAATCTATTATAAGTGAGCTGTATTACTTATTGTAACTATTAATTTTTGGTCAAATAAATGCAGTATATTAAAAAAAAAAAAAAATAATTGTAAAATCAGTTTTAGTTTTGGAGTTGAAGGAGTAAGAAGTCATTTGGAAGAAGAGTTAAGAAGTATCAGTTTAAGTAGAGTTTGGTTTGAGTTGTGAGTTAGAGTTTTTGAGTTTGTGGTATCTGTTTGAAAGTTAAATTAAACAATTAAAGAATATCAAAGAGAAGAAATAGTTTTTCTTTGATAATTAATTATCAATTTCAATAAATGAAACGCGAATTGATGACAGCAGAATAATAAATAAAGCAGAAAGGTCCCCGCTCTTCCCTCATCCGAGGAAGCACGGCGCCGGACGATAACAAGGGACACTATGAAGCAGTCGGTGTTATGATTGTAGTTATATTTTTATTGTAATAGTTTCCGAGAATTCAAACGGAATTTTTGAGCAAAAATTAGCAATAGGTCGGAATTTTTGAAACCTACACGATACAGTTATACAGTTGATAGCTCTACGGGTCTTCAGTATTCGGATGGCGAGCATTCGGGTGGTGAGGAATCGGGTGGTGAGGAATCGGGTGGTGAGGATTCTTATGGTAGAATCGGAAGTGTCTCATTTCCTGGCAGTAAAGAAACAGTAGATATATTGGTGGGATTTGTTGGCGGATATTCTGGTGGTAGGTTTATCAGTTCTATGCATTCTGGTGGTAGAATCGGAAGAGTATCATTTCCTGGCGGTAAAGAACCTGTAGATATAATGGAATGATTTGTTGACGGGCATTCTGGTGGTATAAACGGGAGCGTGTCATTTTCTGGTGGTAGAATCGGGGATGAGTCGTTTCCTGGTGGTGATGATCCTGGTGATAGAATCGGGAGTGTGCCATTTCCCGGTGGTAGAATCGGGGGTGTGTCGTTTCCTGCTGGTGAGGATCCTGGTGGTAGAATCGGGAGCGTGTCATTTCCTGGTGGTAGAATCGGGAGCGTGTCATTTCCTGCTGGTAGAATCAGTGATGTGTCATTTACTGGTGGTAAATGATCTGGTGGCTCGCCATTGTCAGGAGCTGGCAACGTTGCTACCTCCTGAGATAGAATTGCAATCAAGGAAAGCCCAAAATAAGTTACCAACTTGTAGTTCATTTCGAAAAGTGATACAACTGTTTCTGTTGATTTATTGAGAATTGTTCCCACTTTTATACCAATTCGATCTCATGTTACTCGACCTTCGCAGAAAAATAATACAATCGTCCTAATTGAATAATTGTATTTTGCTAATTACACTATTTGAAAAGTGGAGCAGCTGTCGGGAAATAAAAATGTTCTATTGAACATCAGAATTTGTGCTCCAGTGCTTCAAAAGTTCTTGACATCTTAACGAATCGTGTAACACAGCTTTATTATAGGTTTTTAAAATATGTCCCAAATAATTGTGTCAAAAATTAGTCTCAAAAGTGTCAACTGAAAAGTACGCACCCAAGAGTTTATCATTTTTCACATGTGTGTTTGAAATGTTTTGAAAGAAACATTTACCCGCTGTCCTTGATATGTTCGAATTGAAAAACACATGTGTGACTTAAGCTGATGTAATATCCGCGTGAACAAAGTATGCGAGTAATTATTATAGTGAACGAATTTATTCGGTTCGTCGTTTTTCTTCATGGATCGATCAACTGTGGTTCGGTTGGCACAAAATGATGAAAATTCCTTTGCCTTGGTTTACTGTATTTATAAGTTATTATTTTTATTTTTATCACAACTGCCACAATCTATTTAGATCTAGAAGTTGCTTTTTTTTACTTATTAAACCAAATTAATATTTACATCGGATTAATTGATTTGGATAAACGTTTACGAAGCACTCTACGCCACTCCTACTTGTTACGTAGCTTTGGCTCCACTAAGCTTTTGAGGATAATTTATTATGGTATACGAGGATTGCCTTTTATATTTCGGGATTAGAGAACAAAAACAAATATTGATCATCGAAAATCACTTTATTGTTTTTCAAAATATTCCCCACTTTTGCATGCGTTTGAACCAAGCGAAGCACTTTTGCCACTCTGGTTGTGGTATCTCCAACACATGCATTCTGAATGCAGCAACCGCTTCTTCAGGTGTCGAAAAACGTTGACCTCTCAGTTTGTGTTTTACGTACGGGAATAAAAAGAAGTCATTCGGTGCCAATTCAGGACTATACGGCAGATGACCCATCAAATCGATGTTTTGGGTGCTCAAAAATGCAGTTGTCGCAGCCGATGTGTGAGAGCTCGCATTGTCGTGGTGAAGAGTGATCCGTCTTCGGCGGTTGGTTTTCCCGATTTCTTGGAAGACAACTGGCAAACAAATGGTTGTGTACCACTCAGAATTGACTGTTCTGCGTTGTTCTAGTAGTACGGTTGCGACATGTCCAGTTTTTCCGAAAAAACAAGCGACCATTTGTTTGGAAGTGCTTCGTGCGCGAACAACTTTTGTTGGATTTGGCTCATCTTGAAACATCCAGACAGTCGACTGCTGTTTACTTTCGGGCCCATACGCGTAAATCCACGATTCATCACCTGTCACGATCTCATAGACGTGTTTCGAAGCACCGCGACCGTATTTTTTGAGCATTTCTTTCGACCAATTGACACGAGCCTTTTTTGGGCGATTGACAAATTGTGTGGGATCCAACGCGAACAATTTTTTTTGACAGTCAAATCTTTATGCAATATTGAATGTATGCTGGTCTCACTAACGCCTAAGGTTGTCTCATTCTCACGATAGGTCACATGACGATCTTCCAATATCAGTTCGCACACAGCATCAATGGTTTTCGGAACAACAACTGATTTTGGACGACCTTCACGAAATTCATCTTGGAGTGAACTACGACCACGATTGAATTCACCATACCATCGATAAACACTGGTCCTTGATGAAGCTTCATCGCCAAAAATTGAATTAAGTTCATCCATGCACTGTTGCTGAGTTAATCCACGCCGAAAGTTGTAAAAAATAATCGCACGAAAATGTTAACGATTTAATTCCATTTTTGGGCCGAGATGAATCTTTTAAGTTACTGTAAACAACACAAATAGCGCTCGTATGTCAAAACGTTCTGAGTGCGAATAACCTCAAAAATGTCCAACTTTACGACAGAGCTGTCAATTGCCGGATTGCAACACTAGGGTTGCCAAATCCCGAAACATAAGAGGCAACCCTCGTATTCCAGTTTAAGTTTCCATGTTGGAGACGTGACTTTAAAAATTGCAGAAATTAGTCTTGGAGAAACTAGTTTGTTCAGCTACCTAAAGATTCCTCCTACAAGACGTTTGTACCCCAAATCCCCAAATCCCCAACCTTAAAACATATATACGTACCGTACAATATGCTACACACAAAATCCCCAAATCCCAACCTAAAAACATTCGCGCGTACATTGCAATGGAATGGTAATGGAATCCCGAAACCCAGTAAACATTAAATATCCTGAATCATCAAAAGCCAATACCCATGATTGGCATCATTCGCATACAACATTGTATGCATATGAAACATTCCGAACCAGTACAAAAAGTGCAAAGATTGCATTCGTGGAATACACTGGCCGCATTGCGGTCGCAGTTCTGCAGGTTCTGCGGTCTCATCGTCTGTATGAAAATGAAACCTCATCATCATACGGATGATGGGACCTGCACCGCGTCCGCTATAAGAGGCGAAATGTTCTCATGGTGCAGAATCTGCGGACTTGCAGAATTTGTGATTCTCCATCGTGGGCTTGGCCTTCGGCTGTGACTGGTGTATGGTTACGGTCTGGAGGACAGCCACAGCCATGGATGTATGTTTCATTTTTTAGATACCAAATTTAGTATAAAAAGCGAAGCTCCGTTATGAGACAAATGAATTAGTATCCGAAAGCCAAAGCAGGCACATCAACTTAAGAGTAAATCAGACTGTAAATTGTGGCACACCTTCTATAAATAAAGAAACGAAGAAGAAAACAAATAGTCGGCCTCCTTTTTAAATCACCTCTGGCTCATCTGTGTTCCGGTAGAACAACACCAAGCCGGAAGCCCCCTAAACCACCTTGCGGGCTGTACTGCCAACGGGCAAAAGAAAAAGACGTCCACGGGCTTAACCAAGCCGGAAGCCCTCAAGTAAGTTGTGTATATGTGTTAAATGTTTTATATAACAACTGGTTCTTTTATGGATCAAAGCCATGGAAAAGACTCTAAACAAAGAAAGGGATAATGTGCCTTCATGGGATGCGAGTCTGGTAAAGCAAAGAAAACCGAAACTCGTCTGATGCTAATTGGGTCTTTGTTTGAGATGTGCGTCGCGGCTAAATAAATAGACGCAACGCATCGAAGAAATTGTGTTAATGGATTTTGGCTAGATTACCGGGAAATGTGTTTATGGCATCACTGGCAAGGGTAAGTATTGAATTCCTGTTTGCATTTGCTTATCGTCATCATCGGCACTACAACCGGTAACGGTCTTGGCCTTATTTAGCAAGTCCTGAGGCTTGTTAAATTTTCCATAATGATTTATTTTTTTTTTTTTCGGGCAAGGTCATTAGTCTTGCGGCAGAGGCTCCCCGACGGGGAATCGAACCCCGGTCTCCCGTGTGACAGGCGGGTATACTTACCACTATACTATCGAGGAGCTATAGTAACCACTATTCTATGGATTTGCTTATGCTGTAGGATTTAATTGGTGCCAAGAGATGTGTGTATTTGTTTTGGTCCCTTGGGTGTAGGTCGCCAGCTAATGTGTTTGTCTGGTAATTTATGATACACATGATGAAGCTGGGATAGGACAATTCAAGGATAATATTTCCTGATTATGCGGTTGTATTATATATGAACCGATGAATTTTCTTTCAGGAAATTTATGATAAGCTTGGCGAGAACTCTTATAGGGGATTTTAAATCCGAAGTTATGCATGCAGGTAAGAATTCTCTTTTCCAGGGGCTTTTTAGATAATACCTTAGATAATCCTAGATGCGTAAAGCATTTAAGGTGCTAATGCGATTGCATTAGCGAAATTATGTGATTGGATAGAGTTATGGGTGTTTTTTAGGAACGCGAACCGTGGGGTTTGGCGGAACCGCCACAGTGCTAACAAGACCTGGTGCTTTTGTACAATCTTTTTCGAAATGGCCCTTCTGCCTCGATTACGAGGGTGGGGTGAAGAGTTTCCGACCTAACAACGATGCAAGCAATTTTTTATTAAATTTATTTGTATTTTTCTACATAGTCTCCTTGTAACTCTACACACTTCTACCAGCGATGCTCACATCTCTTTAACCGTCCAAATAGTAGGCGGCGTTTTTCCCTGCAAAATAACTGTTCACGAGGGTGATTGCCTCCTCATTTGACGAAAATCTCTGTCCTCCGGGGGCAATTTTTAGATTAGGGAACAAAAAGAAGTCACTTGAGGCTAGATCTGGTGAATAAAGCGGATGGTCAAGTAGTTCAAACCGTAATTCGTGGATGGCAACCGCTGAGGTGAGAGACGGCGCGTTATCATGGTGAAACAAGATTTTTTTTTCTGCAAATGTGGCCGTTTTTGCAATTTCTACCTTCAGTTTGTCAACTAATGATGCGTAGTATCCTCCTGTAATGCTTTTCCTTTTTGAAGATAATCGATTAAGATAACTCCATGGCTATCCCAAAAAACAGTCGCCATCACTTTTCCAGCCGAAAAAAACAGTTTTTGCTTTTTTTGAGCCGATTGCCCCTTCGCAGTCCATTGTTTTGACTGTAATATTGTTTCGGGCGTATAATGGTGTCTCCAAGTTTCATCGACAGTCATTAATCGGCCCCAGAACTCGGATTTATTACGTCTAAACTGCCTCAACAGAGCGTTGAAAATGTTCATTCGAACACGTTTTTGGTCTAACGTCAGCAAACGCGGCGCCCAACAGTTTTCTCATCCCTAAATCTTGATTTAATATGTGACAAACACGTTCTTTGGACATTATCATAGCCTCTGCTATCTCCGTCACTTTAATTCGGCGATCGTGTAGCACCATTTGGTGAACTTTAGCGATGTTATCGTCAGTTTTTGCAGTTTTTGAACGTGCCGAACATTCATCGTCTCCCAAGCTCTCACGGCCATGTTTAAATTCAGCTGCCCATAATTTCACTGTACCATCATTGAGGTGCAGAGTCCCCATACGCAGTGTCCAACTCATCCCTGATTGGCGTAGGCGTATTGCCTTTCAAAAACAAGAATTTAATGACAGGTCGTACTCAATTTTGTCCATTTTCACAAAGATACTCACATCGACTCACTCAAACGACTCTCAAATAAAAACTCCGCGTCCGAAATGGCTGAAATTTTGGTGAGTAGTTGTTGAAAGATGCACAACTCCATTCACTAGTTTTATTGACAGGTGCTGCTAGACCACCCTCGTATTATGTTTAGATTCGCGAGTTTTGGGTATTCTGGTCTAATCATGTTTTTTTTTTTTTATATTTAACATATTGTACTAATACATATTTTTGCTGTGCCGGTTTGAAATAAATTTTGCTTGATTAAGTTTTTTAATGTAAAAGATAAATTTTTCTTTGAATCTCTAATGCTCACCCGACCCTACAAACCGACATTTTCACTCTACAGTCAATGTGAAGAGGCATTCAACTCTGTTCGGCCTCTATTGTCTCCTACATATTACTTTAAATATGATAGTGTCTGTCATATTTATTGTTACATGTGATTACTTAAGACATAAACTACTACTGATGATACCAATTACTCTAATTAAAAGATATTGGTTGATTAACATTTCCTTTTATAAGGAGTCTCTTTATTTTAAAATATTTTTTATTTTATTCATATGGCCTCCGAGAATGCTTTTTTTATGAATATTTATGACTCGGTTCCTCTGATTTAAATTTTCACTTACCAATTCAACTTTGACAGCGAAAAAATTGAAAAATCGTCTGGCATCAGAGTTTACCATCAATGTATATGTAAGGTGTTTTAACAGTAATTAAACCTCCACCTACTATTGTGCAAGACAAGTGCCATCGCCCCCCTAAAATTGAGAACGCTTTTTAGCTTGGTTTATAAAAAAAATCATTGAAATATTTTTTGAATGTTGTGTTTGCTCGAAAACAAATACAGTTATTGATCTGTGGACGGCGCTGCTCTGGTGAATTCTCAGTTTCCTTTCTGGTCGTAGACTGTAATTCCTGGGCCAGCTGGCCAAACGATTTGTTCGATTCTCCAAATAAGGAACTGTTCCTATAGTTACTTTATCACTCCTTATTATTTGTTATGCACGATTTTTATTGTACATTATTTGGGGTACACTACAGTAAATCATGTGCACTACCTCTGTTATTTATCCCCTTACAATGTGGAGTTCCCGTGGCGACTCCTGCTGCTCTAAAAAAAAAAAAAAAAAAGGAGTGGCGAGAGGCCAACTTAAGCGAGACAAGGACAAATGTGTCCTTCATCTTGTCTCTGGCTTCTGATCATCTTGCGATAACCAGAATCATGCATATCCGTGAGGATATTGGCCTCGGTCTCGAGATATCTGAAAAATAAGAGTTGGGGTAATGGCGACCGCCAGGTCTTGTAGAGTGGTTGGTGCATCTTCGAAGGAGTTTCCCGTCGAAGAATCGAAGTCTTTCAATTTGGGCTGAAGATATACAAGACCATATGGGAAAGGCGTACTATATTCCAGATCGGATTAGCTGCTTAACTGTGGTTTCAACTTTGTAGCTCTGTGGCGGTTTCGCCAAACCCCACTGTCTACTTACCCAAAGAACCCTCATAACTACGACCCAACCTTCATTAAGTTTTCGCTAATGCAATCACATTAGCACCTGTAAATGCTTCACGCAACAAATGACCAAATGTATTTAGCTAAAAGCTTCTGGAAGAGAATTCTTACCTGCATCCATTTATTCGAATTCGAAATTCCTTTTAAGAATTCTGTTCCAAACAGCATACCCCTGAAAAGAAAGCTTATCGGTTCACATATAATGTAACCGCATAATCTGGGAATCTTGACCTTGGCTATTCCCAGCCCCACGTGTATACAACAATGTATTACATACACATTGGTTGGCGATTCACTGTCCAACTGACAAAGCAGCGTCGGGTAGCTTGTTTGTTCAGCTGGCATTTACGCGACCATGATCCCTCGTCTAAACGAATAAATAATCACAAATTTCGTTCCTTATTACAAACGAATTTCCCTGCATATACCAATGCAAGCAAGTGATTCGTTTCGGCCACCGGCCCAAGATACGATATACAATTCTCATTGTATAAAGTATTGTAATTCATTAGCACCCCCTTCTAATGGCCATTCGGCTATTTACACAAGGGCATCATTCAGCTAAGACTTTTATGATACCCTCGTCCCATCTATTCTCTTAACACCATTTCTTCGATGCATCGTCGTCTATTTATTTAGCCGCGATGCATATCCAAGAACAACGATCTATACGGTCCCTTTGTCTTTTAATTTCCCTGGATCCGTTGCTCATGAGCTCGAGGCATGAGCAAACAAAGATCCAATACGCATCCAATGAGATTCGGCTTGTTTGCTTAGCTGAACTCGCATCGTATGGATGCACATTATGCCTTTTCTTTGTTTTAGATTCGTTCTCATGGTTTCGTCCCATGAATGTGTGGGGGTTCTCTACACCACATGGAGGACCAACCCACAATTCCAACCAACCTTGACCGCTAACAGCGCGTCACTCCAACCCAACTCCCCATGCAAAATCCGCAATAGCATACATTCCAAACTTCGCAATATAAACACACTCCAAAACCCACAACAGAATACAATTCAACAGAATACATTCTAAATCATCCCCGCATACATTTTCCTAGAATTGCTTCGGTCAATTCTTTACTTAAGTTATATTCCTTCCTTGCGACCAAGCAATCTTAATTTCCCCGAAATTCATATGCTGTAATAAAACGAATATTCAAACCTACAACGGAACATTAACCATCACCACCAACTATGCCGAGCCGCATACATTTCCCCGAAATTGGTTCGGTTAATATCTTATATAAATGATATTCCTCGCTCGCACCCAAGCAATTCCAATTTCCCCCGAAAACTCATGTCCATACTTGCTCGTGTTCCCAAAACCGATTTCTCGGTATACATAGCAACCGAGGAATCTAGCCCTGCCAGTACAGCAGGAATTCCCGGAAACAAACTCTCTATACAAGCATAGCAATTCCCTTCGAGCTCCTAGAAAGTGGCAGTGAGTTTATTGCTGCTATAACTCAACCGCCATGACGCGATGAATGGATTCTTTCCATTCATTAGTCAGTCGAGATCCAACTGCCACCAGGGCCACACCGCCCTGTCGTTGTTGACGTAGTGTATTTCGGGAGTCGGTCGTCAGAACCTGACGCGCGTTTTGGCCACTTTGCGTTTGGCAATTCTCGCATATCAAACCGCTTTTTGTAATATAGTGCGGCGGAACTCGGGTCACTGTTAGGAGCATGCGGATTTACCCAACCACCAGATGCCGGAGGTCGGCATCCATACCTTAATCCCCACAAATGAACCAATGTTCACATGTGTGCCTTAATTTGAAAGAGCCGGCCTCACTGGCCGAATTTCTATTGATAGCGATTTAATATCGTAGAGTCGTTTTACACCCGTCGACCGAGCAGGTCGCTACCGCTCCCGCTCCCCGGTGCGCACGGGGACGCGAATATACCCCGGAGTCGTTGTCGTAATGTTGAGTACGTTGTGCAAAAAGTGTCACAGCCACCGAAGCTGATATTCCCATGGTGGTTCAGTTCACACCAATTAACTTTGACGTATTGTTAAGCTTGTAATGTAATTGTTCTTTCCCTCCCTCGCTGGGAATTTTCCCCCAGCACCCCTCTAATTGTAACGTGAAATTACCAATCGCGAAAACGTGAAAGAAAAAAACATTAATAATAACAAACCTGTGCTCAGTGAGTTTTAGTTTTCGATGACTTCCATGGGTGTGTTTTATTCGCTGTGCTGTGTTTGTTCTGTGTTTCGGACTTAATCCTTCATCATCATCATCATCATCGGCACTACAACCTGGAACCGGTCTTGGCCTTATTTAGCAAGTCCTGAGGCTTGTTAAATTTTTCATAATGATTTATTTTTTCTGGGCAAAGTCATTAGTCTTGCGCCAGGGGCTCCCCGACGGGGAATCGAACCCCGGTCTCCCGGGTGACAGGCGGGTGTACTAACCACTATACTATCGAGGACTTAATCCTTGGTGATCGGTTAATGGCGGAACCGATGCACTTATAGTGACGTTTGGGAGAAGAACTGAACCCCGTGCCGTACGTCGGTGCAACAAACTTCGTCCCCAACAGCTCCACTTCAAAATGCTGTGCATTTCCATAGGCGGACCGAGGCCCCTTTCAAGGATGTGGGTCACATGTTTGATGAAATTCATTGTTGAGTTATATATAAATGTTCAGCTAAGTGACGGTTGAGTTCATTTGTAGCGAGTTTAGGGCTTTTGGATGACGTATACACTAGAACGTCATCCGCATAGCATATCTAGTTGACCTGTGGAGATTTTGTGCCCATTTGGTGGCGGTGAATGTCCGAGTCTTTTAGTTTTATGTCACAGGGACACCGCTAATGTTCCCGACGCGTTGTTCGAGCGGAACGCCAACCCTGTCCGACTGCTGGCACTAACCGCGCACTTCAGAAAAACAACTTAGATCACTCGGTAACCAAAAGGTTTTTTGTTTCTTTTAATCTTAATAATCTGACTCCATTAGTGACTACAATTTCTTACCCTACGTAACTTAAAAGGTCATTTTCACATGCAACGCACGCCTTAAAATTAGGTTCCTTAGTTTTTTTTATTGAATATGATTTAAAGTACAACACACAACTTTAGTTTATATTTCTTCAGGTTTCGCCGGTTGTGCTCACTCACCCAAACGGAATCTCGACTGCTCGGTTTACAGACTCGCGTGCGCACACTATGGGTGATGAAATCGACCCGCACTGGTCGATGGTTGAATTGCGACTCTTTGTATGTGCACTGATGGTCGAATGAAAACCCTAGTGGTAAGAATAAAAATGTATTTCATCCCCCGCTCAGCGACCAATGGGAGAAGATCTTCGACACATTGGTCCCAGCGAGGGTGCGAACACACAGACGCGATGATCACTTCGGTTGCTGATGCTGTGTGCCCATAAGTATGCGGACCGCGCATATACAAATCCAACAAAGGGAAACATTAAGAGAAGTGGTGGCAGGTGGGCAAACCATCATCCAGACAGGAATTTGGATTTTCATAGGATGACAACTGCGTACAGCATCTATTCCGATCATGCACATATCGATGGCGACTCAAAGTGTCGAACTTTCGGATATATATTTACATTAACGTGGATTCGGTTTCCTTTGGCGGCCAGTCGCAAGCTATGATGTGCCTCTCGGTCGGACGACCGGCCGACGTGTATGTTGATAAAAAACAGGGGAATCTTTCCTGCACGTGTGCGGTGGAATTCATTAGGAGATATTAGTATTTTCATGTTTCTGGTTTCATGTCGGTTACTTGATGCTGTAACCGAATTGTTTTACAGGAACATGATGCGACGCGTGTAACCATGCCCCTGGGGAAAATGTTTGAAGATGCTAATGCAATTGCATTAGCGAATGGTAATGGTTTTAGGTCTTTTAGGAGGAAGTTTTTTGGTGATTAACACAAAGGTAAGTAGTGGCGTTCAATGGAAGCGCCACACACTCTCCCCTCCACAGGGCGAGGAATACCTGAGGTGTAGATATTAAATAAGATGGGGCCTAAAAAGTTGCCCTGTGGTACGCCTACAACGACGTTGAAAATTTGGGATAGCTTTCCATTCACTCGACCTTGAAAAGTTTTGTTTCGAACGAACTGGTAGATGATATTACACAGTGTGCTACTGAGACCAGTGTTCAATCATTTAAAGACGAGACCTTCGATCTACGTTGTGTCAAAAGCTTTTCAATATCCAGGCTCATCGCAACGATCGGTTCCTTATTAAAGAGGCGCACGTAGACGTTGTTTTGAATTACGTTAAATGCCATATTGGTGGTATGAGCTCTTCTAAATCCAAATTTGAAATCAGGTATTAGATAGCTGGCACTGATAAAGTTATGTAGCTTCACGGATATGCATTTTTCATATATTTTGCTGATGCAAGTGAGGAGCGAGATGGGCCGAAAGCTTAAGGGGTGATACGTTGGTTTTCCAACTTTGGCTATTGGACAAACAATTGCACGATTGGGCCAATGATACGAGAAGTGCCACATTTCTTTTTAACATTTTTATAAATGTTCTGGTCCATCTGAATACACTTCAGTTTGTCTACCAATTGTCGGGTACGATTGTTTTGGATTCTATGTTTTTTTCAGTGTGCCAATATTGTGAATAGTGGATCGCAATAATGGGTTCCTTTGCGTGAAGCGCTGACCATATCTCATTCTGCAAAGCTTTTTACGCTCCCGGATCAGACGAAGAGTGAAATCGTCATGGGGAATGTGATAAATTTTTAAATTTGTATTTCGGGACATGAGTCTCCGATGTTTCAAATAGAATCTCGTGAAGTCGTGCTGCAGCGTTATTTATCTAAACCGTCGCTAGGTTTCTGAAGAGGGAGTTGGTGGGGTTTTTCATTCAATGTGTAGTTGTCCCAATTTGTGCGCCTATAATATAAGTACTGTCACAAAGTTCTGTCGTCGAAAGGCAAATTATACAAATGTTAAGTAATGTTTAGCTTAGAGCGTCTGCGAAGGACCAGCAAGTTATTATATAAGATAACTAAGCTAGAATTTAAGCATTTTTTGTCTAGCCTTTAATTTAGAAATTATGAATATAAAAAGAAAAATAAAAAATGTTTTAAAAATGAATGAAAATGAATACCAAAGTCGGTATGGAATAACAGGATTATCAGCCAGCTTACATAGACTTAGCTTTTCTAGAATTAAGGTAGTATAAGATTTAAGTTAAGTTAAGTTAAGTTTTTTTAAATAAAATTATATCAAAAAACAAAAAAAATTTCGACACAAAGTTTTTAAAAAATTTTCTTTGTCATTTAAATAATTATAAGTACTCCCACAAACAAAAGTTTGTCGCCGAAAGGCAAATTATACAAATGTTAAGTAATGTTTAGCCTAGAGCGTCTGCGAAGGACCAGTAAGTTATTATATAAGATAATTAAGCTAGAATTTAAGCATTTTTTGTCTAGCCTTTAATTTAGAAATTAAGAATATAAAAAGAAAAATAAAAAATGTTTTAAAAATGAAATGAAATGAACGCTTTATTAGAACAGGACGCTTTATGAAAAGGGGTTACCTGGTGGTAGATGAGCAGGTAAGTAGTGGCGTTCGCAAGAACCGCCACAACTATATAGCCTAGGCGCTAAGTTGAGTACTCTAAAGATTGTATATTAAACAAAATAACGGAAAACCGCACTAACTTGGGTGCACAGTCCTCTAAGATTCAAAATGTTGGAAATGCTTCAAAATGACATAACGGATTAGAAAATGTGTGGCGTTTCTAGCAGATACACACACGACCAGTGAAGAACATCACCACCAAAAGCACATCCATTAAAGCCGTATACAATAGCAATAATACACCATTTCCACCTTAGTCGAATGTATTTGAGTTTAGAAATCGAATTCATATACGCGGCAGTGGCCTGATAGGTTGAGGTTTGGTTCTATATTTTAGTCATTCTAACCGTGATGGCGTCGATGCGATTCACTCGCTTTTCACTATCGTCGCAAACGCTATAACTGGTGACCCCGACGTGATCTGTACGATATAACACACACTCCCATACGCACACAGAACTCTACTTTACTCGCAATCACACGATTCTACGCAGAGCACCGGCCCACTTCGCCTGCTCGGACATTATCTCGATCGCTCTCTCGCTCGCTCTTCGCTCAGTCGTTCACATCCCAAAGTTGATCGTAACAAAAGTTACTGACAAGGGAGTGAAGTGGCGTTTCTAGCAGATACACACACGACTAGTGAAGAATAACACCACCAAAAGCACATCCATTAAAGCCGTATACCATAGCAATAATATACCATTTCTACATTAGTCGAATGTATTTGAGTTTAGAAATCGAATTCACATACGCGGCAGTGGCCTCATGGGTTGAGGTTTGGTTCTATATTGTAATGATTCTAACCGTGATAGGGTCGGTTCGAATCACTCGCTTTTCACTATCGTCGCAAACGCTATAAATGTTTTAAGCTGATTTATGAAAAATGAATTACTGATCTCTAACATAGCTTAACTGGTTACAAACGATTCACTACTTTCCACATGACTCAACTGATTTAAAGAAATGTTTTAAACTGATTTATATAAAATGAATTACTGATTTTTACACGAATTAACCACTTTGCAGCATTCGTCAATACTGACCGACTATGCATTGATCTGCGTACAAGAAATTCACAACACACGCAGTAACTTTACAAACGTTCGACACACAATCCTTCCAAGATTAAAACTGCTTTAAAATGATTTACGGATTGGAAAATTTTTCAAACCGATTACAAAAATGAATTACTTTAAGGCACTCTTCCTTCGACGATGGTTATTTTCTGACTAACTTCATCGACCCTGAAAAACGCTACTCGTAAGATAAAAAGAAGAAAAAAAACTAAAACTCCGCTCTGCATCCTTGGCCCGAGAGGTCCACTGGAAACGATCTCCGACGATCGGTCCCAGCGAAGATGCACACATGCACGATACTGCGGTCGTCTATGCTGAACATCCCCCAGCAAACGATAACGTGCACACACAGATACGATTGTCCGGGACGCGAGCAACATCTGCAGCTGTGGCGAATCATCATAACGATGGTGCTTATATTATTTCCAATGTGCACAGCACTTTGACTGTTCGTGCATGTTACCACAGCCAGCCGAACATCAGAAACAACGGATCGCAACCAAAAGGGTTGCGATGGTGCGGTATGTGATATTAGGAGGATGTTGGATGCTTATACGACTGGTGACTATGTGTCGCATTCACGCCGATCGCACATCCTCCGTCTGGTAAGTGTGTAGCACGTACGTTGTTGCATCATTGGCTTTCCTCCTGGACGTTGGCTGGGCATGGATCGTTCGTTGCCCGTGGTTGGCTTTGTGACCGAAACACTTGCTGTAGAACGAATACAAGAGAATATCCTTTGCATGTGTGTGGAGCGGCATTGGGCAAGAGTTTCATGCATTAGATGATTCGAATCATGTTAGTCGCTTGATTGTGAAACCAAATTGCCTTTAATGGAACGTGGGCACGAGTGCTACCTCCCTGGCTTGTCGGTTGGTTTACCGATCAATGTGCGTAGCAACATCTTGAGGAATATCCTCTGCGTGTGTGCGGCAGCGAAAGTATCGTTTAGGCAGGCACCTCAGATGGGCGACGAAAAGGTAAGTAAATGCGAGGCGAGTAATGGAACTGTCTCGATACCTGTTTTCCCAGTTTCTGTATGCCCTAGGGGGAAATTGAGTGTCGTACCTGGTAAAGGCAAGTGGTGGCGTTAGTTAGAACCGCCTCACCACCTCCGTTGATGGTGGGGCCACCGGTGAGGGTTCGATCTCTTCGAATTATGGAAAAGTTTGGGAATACGGGGTGGTGACATAGATGCAACCTAGTTTCGGTTACAAGAACCACGTCCGCCCGGTTATCCTTTATAAAGCCGGAGACTATCGCACACTTTGAAAGCGAAACAAGGGAGTTGACATTTATGAGGATAACTTTAGTTTTGGGATCCATTTTGGAGCGTATGTCTTGCATATGCCGTGAAAAGGAGTGCATCCCTCTCAGCCTCGGTTATTCGTTTTTCGTATCGGGTCGAATATCCTCAATCAGGCGGGGAAACTAAGTAGTTTCTCGAGCATTGAGGGTTGCCTCTTTGGGGGCTTTTGAGCCGCCGCGTGGCTTGGTGGGATTGTGTTGGCCTTTATGGCGGCTCGCTTAGGGGGTTGCATATGTTTTTGGGGAAGAGGTGGGGTTTCATATTCTTTGTCTGGATCCCTTTACTGATCTCGAATCCAAAATGTGCCGCACTTTTATAATCTGTGGCGACAGAGATTTGTGGAAAATTTCACTTAAAAATTCCAAGAAGCAAAAACATGCTTTTGTGTGCTTCGATCGGAATTTGATTCTGCGAAGTCGAAAGAATTTGTTCAAACAAATTCCCGGAAGATAAGATCATGAAATGCATTTGGAGTTAGGCATTTCATGATGTTAGGATTAATAGGTGTTATCGCTATGGATACAGCAAACCAGGTTGTTTCCGCGATCGATATTCACTCGACCAGCAAAAAGCAAATAAAAAGAGCTTTTATCTTAATTTATACACTTAGTTTTATTAATACATTTAATTTGAATTTCCACTTTAACGGACACTTTGAATTAATAATCGCAACTTAAGATAACAAAACTGATAATAAGCTGAGGCCAACTGAAGAGCTTTTCGCTCCCATGCGCCTTCTTATATACCCCGTGCACAGTTCCATTCCTTTCGCCATTAGTGCCATCCGATCATCCAACAAAAAGCACTGTGGAAACTGTTCTATCGAATTAGTGCTTTATCAGTTGCTCTGTAATGCCGATGCAAACAACTTAGCAAAAGCGGCAACCTGTGCAAACGCTTTTTGTTGCTACCTTTCGGTGACATAGTGTGTCGTGGTGAATTTCTGCTGCTTTGGTGGCAGGTGAATTGATCTTTTCAATTCTTAATGAATCGATTTCCCTTTTATTGTTTCGTCAAGGAATCGATTCATCCCTCATTGTTGTTGTTGTTGTTGTCGTGCTGCAACAATGGGAATTGAATCAATGTGCGACAAATGGACTTTCGGTTACTTTTGTCGTGCATATGATTCAATTGGGGAACATGATTTGGATTAATTAAGATAATTTGGAATTGAATCAATGTGCAACGAATTAACTTCTGGTATAACTAGTCGCTCATATGATTCACTATCGGAATAAGGTTGGGATTATAGGTAATAATGAGGATTGGATGGGAGTAGTGATTTAGGATCACTACATTCCTCCCCCCGTTAGAAAAGAAAATTCATCTGGAAGAGATTTATTTTCTAAACGGTTGAAATTTAAAATTAAGGGTGGTGGCATTTTGATTTCGTGATAGTTTACATATGTAATTGGGTTGGTATATGAACATTAATTGCTTAAATTTTGTTGTAGCTGTTACTTTAGCAAGTTGTGGTTATTGATTTTATTGAATTGACATTTAATTTATTTGTGCTTAGATTGTAGCGTTTAATAGCTCGCAGGGTTTTCCTTTTGTTTTGTATTGGTAGTTTAGCTTATTTTGGTATTTACATTTTTTTTTAACTATTTTTGTTAACGATAAAAGATATTATTTATCTGATACGTAAATTTTTTTTCTTTATTATTATTTATCTAGGTAATGTATTTTTTGTGTTTTACTGTTTTCCAGTAAATTTAAAAGTAGATTCATTAATATAGTTGTAAAATTTGTTAATACTAAATAAAGTAAAGTAAAAGTAATAATTAAGATAATAATAATAATAGGCTACGCTACTTTGGATTTTCCAATAACTTTGTTCAGCTGTGGCGGTTCTCCTGAACGCCACCATTCACCTTTCCATAACCTAGGTAAAAACCCCATCTAGGGGATGCTAAAGGCATAAAAAAACAAGTATTGTGGCAGTTCCATTGAACGTCATTACTATGATAAGGTAATAGTTGCCTAAAACACATAAAGAACGTGTACTTACCTTCCATAGTTGTACCTAATATATTAGGAATACTTAGAATCAATAATCCTAGCTGACATTAGCATCAAATATCCATTCTCTGAAAGCAATTCACAGGTTGTATGTTGTATCATCAAATTTCTGGTAAGAAATTATAACCGCAGCATACATCCGGGAAACCCATTCGGTGCTACCCTCATATACTTACCCAACTACGCACCTGCGCGAAAATCATAGCATACACCCAATACATTTTTTATCTCGCGCCCCGATAAAAGAAGCAAATTCTGCAGCATTCATCGGTGCGACGACACACTCATCGTGTGTGCTTTTACTTAATGTAAATATGCGGGCGCCCTTTCTGGTCGACGCGCCCAGCTGCAGATCATTGCTCATGGTGTTACTGTGGGGTTTCTCTATATCACATGGAGAACCATCCCACAATCCTAACCTAATTTCGAGCGCTAACAGCGCGTCACATTATCCCTTATCCCACCGTTCGGCTATTTTACCTGTAAAAGAGCATATCTGAATTCGTTATTCTATGCAGATAATGCAGAATTGAATTCAGCTACCTTTTGCCATACGGCAACTCCACTTTTGCTAGCCCATGAGATTTCCATCGGAAATCATATCATGTCAGGTAGCAACAACAAGTCGAAGCAAACGACGCCGTCGCATCATAGCGAAACCGCTGGGCAATTTATGAAAATATCTAATTAGTTTTCATGATAAATTACCCTAACCAATTTGGCGTCACTTCAGCTTTTCTCCAGACACATCATTCGCTGGGGATCAATGCTCTCTTTTTGCAGGTGAATAGCATCAGCTTAATTTTCCTTTTTTTCGAAGTTCTATCTTCGTACAGATCCATGTACTCGGAGTTGACCACATTACCGAATTAGGTACGACCAAATCCACCCCAAGATATTCATACATCGTGTTTCTGTTCTCTCATTCTCCCGTTTTCCTCGATCATCAATTTACCGATGTAATCCACCACACAGCGACGAACGTGACAATGAGAGAGCAGAAGTATGTTCTCTTTTGGTTGTCGGGTGCAAAAATTAAATTATCCAATTTAATCCCTTTTCGAGTCAGTCGAATAACATCATTAACAGGAGTACGTCGTTACGCTAACCACCGCAGCGTGTGCATGCTTATGCACACGCTCGCCCGCGAAAAGTCCCTAATATAACCAAGTTTACTGTCGGAAATCGGATACTCGACTAACAAATTTATCTCCAAGAATACTAAAACAAATATTAAAAACCATCTCATTGGATAATGCAAAATCAAATAAACAAAAACATTTATACAACAAATCAACACCAGTGTGTTTTCTATTGTTCCTGTCTTCCTGGGTGGACTATTCTCATCGGAGCGACATCGTTGGGGAAGAAGGAAACCGCGCGCCCGTGCCTGGCGCAAAAATTCTTTATCTCACATTACCCTTATGGATTTGTTGATCCACGGTCCGCATACTGATACATTAAATTGTTTGTTGGTTCGTACGAGGCATGTCGGGCCTCCACGTTAAACAAATAAAGTGTGAATGGTCGTGGAGAATCTTCGGCGTCAAGATTTTCGCCACTGTGGTACTCTTAGATTGATATTCAGTGTAAATATATCGCGCCTTACTAATAAATATGACATGTAACTTAAAGACAATCTAATGTATTTAAATCGAAATATATTTTGAGTTGTGTTTTTAAATAAAGAATACCATCGAACTAGAGTGTTGCGCACCTTCGGATAAGAACAATCGAGTTGGGATGTAGTAGTGGACCCGTGCCCCAGTGGCGCATTACTAGAAGGAGTAGTATGGGGTTTTATTGCTTTGGTAGGTGCCGGCCCGACACAGGTTCACCAAGACGTCGCAAACTCCGTGGTGTTTTTTTTATCCTTAATCAAAACTTATTTTATTATAGAACATTGGTATTTTTTTTACCCTTATTCAAAACTTATTTTATTGTAGAACATTGGTATTTTTTATCCTTAATCAAAACTTATTTTATTCGAAACAGAGGTAGGTGCTGTACTTTAATTTAAAACTATTGACACTAAAAAGGTTCAAAATCCAATCGTGGATGTGGCACTGAATTAACAAATTTAATTTACTTTGAAACAGAGGTATCTCTTCTCTGTCTAGGTGCCGTAACTTTTATTCAAAACTATTGACACTAAAAAGGTTCAAAGTCCAATCGGCTGTAGCACTGTATCAACAAATTTGTTTAATTTAGCAAACAGAGGTAATTATTCCCTGTGTAGGTGCGGTCACTTTAATTTAAAACGATTGACACGAAGGGTTAAAATCCAATCGGTTGTGGCACTGTATTAACAAATTTGTTTAATTTACAACAGAGGCAAGTATCCACTATTCACCGTAGTAATCACCAGCAGACTGACTACTTGTTCGCTGGGTGTGCACTTGTCCCTTAAGGGTTGATTTGTGCACACACCAACACATCAACAGCCATACCTCCGCAGGCCAGTTCATGCGGAGATCATTTCTTTGGTGGATGTGTCTCACACAGCCAAGGATGCGATCGAACCGTTGCTTTGGGCTGTGTTAGTCATCACACGGGGCGATACACCATGCTGCCAGTTGGTATGCCATCGCAGAGTCCGGCATCAATGTTGGTCGCCACATCGTACCCTTGCCTGTGTGTACTTTGCTCATTATATACACAGTGGTGGGCGCTATGTGTGTGGTTCGATCATGGATACGTATTTGATTATTAGCGGTCGGCCGTATAGCCCATTCGCGCGACTTGATGTGTCCTTTTATGGGCATGCGTTGTATCTCGCATGTTTGTTCGCCTGAGTTATTGTTGTTATAATTTATATAAAGAAAAAATATAAATTTTTTTGGAGGCTATGCCTCTTTAGTTTATTCATCAAATTACAGGTCGCTATGAACACTCCCTGCAGTTTTTCTATGCTATTTATACTTAAATTCTATCTTAGCCTAGGAATCTCCTAATGTGTTTTTAATGACCCGACGTAATAGATACATATGTTTTGCTTCTTAGCATTTTATTTTGGGTTTTTTGGATCTAGGTAAATGATGTCTAGACACAATTTTAATGTTAAATATTTTAAAGAATGAATAGGAAACACATTCCTGGAAGATTGTAAAAATGCAGACGCTAGTTAGATGAATTTCTTATTTCAAGGTGAACATGAGGATGCATCGTGGTTGGGTGATTCATACGTTAACTCCTGCTTGGTAATTCCTGAGATGTGTCGCAAGCTTGTGCAACAGAACGATATGTTCGTTGGCGGTTCTGAGTTGTCGGATCGCTGCATGTTGTTTTTATTGGGGCGTCTTGCAGGTGTCCTGCGCTTGCCTATGTTAATAAGTTTCAAACGTTTGCAACTACGTTGCCCGTTGAAATTGATGCTATGCTTTTTGTATTTTGATGATGTCGCCTGCATGTTATATGTTGGTGAGTTTGCCAGCCTCGAATAGGATTGCAATTAACTTGCAAGGGGAACTAGACAAGGCGACAGTCGGATTGTTTCGAAGTACGCACCTGTTAATGTGGCTTTTTTTACAGGTTAAACGTATGCCCCTTTGGTTACACCTGTGTACCCCGTCAAATGTGGCTTTTGCTAAATTATTATTTTTTTAAGGTGTAGTGGTTCTGGGGTGGAGGATTAATCGGTGGGGTTCAGCTTGAACCGCCACAGTAGAACAACATCCATCATACAAGTGACGATAATTCCCACACAACTACTTTCTTCTTCTTACAATTTAGTTTATAAACTGTCTTCCTCATTGAAGGTTAATGTTTGTTGGTTCGTACATGAATTATTTTCGTACTTAACGGCCACCAGTATCTTTGTCGTATTTTATTATACGATTTGGTGATGCTCTTGTGGTGCTCCCGAAGCCCTACCATCCTCCCATCTCCCAATGTACATATCCCATCCATTATCCCATTTTCCTAAACGATTTCCAAAAATCGTCATCCTACATACATAGCAGCTGCAATAGCGGTTGTCTAATATAACGATCCCAGAATCGTCACCAAGCAAATATAGCAAATACTCAACGTGACGATTCAGAAATCAAATCGAGCAACCAGCAGCTGCTAAGAAGGATAAATTCTTGTCGCACTAGCCATAAACCAAAATCGAGCAACCATAGCAGCTTCTCGATTGTGATCGGCCAAAAGACACTCATGCGTTGCCGGCTTTCAGGTACCTAGAGAGGAAGATGACCCTTTTTCCCCAGATTCGACTTCGTTCATCAAAGAAACTCAACGAAAGGAAACGAAAAACAGAGAAATTTGTACTTTTGCAGGGAGTCGAGCTTGAGCCTTCAAGGAGTCGAGTAATATCCGCCGAAGAGGTGTAGGGTTATATTTTTAAAATGCTTTTTATGGGCTTACCTTAATGGGGTGTTTTCCGGCTTTCTGGACTTGGTGGTTGATTCTATGCGGCTGCTACCTCTTCCTGGTGATGTCGAGTAGTTAGTCCTTTTCTCTTGCCCCTTGCATCTGCTGCAGGTATTAACCGCACTACTGAAACGGGAGGCTGCTTTCCTGGCCGACCATATAACTACGGTGCGCTGTACTCGCCGAGGTATATTCCACCACGAGCAGTGCAAATTCGTTATACACTTCACAATTTAGAAATAAAATATACTTCTTTATCTTTTGGTTTTGAATCGACACTTTATTATTTTGCAACTGTTTTATTTTACATATCGGCCGTAGGTTCGGCCTTCAGGACTTATAATATTTTCAACTTTACAAAGAAAGACAACCTAATTTAAATTTTCACCATTTATACGAATCACCGCACAGCACAACACTTGTTTTCTTCAACCTTCTCGGCCGATCACTGAAAACCAACTCTTTCCTTTTTCGATCGTTTTGTCGCAGGAACCTTTTTTCTTTTTTTCTTGCTAACACAAGCCAACGTGTTAGGTTCTTTGTGCGATGACCGCACTCGAGGTCCTTTGTATTAGGATTTCTTTTATTGCCCGCGCATCATTTGTCTGATCCCGAGGTGTTTT
Source organism: Microdon myrmicae (assembly GCA_963931805.1). Taxonomy (NCBI): domain Eukaryota; kingdom Metazoa; phylum Arthropoda; class Insecta; order Diptera; family Syrphidae; genus Microdon; species Microdon myrmicae. The sequence continues at coordinate 60,434,486 of OZ007501.1, forward strand.
ACCTTGGATCGACAACCGTCTGGAATCCTTAAAAGTATTGTTATTTTATTGGTGCCCAGACTTGGCAATTTATTTTTCTCTGAACATTCGGAGCCAAAGATATTTTTGTATCTTATGGGTCTGTTGTTCAGCGATTGTTTTTACGATCGCCGTCCTCTGTTCCGTATAGGAAATGTTTCGTTGAATAGGATTTTAAACGAACGGTATCGCCGTGAATTTTATGGTTTTTGGCCAACTTTACTTAGGAGTTGGCCATGTGGTCCGCAGATTTGGGTCCAGGAGAATTTCCGTGTTGAACATCTGGTTCATCACGTTTTGGGTTTTTATGGAATTCAATATGGATAAATTGCACGTGTAGTTCAATTTCTTTGATATTGAATTATTGAAATTGATATAAGCAAATGGAACGTTTAGTTCAATTTGATTGATATCAATTTTGGTATTGGCCCGTTTTGTGTATGGGGCATGCTAAGGCTTGGGGAGTGCTTCATCCACTTAGTGGATGGTTTTGCGTGTACCGCAATTCATTTGTGGAGGGTGACTCCAAAGTATATATTTATGGGTGGGTGGCTTTGGGCGTAACACGATAACCAGAATCACCCACATCAGTGAGGATGTTGGGCTCAATCTCAAGATATCTGAAAAAAGGGGGAAGGAGGTATCTACGGATAGTGTGGACAGGGTTAGTTCAAGTGTTCTCTAACTACTTGGATGGGGGGATGGTGGGAAAGATATCGTACAAGACCGGTGGGTTATGAGTGCGGTAGTAAACGCAGATCACGTCTTTGGCGTCTGATAATCTGCGCTTTGGTCGGTGTGTGTGTGTTTGTGCTGTATTGTACTGTGCGTGCGTCTTTGTAGTGTATCAGGAGTAGACCCTATGGGATGGGTCTAGGAATCCTCTATTATAGAGGAGAATGCTGTTGGGAAGGCTACTGATATCGAATCCAAAATGTGCCGCTCTTTTATACTCTGGGGAGACAGAGATTTGTCGAAAATTTTACTCAAAAATTCCAAGAAGCACAAACATGATTTTGTGTGTTTCAATTGGAATTTGATTCTGGGAAGTCAAAGGAATTTGTTCAAACAAATTCCCGGAAGGTAAGATCATGAAATGCATTTGGAGTTAGGCATTTCATGATGTTAGGATTAAAAGGTTGATTCAATTGGGGAACATGATTTGGATTATGGATCACTACACTAGTGATATAAATAATATGCAATAACATAAAAACGTCTGCTACACAAGCTCTCACAGCAATCTTACTTTCCTTACAAATAATTTTACTGCCCATACAAGGACAGTTTGCTAAGTTTAGCAAAAAAAAAAAAAAAAATTGAAAAAAAAACTAAACGAACAAATGACTCGAGCGGATATTATCTATCCAGCTTTTTACCCGGTGACTCCACACTATAATCACAGCGTTCCTTTTGTTGCAATTATCTTACATACAATAATATATAATAAAATGTATATATAATTAAAACAACAATGGGTACTCACTGGTGTGTCCCGGGGTTCGGCTCGTCGGGGATCGTGTTACTGTGTTACCTTCGCTGCGTCGTTTATCCCCAGCTAAATATTTCGTGCCTTCATTTTAGTATTTTTAGTAGAAATATATATGTGCCGTCGCTGGAACCGGTTCTACTCCTATCCATTAAGTTACCCCATTGGGTTGTCATCAATGTGGGGTACGAGTTCCGGTTTCGGCTTTGTTATTAATGGAGCTGACGATCACTTTGTGGAATGCAACTGCCGTGGATGATATTTGATTTGATTGGGCATCTTGTCGGTGGGCTTCTCCATAGCACTATTAACGCGTCTATCGTAATGCAATGAAACGACACATCATCAATAAAAGCGGATCACTTGGCGAAGAAGTAGCAAAAGAATAAACGTCAAGGAATTTCAATGGCGAGAAACGCTCTTCGCGATTGTAGTCAGTCCAGTTTTAGTCGAATGAGATTAAAACACATTTTTCATTTCCTTTAATATAACACATCGATTTAATATTGTTTTACTGTTCACAATTTATAGTTTGCACGCTGGTTTCGGGAGTACAATTAAATAAATAACTTGTGTTGAACGAATGTTTTAATGGTTGCAAAGAAAAAACTATAATATAATAGAATATTGTGTATTTAATTAAGAAAAATAATATTTTCTTTTTTTCATTCGCGACGAAAGAAAACATTTTACACACCGACACCATTTTTTTTATTTAACGTGGAGGCCCGACTTGCCTCCACGCAATCCAGATCGCGATTAATTATTGCCACCGAAGCGACAGAACACCAAAATTCTATACATCGCTTCAGTGACCACAAAAGGGATGATATTCAAAGATGATCATCGAATAGATGTGCACACACACAGATGAGGTTCCATCGCACCCTCATGCTATGCATGAGCAAGTGGACCGTGGATACAATAATTTCCTAAAGGAAACATAAGCTGACGTGGTTGCAGCTGGTGTCATTATCTCGACATAGAGATTTTGTTGCAGACACGATCAGCGACTGCGTAAGGCATTTATGGTCATCGTGCACATGTTGGCGGCATCTCCACGTAGCCGAATTCTCGATGGTAATTTTCCATTATGAGAACTCGACTTGCTTGGGCAATCAGGCAGATACTCCCATGTATTTGTCGGTCGGATGACCGCTCGATGTGGGTATGTATGCAAAGGGAAAGATGAAATATTTTTTGCATGTGTGCGGCTGGCTCGTAAAAGTATATCTCGTTGATATAGTTCGAGCAATATTGGTTGCTAGGTGACGCAAATCGAACCGAGACATGTTCACTGGATTGGTTCGGTACATGTTGGTTGCGTGATAATGCAACCAAATTATCCATAAAGAAAATGCCTATTTGGTGCAGATGAATTTAGAATGAGAAAATATTGTGATTTAATGCATTTCAAGGTTTTATGGTACACCCATGAACAGGTAAGTACTTGCTTTTCAGGTTTCTGTATGTCCTAGGTGGGAGTTTTACATGGGGTAATGGGAAGATGATAGGTGGCGTTCAAGGGAACCGCCACGAGGTCTTCGTATTTGTTGTTTGTTTCTCAGTTCCTTTCTTCCCTTCACACTAAATATAAAAATCAGGTAAAGCTGGACTCTTAGTAGATAATGTCTTTATTGGACAATTGTGGAACCCAATCGCTTGTGGTGAACGTAAAAACAACAATATGCTTATTTTAAAATGACTTATTAATTAAAATAACTATTTTTATTTCAGAGTTTTCTTTTAATTTGCACCCATATTAAACAATTTTGTGGTTTTACTATTGAGATAATTCATTAAACCTCTATCAAAAATACGTCCTCACATTAGCTACTATAATACAATATATTCGTACTACGTTCCACTTTTCATCGTGTTCACCAAATTGGCGACAAACCACAAGACAATCCACCCGACGAAGTTTCTTCCTTCACGAGTTAATTTCAAAAAATCTATGAGCAAATCAAATTACACATGTTTCAATTTGTAAAAAACCATTGCGAGCGAACTTCCCTCAATCGGGGCTTTTTATATGAGTACAACAAATTTGCCCCCAACCCTACCATATATTGATCCACTGGAATTTGGTTTCAGCTTTCGCTGGCCTCAACCCCCTTCCAGTACGTCGTCAGGTGCATTTGTATATAACTGCAGGATAACGGTAAATTTCTTGGGAAGGGTAAATGTACCTAAAACAGTGTGTGAAAATATTCAAGGTCCTCGACACGAGATTTGTTTTCGTAATTCCTTTTGGGGTAAGAATTACGGCACCCGCGAGATAGGGGATGAAAAGGGTGGAAAATGTTGGTATGTTATATACGATGGAAAGTTTTAACCATTTTAAAAAATCGTTGTTGGAATAGGAATATGTGTGGTTAGGGATAGTAAAAATGTGATTTGAATTTGAAATGTGCTATGTAAGTGTAGGACGATGTTGTTTTCTGGGTATCATATGTGTCTATTAAGGGATAAGGACGCGAATTTGCGCAATTAATTAGTTAGAAACGGGGGGGAAAATAGCATTGCTAATTATATAACACTTTTACCTGAGTTATCCCATAAAAGTATTGCTATTACTATTAATTCACTAATCTGCATAGAAAGCAGGAAAGCAGAATAATCTGAACAATTTGCTTAAAGCCGAACGCTCCGACGTGCTTCGGGCTAGCGGAAGTAAGCTAAGATAAAGGCACAAATTGCATTATCGGGTGGCTATCTTAGTTAGAAAAAGGTCTACAATACAAAGTCGTTTACAGCACAGATTCACACAAGCTCTAGGTGCTAGACTTAGAAAAGTTGCCTCTTGAAGCAATGCAAGTTTACACTATTTTGTTCAACAATGCTCTAAATAATGGATACGAGTACTACGTACGTTGGAAAGATGCAATAGCCCACCTCATTCCCAAAAACCCAAAACAGGAGGAATCCAGACAATCTTTTTTTTTTTTTGTTTTTGTTTTTTGAACACTAACACGCGCAGAAAATGGGAGTTTAAAGTCCCTTTAAATGTTAGAGCACAGTGTGACTGAACAGTGAGGTAGTGTATAAGGAAAGAAGGTATCGACGTCGGTACATTGGCCTTAAATGCTTGGACATTACAATTACGAGGAAACACATAGTCAGGCAGAGCATTCCTCATTCGGCTAAATACGAAGGTTGCCTCTTATGTTTCGGGATTTGGCAACCCTAGTGTTGCAATCCGGCAATTGACAGCTCTGTCGTAAAGTTGGACATTTTTGAGGTTATACGCACTCAGAACGTTTTGACATACGAGCGCTATTTGTGTTGTTTACAGTAACTTAAAAGATTCATCTCGGCCCAAAAATGGAATTAAATCGTCAACATTTTCGTGCGATTATTTTTTACAACTTTCGGCGTGGATTAACTCGGCAACAGTGCATGGATGAACTTAATTCAATTTTTGGCGATGAAGCTCCATCAAGGACCAGTGTTTATCGATGGTATGGTGAATTCAATCGTGGTCGTAGTTCACTCCAAGATGAATTTCGTGAAGGTCGTCCAAAATCAGTTGTTGTTCCGAAAACCATTGATGCTGTGCGCGAACTGATATTGGAAGATCGTCATGTGACCTATCGTGAGAATGAGACAACCTTAGGCGTTAGTGAGACCAGCATACATTCAATATTGCATAAAGATGTGACTGTCAAAAAAATTTGTTCGCGTTGGATCCCACACAATTTGTCAATCGCCCAAAAAAATGCTCGTGTCAATTGGTCGAAAGAAATGCTCAAAAAATACGGTCGCGGTGCTTCGAAACACGTCTATGACATCGTGACAGATGATGAATCGTGGATTTACGCGTATGAGCCCGAAAGTAAACAGCAGTCGACTGTCTGGGTGTTTCAAGATGAGCCAAATCCAACAAAAGTTGTTCGCGCACGAAGCACTTCCAAGCAAAAGTGGCCTGTTTTTTCGGAAGAACTGGACATGTCGCAACCGCACCACTAGAACAACGCAGAACAGTCAATTCCGAGTGGTACACAAGCATTTGTTTGCCGGTTGTCTTCCAATAAATCAGGAAAACCAACCGCCGAAGACGGATCACTCTTCACCACGACAATGCGAGCTCTCACACATCGGCTGCGACAACTGCATTTTTGAGCACCCAAAACATCGATTTGATGGGTCATCCGCCGTATAGTCCTGACTTGGCACCGAATGACTTCTTTTTATTCCCGTACGTAAAAAACAAACTGAGAGGTCAACGTTTTTCGACACCTGGAGAAGCGGTTGCTGCATTCAGAATGCATGTGTTGGAGATACCTCAATCAGAGTGGCAAAACTGCTTCGACAATTGGTTCAAACGCATGCAAAAGTGTATAGACCTTCATGGGGAATATTTTGAAAAACAATAAAGTGATTTTCGATGATCAATATTTGTTTTTGTTCTCTAATCCCGAAATATAAAAGGCAACCCTCGTATACCTGGTTGCACGTAGATATTACATCAGCTTAAGTCGCAAATGTGTTTCTCATTTCGAACATATCAAGGACAGCGGGTTAATGTTTCATTCAAAACATTTCAAATACACATGTGAAAAATGATAAACTGTTGGGTTTGTACTTTTCAATTGACACCTGTGTGACTCATTTTTGAGACAATTAATTGTATAACATTATAATTAAAAAACCTACAGCGAAGCTTTGCTACACAAAGCGTTAAGATATCAAGATCTCATGTAGCACTGATGTACAAATTCTGACTTGTTTGCTTTGCTGTTTAAATGTACAATAGAAAATTTTTATTTCACGACAGCTGCTCCACGTTTCAAATAGACAACGGCGTAGGAAAATTTCGAAATGAAAAATTTGTTTATGAATGGGTAATTAGCAAAATACAATTAATCAATTATGACGTGGGAGAAATTCTCAATAAATTAACAGAAACAGTTGTATCAGTTTTCGAAATGCAGTACAAGTTGGTAACTTACTTCGGGTTTTTCATGATTGCAATTACATCTCAGGAGGTTGCAACGTTGCCAGCGGACGATGGCCGTTTTTCCTGTAATTAGTGTAAGTCGCAGATTAACTTTCAAAAAACTAAAAGTATCCTATTCAGGACACCGCTAAGCGCCGCGTCGGCTGATACAAAAAAAAACTGGAAAAAGTTTTCCATTACTGGATCAAACGATCTGCCTTTGACATTATTCCGCAATAGTCTTCTTGACTCGAAAGTCAAATTTATATCATACACGTCACTCATACGACCTATAATGGCGTACGGTTGCCCGGTATGGTTTAACATAGCCCTTTACTATATGGAAAAACTTCGTGTATTTGAAAGACAATGCCTGTGTTCCAGTCTCTGAATCCACAGAACGCCAGAATCGCAGTATCTAAATGATCATCCTAATAAAGCCCTGTATAACATAGCTCCTCAATAGTATACCGGTTGGTATACCCGCCTGTCACGCGGGAGACCGGGGTTCGATTCCCCGTCGGGGAGCCTCTGGCGCAAGACTAATGACCTTGCCCGGAAAAAACAAATCATTATGGAAAATTTAACAAGCCTCAGGACTTGCTAAATAAAGCCAAGACCGATTCCAGGTTGTAGTGCCGATGATGATGATGATGATGATGATAACATAGCATGCTTAAATACGATAGATAACTCCATAGATAAAAGTATACGCTTCCACATTGCAAGAGCAACGACCAATGAGAACAATTTGATCTCAGGAGCCTTCTATCCAAACGAGGCATACGTAGAGAATACTCGCCATAAAGGAAGCATTTGTTCTATTAAACAAAAAAGGTCTCATGCAAAACAGTTATGGAGTCCCTATCATATACCATGCTTTCCGTGGAGCTAGGGCCAAAAGAGTACTGCATGATAACAACATATCCCATCACGTGCACCACTTACGTTTTCGCACAGCAATTGGCGAACGAGATAAATTAAATAGACACCCTTCTTGCTGGTGGCTTAATGCCGAAGACAGGACAATACGTCCCCCTTAGATATAATGGCCTAAACACCTTCTCTCCTTTTCTTTCTGCTTTTATCTCTATAGTTTTTCCTTCTCCCTTTTTCTCGTTTTACTTAAACTAATTCTTTCAATTTAATTTTAATTCATAATATAGTAAAAACTAAATAAAAAACAAAAATATGTATATATGTATTAACGTATATATATGTGTATATACATACATACATATAACTATATATATACATATATATGTGGCGGTTCCGCCAAATCCCACGGTTCACCTTCCTGAAAAACCCCCATCCATACAACCCATCTTAAATGCTTCACACATTAAATAGATCAATTCTATAATCTTAAAAAGTCCCTGTAAAAGAATTCTTACCTTTTCTTGCATCTGTTCGCATACTAGTCCAGTAAGAGTTCTTTATTACCTTATCATAAATTACCTGAAAGAAAATTCATCGGTTGATATATAATACAACCGCATATCAGGAAATATTACCCATGTGTCGCCTACATCCAGCTTCATTCATGTGTACAATAAATCCCTTTCATACACATTGGCTGGCGACTTTTTTTTTTCCATCAATAAACAACCCAAGCAGCTGCATATAATTAGCGCAATAGACGCTGAAACGAATTTCCTTAGCACGCAATGTGCAAACAAAAGAACGCTGTCCTTCAAAGGTTTTCTGGCGATACCATAAACATCGTTTGTGGTATCCTAAATGCAATTCCCATGTAATGAGTTCCAGCTTATTTATTTAGCTAACCCTAATCACAGACCGATGCATTAGGGCGCTTCTACTTTGTTCTTTTTCCCTAGCTGTAGGTTTTGTTTATCCTTGCTGGAATGCATTGATAAACACGATAATGTGATCTTTACTCACACATACCACCATGATCAAGATTAGCGAGTGATCTCTGCACGAGATAATTATCGCTGAGTCTAATTTAATCCGCTGGCCGCCATGGTCATGCTAACTCCCGCGCTCCGGTGGGCACGGAGACGCGTACATACCGGAATATACCTCGGAGTCAGTGCCGTATAATAAGAGTAGTTGTACTGGAAATAATTCTTCCCCTCCACCTTACCTGCGCCATAGTACGTCATGCGCTTGCCTTCCGAGGTGGATCTTTCCAATTTTCTTGGACGATGTCCATGGAAGCGGTCCAATAGAATCCAGGCGCTGATTGGCTACCCTTCGGCGGGGAATCCATTAGGTTCGGTTTTGTTGGATGTCGGTGGACAGACACCCAATAGTCAGATTTTATTAGCGAGTGGAGGCGGTTAATTGCGAGGAGTTACGAGAGCTAATGTACGCGATCGTATCAGTAAAGTCTAATTTGAGACAACAAAAGACCGTGTGCATTGCGATACATTTAAGTGATATTTAATAGTGTGAAAAATTGATAACACGTTTACGGAGAACTGTTAGAAGGTATTTCGAACTACTGTTTCGCAGAGTGATCGCTGCGTTAGTAATTGTACTTAAACAAATTCATTTGTAAAGAGTGTCGGCCTCACCATTCCTACCGTAAAATAAAAAGTAACATAATATACAAATATCCAAGATTAAGTGTTTTATTTTGTTTTACTTTGTTTTCTTAGCGGAACAACTTAAGGCGCTATTTAGTGTTGTGATATTTTCGCTCAACCTGCGTACATACTGACGCCTCTAGCCAAAAATACTGCAGTTCTGTTAGAATGTAACAACCAGCCGGAATTGTGCACATTAAAATCGCCAAGGACAACAATTTCAGAAGCTGGGTGGTTGATTTGTAACCAGTCGACGGTATATGAAAGATGTTCGAAAAATGTCGCCGGTCGATCGTCATTCGGGGAGCAGTAAAGACAACAAAGAAATTTAACGGAATTCCTTAGCACGACCCTCAACCATATGATGTCCATATAATTGGGTTCCAACGCCTCCATCCTCTGGCAAGCCAGATTAGACCGCGCGAAGTCGCAGACTCCGCCCTTAAAACGGAATCTCGAATGTAAGTCGTATCCTGAGCAACGAAGATATGTCGAATCAGATGACGAATCGACCTGGGTCTCAGTTAGGGTAAGGATATCAGGCTACGTTGTTTGCAAATATTGGTGGACGGCGTTTACATTGGTATTGGTGAAACCGATGCCCCTGATGTTACAAAATGCCGTCACCAGTCGAGGGTGGGCCGAGCCTCGAGAGCGAGCCCGGGTATGCGATGACGAACCTCTCAATGTTTCATTATTTACCATCATATCTGCATGATGTTCCCCCCGACATAGTCCTCCCGGAGATCCGAATAGGAGAATAGTTTACCTCCGGAATTCTTTATATCAGAAGGTACCATCATGACTTATCCCCGTGTCAGTCCGGCCCATCAGCCACACATCCGAAACACCGTCGAAGATTTCTCTCGGCGATATCGCGGAATGTACAGCGTGACGGGGTGGTATCTCACCTTGGGACCGACCGAACCGGTCCATCAGCCAAGATCCGAAAGATGGCCAAGGATTTCTCCCGACCATTTCACGGAGCCTAAAGCTTGATGGGGTGGTATTTCATCGGGCGCACAGGGCGTTGGGACCCCGGCTATCACTCGGCCTTTAGTCGCCTCTTACGACAAGCTGGCCTAGCTGTGAGTATATTCTAACGCCCTACTCACAGGGCTATCATTTGGTCTAATATTGTAAGAAAACCTTATACGTACTCCTTTTTTTAAATCAGTTTAAAAACAAAAAGAAAAAACACTGCGAATTTACTTTCTAAAAACGACCAAGTGTGAAAACTGAAGATGGTCTATACCGCATCTTCGCTCCCGGGAGCGGTGGCCATCATATCCGTTTGGGGTATGCATCCACACGCTATCACCGTGCATGGCTGATATTTTCGAACTCACCAGTGTTTTCTTAACATCTAAATATGCCCCACAGAGGCGTGTTCCAATTCCCACCTTAGGGCCTGCAACTCGCAGCTAACGTTGAGCCCGACACCAAAAAGCAAGGAACTGAACGTCCCCAAAGCTTTTAATGTCAAACTCAACAATTATAGTTTACCATGCCTGAAACAAAAACCATACATTCATCCGGCTCCCAAGAGCAATTCCTAAAGATCGCAACGGATCGCATCCCAGCCCTGCACAATCGGAAATCCTGAACATCTACACGATGTTACAAGGAATCGCTATCGTCGGTAAATTAGCCGACCAGCTACCCGCACGTGCGCGTAGCTGCCATAACGACCACCCAAATCCGTCAAGCAAACAAAGGCGGCGGCAACCTAGAGCAATACAGCATATCGCCTATCCGCTACCAAATTGCAGGCAACCGTAATTATCTCGACGAGATAATTCGGAAAATTTATGAGGTTTAAAACCTACAAAGGATCTATTCTGATCCCATGGTCCCTTCTGAATTTCACACCATCAGAAGGATATAATGGATTTCGGTGTGTGTTTACAAAAGTTAAACAAAACCCAGGGACCGTACGTCCATTCAAATTGCAAGATATCCGTCGGCCTGTGCGCCAGATGTGCTATGCAAATAGAGGCGGCACACAATCGACAACCGTCGATCTGAATTTCGATCACCACCACGGATGGTGATAATGATGTTTAAGGATGTATGCGTCGATTGACTTTCTCCTTTTCAGGAACCTAAATTACCCATGGGCATTAATAACATGCTGCTAACAGAAATTCGGATTTTCTGTTAGCAGAGCGAATAGGAAATTTCTCTGTACGGATATAGATACGATCTGTATCAGGTTATTTTTGGATTGCGATAGAAACAGCCTAATTGGGATCTTCAACGAGACGACAAGTCCTTAGTGAACGTTCGAGGAATTGTGACCAGACAGTCGAATAGCGAGGGAGACTTTCGAGGAGGAACTTGAGTTGTGTTAACGTGCAATTCACGTTGTGTAAAAACTGAGAATATTATAACGTGTGTTGTCACCGCTAGTATGTCTCTAAGACATATATTATATTATGTTAAACGATTAAATCAGAGGACTAAGTGACTTGAATTAATACTTTGGTGACATTCACATCATCGAGGATTCGTCCTGCTGTAAGCCAATAAAACGATTACTGCAAAATAAAAATAAAAATAAAGTTAAAGTAAAAGGCGATTTCCGTGTTTTCTTCAAAATTCAACACATAATAAACTATTTTTCAAAAAAATTCCAAGAAAATTTCAAACCTGGGCAAAATATTTCCATTGATGAGGGCATGATACCATGGCGGGGAAGACTAAATTTCAGAGTTTATAACCCTTCGATAATTATAAAGTATGGTATTCGAAGGGGGCGAACATACAGGGCAAAGTCTCTGATTGCTTTCAACCCAGCGAAGGCCAGGACGATCCTTGTACCTGTACAATCCAAGTTGACATGTAGTCTCCACGTGACACCCCTGGATAGCTACTTTGAGACTCGCAACCAAATTGACCACGTGCTGATAGATCGCCGCCACTCCTCGAGCCTAATGACGGTGTGGGGGTACAAAGTCGCGACGCCTCACGGGCGAGAGTTCTACCTCGTCCCCACAAACTGCTCACTGGACACAAAAGAGGAATTATTCACCACGGAAAAGGAAATGCAACACAACAAACTCGCCGACATTCCGTACACAAGGAGAAAAAGTTAAACGCACTATTTTGTTCTTTAAGATTTGGTTTATTTTTTGGTCCGGTTTTACAATTTGTCAGTAGCCACTTAAGCAAAAAAAAAAACTTAAAATATAGGTTCACGCCGACGACTCACACTCGATTTTTCACGTCACACCGAACCGACGCGCGGTACGGTGGATGGCGGACGACCCGACCGCCACGCAGATTGAATTACGACTCAACGATATCTTGCTCGTTCAGAGCTCACTCGTTCGTCGTGATCATGGTGGTATGTGTGCCTAGAACAAAGAAAGACCTAAAGTGCATTCCTAGGATACGATTTCGGTAAAGCAAATAAAACCGAAATCGTCGGATGCCAATGGAATCTTTGTTGGAACATGTGCGGCTAAACAAAGAGACGATGATCCGATGTGAAAATGTGCTAATTGGTTTTAGCTAGGTTACTGGGAAATGGTGTTTATGGCATCGCTAGAAAGGGTACGTATTGAATACCCATTTGCATTGATTATGCTTGGATTTCAATTGATGCCAAGGGACGCGAAATGCGTATTTGCTTTGGGTTGCACATTGTGCGAGTCAGGGAATTTTATTGCTGGGAGAAAAACGTCTCCAGCCAATGTATACATAAAGAAATTTATCGTATACATGAATGAAGGTAGGAATAGGCGACGCCATGATAATTATCTCTGGCTGGAATGGTTACATGATATGTGAACCGAGGGTTTTTCTTTTCAGGAATTTGTCTGGTAACGATTTGGTTTAGAATACCAAATAAGCAAACAAAGAAATCTTACGGAAAATTGTATCCGAAGGGATGCATGGAAAAGTAAGTTTTCTTTATAGGGATTTTAAGATTATAGATGGTGATCTATATAATGCGTGAAGCATTTACAGGTACTAATACTGTTGCATTAGCAAACTAAAGGGAGTTGGGTAGTTTTTATGGGGGTTTTTCAGGTAAGTAGACCGTAGGGTTTGGCGGAACCGCCACAACGGTACGAACGTACCGAGGAGCCAACGTCGACTCGGATCACTATCTTGTTGGTACAGTTTTCTGAGCGCGGATTGCCTTACGGAGACCTATTGCATCCGCGGATCAGGTTCGCATCAACATGGCTTACTTACGCAATGAGAATACCACCAACATCTTTGGTCATGCCTTAAGACTCGGCCTCGAAGAGCTCGACGGAGAGAGTGTAAGTCCTGGGGCAAGAATGCCGTGCATAAAAGAGAAATGGACACGCCTTAAGAATACTGTCATTAGTACTGCCAACTCCATCTTAGGCAGTAGTCTTAGAGATCGGAACGACTGGTTTGATGATGAGTGCAAACTAGCGACTGAACATAAGAATGCTGCATACCGGGCAATGCAGCAGTCTCATAGGACGCGGGTGCGCGAGGAGAAATACAAAGAGCTCAGCAGATCTAAAAAAAGACTTCACAGACAAAAGAAAAGTGCCTGGGGAAAATACTTTTTCTGTGAAATAGAGAAAAGTAGAGAGCGAGGTCCGTACCAGGCGCAGAAGTTCTACCAAATAATCCGCAGTATGACGCGGCACACACCACGCTGCACTTACTCCAAGGATAAAGAGGGTAATCTGATCACCGATCCTGAAGGCATTCTGGAGCGATGGGAAGTGCACTTCAATGAATTGATAAATGGTCAGCTCACAGAAGGATTGGAGGCTCCACCAATGCAAGACCAAGACCAAATGCTGCCGCCACCAAGCATTGAGGAAACATTAAAAGCCATTAGACAGCTAAAATCAAATAAAGCCCCTGGAGCTGATGGCATACCAGCTGAGCTGATCAAACAAGGAGGGACAGCGTTACATCACGCAATTCATGAGATCGCGGTGCACGTATGGGAGCAAGAGGAGATGCCGGAAGATTGGCGTCGCGGTATAATTTGCCCTATACATAAGAAAGGAGATATCACACTGTGCAGCAACTATAGGGGTATAACATTGCTGAATACCCCCTATAAGATACTCTCCACTATCCTACAAGACCCGATAGCCCCATACGCTAAATCCATCATTGGTCAATATCAATGTGGCTTCATCCCAGGCAAATCAGCAATTGATCAGATTTTCACCCGTAGGCAGGCGATGGAAAAATGTCAGGAATTTAAGATTCCATTATATCATCTATTCATAGACTTTAAGGCCGCCTACGACAGCATAGCCAGGGTAGAACTATATAATGCCATGAGAGAATTCGGCATTCCAAACAAATTGATACGACTTTGTAGGTTGACCATGACCAACGTAACTAGTCAAGTAAAAATAGCGGGATTGCTGTCCAAACCAATAAACATATTTAATGGACTCCGACAAGGGGACGGTCTGGTCTGCCTCCTCTTCAACCTGGCGTTGGAGAAAGCAATCCGTGACTCTGGCGTTACAACGAGAGGCTATTGTCACCAAGTCCAGCCAGATACTTGCCTACCCAGATGACATCGACATCATCGGTAGAACCGAATCGGCGGTACAGGAATCCTTCACCCAGATCGAGCAGGCGGGACAAAAACTGGGACTGCACATTAATGAGGGAAAAACTAAGTACATGGTGGCAACTTCTGCGAAGAGAAGACCTAACGTTGGTCAAACTATCAGGGTAGCGGAGCACGAATTTGCAATCCTTTAACTACCTTGGGTCAATAGTATCAGCCGATAGCAATATGGAAAAAGAAATACGCGAACGGCTGATTAAATCCAACAAAGCCTACTATGGTCTATCAAGGCTCTTTAAATCCCGAAATTTATCCAGAACATCCAAGCTACTACTGTACAAGACCATGGTCTTACCAGTGCTCATGTATGGAACCGAGGCCTGGGCGCTTAATAAAAGGCACTCTGAACTCTTGGCCGCGTTCGAGAGAAAGGTCTTAAGGAGAGTTGTTGGCCCCGTATGTGAGAGAGGACGATTCTGGAGATGCTACAACCATGAATTGTACGCAATCAATCTTGAAGCTAATATTGTAAGAAAAATCAAGCTCGGTAGACTCCGGTGGGCGGGGCACCTGGCTCGAATGAGTGAAGAGGAGCCTGCCCGGAAAGTCCTTTGTGGCAAGATGTATGGAAGTAGACAGCGCGGCAGACCTTGTCTGCGATGGAGGGATGGCGTAGACCAGGACGCCCAGAGCCTGGGAGTGCCAAACTGGATGACATCGGCTCGAAATCGAGACTGGTGGAGAGATTTGTTAAATAAGGCCAAGACCGGATCCCGGTTGTAGTGCCGATGAGGATGGTGATGATGATGAAGAAAATTTGGATATCCCAACTAAGAGACGTGGTCCACATCTTGATTGAACTCAAAAGCTATCCGGACAATTAAAACAGCACCAATTGGTTCGAATTTCTGAAATCAATAAAAGTATAAGAAGAAGGTGTCGTGTATGTCATGCAAATAAAATACGAAAAACCACCAATCTTATGTGTAAAGGTTGTAAAGTCCCTTACATTTAAAAGATTGCTTTGCTTCATATCATTTGAAGAAGAACTATTGAAAGAATATTCTATACACATAGCATTGTAACTTAACTTGTAAAAAACCTTGTAACTTAAATAAAATATAATGTAAGCTCAATGTAAACTTCTATTTAGAAATGGACTATTTCAATAAAAAAATTATTTATGGTCACACTGCAAGGGCAATGTGCAGCGAAAATAATCTTATCTCGGGAGCATATAACCCAAATGACATGTACCTGGAGAATACACTCCAAAGTGGCTTTATCCCATCTGTAGTCGGGCGATTGTGCTACGACCGGGAAATAACGCCCACCGAAGAAGAGCCCCTGCGCTTCAGTAGGGCTATCTCCCACAGAGACCGGGACGATAGTATTAGACAGCGTCAACAGTTCTGGTGGTTGAATGGCATATAAAGACCTGGATACCAAAGTCGGTATAGAATCATAGTATCATCAGCTAGCTTACATAGACTTAGCTTTTCTAGAATTAGGGTAGTATAAGATTTAAGTTAAGTTAGGTAAAGTGCTTTTACATAAAAAAAAAAAAAAGAAAAAAGTAGGTAAGTTAAGTAAGTTAAATTTTAAGAAAAAAAAAAACAAAAAAAATTGACAAAGTTTTTAAAATTTTTCTTTGTATTTCAACTAATTATCAGTACTGCCACAAAGTTCTGTCGCCGAAAGGCAAATTATACAAATGTTAAGTAATGTTTAGCTTAGAGCGTCTGCGAAGGACCAGTAAGTTATTATATAAGATAATTAAGCTAGAATTTAAGCATTTTTTGTCTAGCCTTTAATTTAGAAATTAAGAATATAAAAAGAAAAATAAAAAATGTCTTAAAAATGAAAATGAAATGGCTTTATCCCACCTGAAGCGTTCCATCTCTTGGATAGAAAAGGTCTTATCCAAAACAAGCACGGAGTTCCTATTATTTACCACGCTTTTCGTGGTGCCAGGGATAAACGGATTCCTTATCACAATGATATATCAAATGCTGCAGTTCACTTGCGCTTTAGCATGGCAACAGGCGATCGAGATAAATTTATAAATGACCGATCCCATCCCAACTGTTGGTGGATTGACAATGAAGAAAGGGGTTAAATCCCCAAATATAGTCAGATCTTCAGACTCTACGTTTCCCTTCCCATTTCTCATTTCCCTTTTCATATATATTTATTCCTCCTTTTCGTTTCCATTTTGCATTAAGATTCCTTTTCGTTTTAAAATCTCTATGTTAACATTTTGTTATGGGGACATTCCGGTTTGTCGGGTCAAAAAATAGGTTATTTTCATGATTTTTTTTAGGAGAAAGTATTAAAGATATAACAACATTTTTTTTTTAAACATTTTATTCATCTTTCGACTACGTTTGTAAGGTTTGTCGAGTCACTCCGGAACCGAACCCCCTCCGCCCACCCTTTCAGGTGTTCAAAGTTGGCCATCTGCTCGTGTAAGGGTTATTTTCGTCCCCGGTGGAAAAATACAAGAAATGCAAAAAGTTTATTGAACTTAAATACATTTAGCCCAATGTGAGTGAACATTTTTTTAAAATTGATAGAAAACAACAAAATGGCGGACTATTGAAAAAAAATTGATTTTTCGGCCCGTTTTTGCTCTATTTTTTAGTTATAACTAAAAAAATAAATAAATAAATAAAAAAGTAGTTCGTTCACAATTTGCGTGTGCTTGTTAAAAATATGTGTGCGAACTTTCATAAGAATCGCATGCACCGTTTTCATATTATCGCTTACACCGCACTCAAAAAAGTCGTTTCGAGAAAAACGCATTCAAAGTTTGGAGATAAATTAGACAAAAGATAAAAGTGATTTTTTTCATGAAATCATCGGGATTTTTTATACTAACAACTAGACATCTATTCCTGGACCATAAACAAGTCCTTCCACGATTTCGAATTGGCCTCCAGTTGCATTTTCGCCTTTTTCCTCGCTGTTCGTGCCTCGTGCGAGTTGTATACTAGGCTGCGGTCAGCGTTCGCAAACGCTCTCGCAGCGTACCCAATTTTGCATTATTGGCTTTACGGGTAAAACCCTTCATTAAACATACAAACTGCGGTAAGAGCCGCAACTTCAATGATTTTCTTACCACTGTATGTGTGTTTTGGCGCCATTTGCCAGATAGTAGCATTGAAACGTTCGTTGTTATTTTGCGTGAAACCTCCCTCGCATTTTTTAACAAATCGAGATCTGTCAGTTTAACGTAAACTGGGTAAGTAGCTGTTCATACTTCAGGATCCAAGGGAGGTTTGTCGTGGTGGAACTTTGACAGCTCATTCGCAGCTTCCGCGTGTTTCCATTTGCACCATGACTCCGGGCCCTCTGGACAGTTTTGATGTTGCGGATTTTCATCGGTTGATATTTTGTGGTAGTATGTTGCCCAAATTTCTTTCGCCATTTCTTCTGCAGAGTGAGCATTGCGTCTAATCGCAAGTTCGTAATAAGTCGTCAGTTCTGTTATCATGTTTCCCGTAGGTTTGCCAGGATCAGCTCCTCCTAATTGGTCTGTTTTTTTTTTTTTTTTTATGACACCGCGTAATTGCGAACCGATTCGCTTTCCCACGTGATTGATACACTCGGCCTTTACATCATTTGGAAATGATTTCTGTAACGCATTCATTATTTTTACGTCCCCGTCTCCAACGTGGAGATCAAAAGCGCGCTCGAACATCTCTAACATTCCGTCAGGCTCCATTTTACCCGAACTTCCATTGTGATCCAATGTGCAAACTGGTTCGTGCTCATCCCACCAAGTATCAAATTCAGGGGTGCCTTTCTTTGTTTTCATAAGATTGCAGCCTTGGCAATAACGCGATTTCACAGTAAGTTCGAGAACTTTGTTTGTTTTGTTGCCGATCAATGTCATAACGCCATAATTAGCAGTATGACCCCTTTTGCTCCAACCACCATCTCCAGAAGGAGTACATTTTTTATCTTCACTTTCATCAGTTTTTTCTCTTTCTTCTTTGCTAGCCTTTTTTATCACGGAAGAAAAAACGACGCTACAAGCGGTGTGTGCATTATCGAGAGCAGCGTAGTAGATGTGTTTCGTAAATTCGCCAATATACATCAGTGAAGTGAAACAATGTAATCCATTTAACCCGACACCCAAGATGCGCATTACGAATACTATTCTACGATTAATTTCGTAAGCTTTGTTGGAGATTCGTGGACAGGACTCAATGACCCTCTCACCACAGTTGCATTCGACGATCAGTTTGAAGCGTAGGCCTTTCTCAGATTTTTTTGAAAGGTTTATCGAACCGTCACCGTTTTTACACTTTATAATGTTTGAGAGTTCGGAAAAAACTGAAAAAAATGTAACATCACGTATACTGCCGTCACTGTGACCGTTGGAGCGAAGTCGGGCGATGTAGCCAATCTTTGTGCCGATGTAGTCGCATGCTCCGTTTCTAGTTCATTTACAGTTCCCATAAATCCTATTCGTTTTTTATATCGACTCCCTGGACGCACCCCTGACTAACGCGAACCTTTAACGTTTTTAAACATCATGTTAGAAAAATTTACCGTTGAAAAACGTATGAAACGGACGCCTAAACGCGAGCACTGTACGGTCTGAGACCACGTTTACACTAAATACTTTCTCCTCCTCATGAAAAAGAAACAAAGAAACATCAAAAATACCTACCCCGCGACATCACCGGTAGGAACATCTTCCATAGTCACCAAACAAGAAAAAACCACCACCACCGTGCAACGGGCAAGTTGGTTTCATATATATGAAACTAACTAAAACTCAGGCAATCGCAGGTCACCCGCAGTACGCCCGAATGTAAAAACATCATACACAAGAGCTCCTATCCATTACCGCTTATGAACATGTTGTTCAGTCGCACAAGATTGCGACATATTCAAAGAAGTGGCAGTTGGCCCAAGCCAACAGCGAAGCAAATTAATGCCCATAAATGTATAGTCTGCATCTTTCTAAATACACGGTAGTTGCCACCTATGATACGAATTTGTATCCGCGGGAGACCCGACCCTTTAATGACCTATAACTTTGGAACCGCCTAAGATTTCGTTTCCAAATTTTAACATATTAGTTTTGAAGGATAAAACTATCGATTAAGCAAAAAAAAATGATTTTTTGAACCGAACAAACCGGAATGTCCCCTTAATATGTTTGTTAATATTTTTTTTTGTTTGTTAACTTGTTATTTTATGTTGTTATTAAAAAAAAAAAGACAGAGAGAACTTCTTCCGAGAAATATATAAAAATATAAAAATATAAGAATATTATTGTACGCCGAAAGGCATTACACAAACTTGTATGGTGTAATTTAGAATGCTCGTGTAGAGGCAGTAAATTATTTTAAGAATAAGAAAAGTTTGTAAAATAGGATTTAGCATTTTAGTCCTAAGTCAACATTTGTTAAATTATTGTAGAATAAATGGGTTATTCATCATCATCATCATCACGGACGTAGATCCAAAAACAAAAAAAAACAATAAAAAAATAAGTGAGAACACGCATTTACATGGATGTAAAACAAATGGATGCAAAAATGGTAAATCGGAGAAGGCAAAATACGGACCTAAATCTGAAGGCTAAACGCCTTAGAACAAATGAAAATAAGGATACAGACACATTGATTGTCAACAGCAACGACGAAGACAACACCAATGGAGCCCAGTACTCAGGGGCTGGAAACCAATTCAAAGAACTACCTGTCAGCGAAACAAATGCAGACGCTAGCAATCAGATCGAGGTCCTCAAGGGGCTCATCCATGAGATCAGTCTTAAGAAACAACAACTAGATAAATAAATGGAGGAAGTTGTTAAACTAAAAAAAACAACCTGAGCCAGAACGAGCGAAACACGAAAATGGTACAAAAACAACAGCAAGAACAAAGACAACAGCAACCCACGTAGACAAAGAAAACACGACAGGGTGAGGAAACTCAACAACAGGAATCACATCAACAACAACAGCAGGAACCGCATCAACTACAGGAACTACACCAACAGCAGGAAACATCTCAGCCGGTGCCAGTCAAAAAAAGGTAGAAAGTACATCCTATCTACATCAGCTACATGGAGTCAAAGGATCTCATAAAATTGGGTGAGTTGACATGCAAAACTTTTAAAACAAAACGGATAAATAATTTTAAGATAAGTTTTACATGCGATGATTTAGAAGGGTATAACAAAATTAAATCGGCATTGGGGAAATCCAAAAGCGAGTACTACACGTGCACTCCTAAATCGAAGAAAACTGTCTCCATGCTCCTCAAAGGAGTTGATCCTTCCTTTACTCCCGAAGAGGTGCTCGAAGAACTAAACAGCTTCGAAAACGATACCTTGATATTTACAGGTGTGAAACCGTTTTCTACAGCAAATTCGAGAAATCGCAACCGTAAGTTGCCTTTCTTCATTGTGTCGCTAAGCCCCAATAGTAAAATTTATGGACTTAGATATATTAAATACATTAATCATCAAACAATAAATGAGTTGGGAGAGAATAAAGAAGTGCTACCGCGTATTGCAGTGTATGCGCTGTCAACGCTTCGGACGTGTGGCAGCGAATTGCAATATGCATTTCAGATACGTCAAATGTCTAAACAAACACCATTGGAGAATGTCCATTGGGCAAAGAACAGCTCCCGGATAGAAGTAAACTATCCTGTGTCCTCTGTAACAACTCCGGTCATCCTGCTGACTTTAGAGGTTGCCCTAAGTACCAACAACTAAAATCAAAGTTGGAAGCCAGAAAGAAGCAAGTTGAAGAAGAGAAGCGAATCACGTGTCTGGGGCACCACTCCAACAGAGTCGGTGTCTAAGTTGGGCTTTCGGTAACAAGATTAGAGGATATAGAAGATGAGGAACAAGGAAAGATGCCGGCACCCTTCGAGAAATCATATCAACGGAAAACGAATTGTGAACACATGATCCACCCACCAGTCAAGAACGATACCTGGCTTGGGGACTATTTCATCCTGCGGCACAATGGAACGAAGGCTGCTATTGATCAGCAGATTATTCTTCCAGATTCATCGATGACACAGAGGGATTCACGATCCAAAAGAGGACTACGTCCAAGAAGTTCATCGATGACACCAGGGATTTACGATCCAACCAACATTCAACATTAAACGCACAAGTCAGACCAAAACTAAATAGTAATTAATTCAACCATAGTGACCTCAACCAATGGGATAACGCAAATACAGATCACATCGTTGCCGCGGCTAATGCGGAAAATATCACCTCTCAGGCAACCCCTCCACAACATGTCGGAGAATATCAACGACAAACAACGACGGCCTTATCTCGAGCTACAACGTTAGCACACAATGTCCAACTTCGCCCCTTTTGTCGGATATACACACACACACCCACACGCACTGATAACATCAAGTATGTTATTATAACATAACTCATTATATTTCATAACTGAGATCAATTAATAGAATCAATATATAGTATAACAATATAAGTAATTATTGCCACCCTCTGCGCCGCATCGGTTCTTGAGTGGAACATTCATTGAAACTTCTGGCTCTTAACCACCATCATCCGTATACAATCAGCGACAGGTCTCAAGGTGAACCAACTAGTGGAGTTGTATTTGCAATTCCCAGTGGGCAAACATTCATTGAACCAACTAGTGGAGTTGGTCTTGCTGTGCCACGTGGGCGAACAATTATTGAACCAACTAGTGGAGTTGGTCTTGCTGTTCCCAGTGGGCTATTCGTTGATAGCCCAAAGGAAAGACCCTTTTGTGTAAGCGTCATCGCCGGCCCGGCAAGATGTTGCAGCACAAATCAACAACAAACAACAATAGGGATGAATCGATTCCTCAAGATACAACAAAAGGGGAATCGATCATCATAAATTCAAATAACCAATTCACCTGTCATTGGAGCAACAGAAATTCACCACATTCATCACGAAGGTATGCAACAGAATTTACTAAACTGTTGCATCGATATTACAACTGAGAAGGCATTAAGTTCGACAGAACAGTTTTTACGGTAATTTCCTGGTCCATGACACGGTGCTTTTTGATCGGATGACACTAACGGCAAACGATGGTACGAGGTATATTAACGGGCGCATAGAAAGAGTTTTTGCTTCTTCTTCGTTTATCGCTTGTGCTGTCCAATTCGGTATCATCGTTTAGTGATCTAGACTTTAAATTATTTCATGTGGCCGTTAAAGTGGCAATTCTTAAGTAATAGTGAAAATAAAGTAACTTATTGTTAAATGATCTAAGATTTTGTTTTGACGCTGTCAAACCTTGTGAAGGCTGTTCCCAAACCAACTAGTGGACTTGGCTTTTGCTGTCACCAGAGCGTGAAACATTGCTGATATACATAATATATAAAATAAAAAAACCTAAAAATCATAATAATGTTACCAGATTCAAGTGTTCCTTTTTTCTTCTCTGACCTAATTTGTAAATTTTGTTTAAAGTAACAACAATAAAAATAAAAATACTGTACACCGAAAGGTAACATTTTTGTATAGAAAACAAAATAAATGTACGTACAATAATTTAGAGCCAGTAATAAGAAATAATACAGAGCCAGTAAATTACATCAAAATATAATATGTTAAAATAAGGTTAGCATTTAGTCTAATATTGTAAGAAAACCTTATATGTACTCCTTTTTTTAAATGAGTTTAAAAACAAAAAGAAAAAACACTTCGAAAATACTTTCTAAAAACGACCAAGCGTGAAAACTGAAGATGATCTGTACCGCATCTTCGCTCACGGGGGCGATGGCCATCATATCCGTTTGGGGTATGCATCCACACGCTATCACTGTGCATGGGAGATATTTTTGAACTCAAAAGTGTTTTCTAAACATCTATATATCTTTCCGGTTAGAAGAAGTTACTATCGCTCCTATTGTCGGGATAAAGCTCGAATAGTGTTATCGACAAGGGACATTATAAAACAGTCGGTGTTATGATTGTATTTATATTTTTATTAGAACATTTTCCGAGAATCCAAACGGGATTATCGAGCAAACATTAGCAATAGATCGGTATTTTTAAAACCTACATGATACAGTTATACAGCTAATGGTTTTATCGGTGTTTAGGATTCTCGTGGTGAGGATTCTTAAGGTAGAATCGGATCTTTCACATTTCTGGCGGTAAAGGAACTGATATATTGGGAGGATTTGGTGCCGGACATAATGGTGGTAGAATCGGAAGTGTGTGATTTCCTGGGGATGTGCCATTTGCTGGTGGTAGACTCGGGAGTGTGCCATTTGCTGGTGGCGGAATCGGGGATGTGCCATTTACTGGTGGCGTAATCGGGACTGTGCCATTTCCTGGTGGCGTAATCGGGGATGTGCCATTTCCTGGTGGTAAATGCCCTGGTGGTAAATGCCCTGGTGGTAAATGCCCTGGTGGTAAATGTCCTGGTGGTATATGGCCTGGTGGCTTGCCATCACCAGGAGCTGGTAACGTTGCAACCTCCTGAGATATAATTGCAATCAAGGAAAGCCCAAAATAAGTTACCAACTTGTAGTTCATTTCGAAAACTGATACAACTCTTTCTGTTGATTTATTGAGAATTTCTCTCACTTTTATACCAATTCGATTTCACGTTACTCGACCTTCGCAGGAAAATAATACAATCCTCATCATTGATTAATTGTATTTTGCTAATTACCGTTTATAAACAAAATTATCATGTGGAAATTTTTCGACGGCATTATCTATTTGAAAAGTGGAGCAGCTGTCGCGAAATAAAAATGTTCTATTGAATATTTAAACAGCAAAGCAAACAAATCAGAGTTTGTACATCAGTGCTACATGAGATCTTGATATCTTAACGCTTTGTGTAAGCATATGTTTGCTGTAGGTTTTTAAATCATGGTCCAATTCATTGGGTCGAGAATGAGTCACAAAAGTGTCAATCGAAAAGTACAAACCCAACAGTTTATCATATTTCACATGTGTGTTTGAAATGTTTTGAATGAAACATTTACCCGCTGTCCTTGAAATATTCGAAATGAGAAACGCATTCGTGACTTAAGCTGATATAATATTCACGTGCAACCAGGTCTACGAGTAAATATTATAGTGAATAAATTTATTCGTTTCGTCCTTTTTCTTCATGTATCGATCAACTGCGACCGTTGGCACGAAATGATGAAAGTTCCTCTGCCTTGGTTTACTGTGTTTATAAGTTCTTATTTTTCTTACTACTACTACAATCTCTTTAGATCTACAAGTTCTTCTTTTTTTGTTCTTATTAAACCAAATTAACATTTACATCAATTAAATGATTTGCAACAATGTTTATGAAGCACTCTACGCCACTTCTACTTTTTACGTAGCTTGGGCTCCACTAATCTTTTGAGGATAATTTATTATGGTATATTCCAATCTAAGTTTGCATGTTGGAGACGTGACTTTAAAAATTGCATTAGTCATCGAAAAACTAGTTTGTTCAGCTACCTAAAGATTCCTCCTACAAGACGTTTGTAAGGTTTTAAAGGACCAAAAATACTTTCTTTGAGATCTACTATTGTTTATTTTTATTTAATCAATGGTTATAACCTTAAAGAAAATGTTTTAAATATATAATTTATTCTTAAATTCCGTACCACAGCCTATTGTGATGTCTTTACACTGTTGCCCTTTCGATTGTTCATTCAGCTACATACCTTAAAGAGGGTGCTAGAAAGACCTGGTGCTTTTCTACAATGTTTGAAGAAGTGGCCCTTCTGCCTCGAGTTTGTTGCTTTAGATTCCAGAGATTTTGGTATTCTGGTGTAATCATGTTTTGTTTCTTTTTTATATTTAACTTTTTTTTTTTAACGCGCAAGATAAACTTTTCTTTGAACCCAACAAACCGACATTTTAATTGCTTTAGCCAATGTGAAGAGGCATTCAATTCTGTTGGCCTTCTATTGTTTCCTATATATTGTTTTAAATATGATAGTGTCTGTCATATTTTTGTTACACTTGAATACATACGAAATAAACTACTACTATATTTTTTTTACTACACTTCTCTCGTGAGATGCGAACCTTGATAATGGCAGATGAAAGAGAAGATACTTTTATAGATGAATGCGTAGATAATTTATGTGATATTCCTCGTGATAGTGATGACTCAATAATTTTAGAAGATAATCCAGATTGTGCAGAATATTCAAGTGGTTCAGAAATAGAAGTGCGAAGAAATCATCGAGCGCCATCCTTGCCGAGTGATTCAGAAGAAAGCGATCAAGATACGGAGGATGTCGGGTCGGATTTTGATCCACCTAAAAATAATGACGATTTCGAAGGTTTACTTGGGCCAAATGTATTTCCTAAGAATACAGATAAGATAGAAGATTTTTATTGGAGATGATTTATTTAAATTCATTGCTACGGAAACAAACAAATATCATGCATAAAATTCCCATAAGTTCAAAGTTTACAGAAAAGCTGCTAAATGGGTTGATGTCACTATACTCGAACTCAAAAAGTGGTTTGCTCTAGTAATTTTGATGGGCCTGACAAAAAAATCAAGGATGAACGATTATTGGTCCAAAAATCCTTTGATTGAAACTCCAATATTTTCTAAAACCATGCCCCGTAATAGATTTAAACAAATATTAGCATTTATAAATTTTTCTGATAATAATAATGTTCCTGACAATGCTGGCCGACTCTTCAAAATTCAACACATAATAAACTATTGTTCAAAAAAATTCCAAGAAAATTTCAAACCTGGGCAAAATATTTCCATTGATGAGGGCATAATACCATGGCGTGGAAGACTAAATTTCAGAGTTTATAACCCTTCGAAAATTACAAAGTATGGTATTCGAAGGGTGCGAACATACAGGGCAAAGTCTCTGATTGCTTTCAACCCAGCGAAGGCCAGGACGATCCTTGTGACATGCAGTCTCCACGTGACACCCCTGGATAGCTACTTTGACACCCGCCAAGTAGTGAACCAATGCATGCAGCAACATCCTGAGAAAGGTTGGCGCAAGGCTAATAACCAGACCCGTAAAAATGAATTATTATGGCAAATTTAACAAGCCTCGGATATGGACCGGATACACGACGACGACCACGGAAACGAAAATGGCTAAACGATTTGAGAATTTTCTCATGGAACGTACGCTCACTATACAGAGCTCGAGCTGCATAGCAGCTAGCCGATGCCCTGTCTGAATATAAGGCTGACATAACAGCATTGCAGGAAATAAGATGGACGGGGAGTGGTGTTATTCAAAGAAAAGAGTATGACATTTATTACAGCTGTCACGCAAAACACCATGTGGTCGGGGTAGGCTTTCTAATCAGCCAAAAATTGAAGCCTGCCATCATCGGCTTTTATGCAATAAATGAAAGGCTATGCACTCTTCGCGTGCGAGGCAAATTTAAGAATATAAGCTTCATAAACGTTCACGGACCTACAGAGGAGTCCCCTGACCACGAAAAAGAAGAATACTATGAGAACGTCGAACGGGCCCTCAATGCCTGCCCAAGATACGATGTGGAAATCGTTCTTGGGGATTTGAATGCAAAAATAGGTCGGGAGCCGGTTTTCAGTCACTACACAGATTCCCATAGTTTGCATGAGAACACTAATGACAATGGACTACGAGTCATCGAATTGGCAGCATCGATAAATTGGTCGTTGCGAGTACCAGGTTTCCGCGTAAAGATATCCACAAAGCAAATTGACCACGTGTTGATAGATCGCCGCCACTCCTCGAGCCTAATGACGGTGTGGGGGTACGAAGTCGCGACGCCTCACGGTCGAGAGTTCTACCTCGTTCCCACAAACTGCTCACTGGACACAAAAGAGGAATTATTCACCACGGAAAAGGAAATGCAACACAACAAACTCGCCGACATTCCGTACACAAGGAGAAAAAGTTAAACGCACTATTTTGTTCTTTAAGATTTGGTTTATTTTTTGGTCCGGTTTTACAATTTGTCAGTAGCCACTTAAGCAAAAAAAAAAACTTAAAATATAGGTTCACGTCGACGACTCACACTCGATTTTTCACGTCACACCGAACCGACGCGCGGTACGGTGGATGGTGGACGACCCGACCGCCACGGAGATTGAATTACGACTCAACGATATCTTGCTCGTTCAGAGCTCACTCGTTCGTCGTGATCATGGTGGTATGTGTACCTAGAACAAAGAAAGACCTAAAGTGCATTCCTAGGATACGATTTCGGTAAAGCAAATAAAACCGAAATCGTCGGATGCCAATGGAATCTTTGTTGGAACATGTGCGGCTAAACAAAGAGACGATGATCCGATGTGAAAATGTGCTAATTGGTTTTAGCTAGGTTACTGGGAAATGGTGTTTATGGCATCGCTAGAAAGGGTACGTATTGAATACCCATTTGCATTGGTTATGCTTGGATTTCAATTGATGCCAAGGGACGCGAAATGCGTATTTGCTTTGGGTTGCACATTGTGCGAGTCAGGGAATTTTATTGCTGGGAGAAAAACGTCTCCAGCCAATGTATACATAGAGAAATTTATCGTATACATGAATGAAGGTAGGAATGGGCGACGCCATGATAATTATCTCTGGCTGAAATGGTTACATGATATGTGAACCGAGGGTTTTTCTTTTCAGGAATTTGTCTGGTAACGATTTGGTTTAGAATACCAAATAAGCAAACAAAGAAATCTTACGGAAAATTGTATCCGAAGGGATGCATGGAAAGGTAAGTTTTCTTTATAGGGATTTTAAGATTATAGATGGTGATCTATATAATGCGTGAAGCATTTACAGGTACTAATACTGTTGCATTAGCAAACTAAAGGGAGTTGGGTGGTAGTTTTGGGGGTTTTTCAGGTAAGTAGACCGTAGGGTTTGGCGGAACCGCCACAACGGTACGAACGTACCGAGGAGCCAACGTCGACTCGGATCACTATCTTGTTGGTACAGTTTTCTGAGCGCGGATTGCCTTACGGAGACCTATTGCATCCGCGGATCAGGTTCGCATCAACATGGCTGACTTACGCAATGATAATACCACCAACACCTTTGGTCATGCCTTAAGACTCGGCCTCGAAGAGCTCGACGGAGGGAGTGTAAGTCCTGGGTCAAGAATGCCGGGCATAAAAGAGAAATGGACACGCCTTAAGAATACTGTCATTAGTACTGCCAACTCC
Source organism: Microdon myrmicae (assembly GCA_963931805.1). Taxonomy (NCBI): domain Eukaryota; kingdom Metazoa; phylum Arthropoda; class Insecta; order Diptera; family Syrphidae; genus Microdon; species Microdon myrmicae. Next base: position 60,463,188 of record OZ007501.1, read on the forward strand.
ATCTTAGGCAGTAGTCTTAGAGATCGGAACGACTGGTTTGATGATGAGTGCAAACTAGCGACTGAATGAAAGAATGCTGCATACCGGGCAATGCAGCAGTCTCATTGGACGCGGGTGCACGAGGAGAAATACAAGGAGCTCAGAAGATCTGAAAAAGACTTCACAGACAAAAGAAAAGTGCCTGGGAAAAATACTTTTTCTCTGAAATAAAGAAAAGTAGAGAGCGAGGTCCGCACCAGGCGCGGAAGTTCTACCAAATAATCCGCAGTATGACGCGGTACACACCACGCTGCCCTTACTCCAAGGATAAAGAGGGTAATCTGATCACCGATCCTGAAGGCATTCTGGAGCGATGGGAAGTGCACTTCAATGAATTGATAAATGGTCAGCTCACAGAAGGATTGGAGGCTCCACCAATGCAAGACCAAGACCAAATGCTGCCACCACCAAGCATTGAGGAAACATTAAAAGCCATGAGACAGCTAAAATCAAATAAAGCCCCTGGAGCTGATGGCATACCAGCTGAGCTGATCAAACAAGGAGGGACAGCGTTACATCACGCAATTCATGAGATCGCGGTGCACGTATGGGAGCAAGAGGAGATGCCGGAAGATTGGCGTCGCGGTATAATTTGCCCTATACATAAGAAAGGAGATATCACACTGTGCAGCAACTATAGGGGTATAACATTGCTGAATACCGCCTATAAGATACTCTCCACTATCCTACAAGACCGGATAGCCCCATACGCTAAAGCCATCATTGGTCAATATCAATGTGGCTTCATCCCAGGCAAATCAGCAATTGATCAGATTTTCACCCTTGGGCAGGCGATGGAAAAATGTCAGGAATTTAAGATTCCATTATATCATCTATTCATAGACTTTAAGGCCGCCTACGACAGCATAGCCAGGGTAGAACTATATAATGCCATGAGAGAATTCGGCATTCCAAACAAATTGATACGACTTTGTAGGTTGACCATGACCAACGTAACTAGTCAAGTAAAAGTAGCGGGATTGCTGTCCAAACCAATAAACATATTTAATGGACTCCGACAAGGGTACGGTCTGGTCTGCCTCCTCTTCAACCTGGCGTTGGAGAAAGCAATCTGTGACTCTGGCGTTACAACGAGAGGCTATTGTCACCAAGTCCAGCCAGATACTTGCCTACCCAGATGACATCGACATCATCGGTAGAACCGAATCGGGGGTACAGGAATCCTTCACCCAGATCGAGCAGGCGGCACAAAAACTGGGACTGCACATTAATGAGGGAAAAACTAAGTACATGGTGGCAACTTCTGCGAGAGAAGACCTAACGTTGGTCAAACTATCAGGGTAGCGGAGCACGAATTTGAAGTAGTGCAATCCTTTAACTACCTTGGGTCAATAGTATCAGCCGATAGCAATATGGAAAAAGAAATACGCGAACGGCTGATTAAATCCAACAAAGCCTACTATGGTCTATCAAGGCTCTTTAAATCCCGAAATTTATCCAGAACATCCAAGCTACTACTGTACAAGACCATGGTCTTACCAGTGCTCATGTATGGAACCGAGGCCTGGGCGCTTAATAAAAGGCACTCTGAACTCTTGGCCGCGTTCGAGAGAAAGGTCTTAAGGAGAGTTGTTGGCCCCGTATGTGAGAGAGGACGATTCCGGAGATGCTACAACCATGAATTGTACGCAATCTATCTTGAAGCTAATATTGTAAGAAAAATCAAGCTCGGTAGACTCCGGTGGGCGGGGCACCTGGCTGGAATGAGTGAAGAGGAGCCTGCCCGGAAAGTCCTTTGTGGCAAGATGTATGGAAGTAGACAGCGCGGCAGACCTTGTCTGCGATGGAGGGATGGCGTAGACCAGGACGCCCAGAGCCTGGGAGTGCCAAACTGGATGACATCGGCTCGAAATCGAGACCAGTGGAGAGATTTGTTAAATAAGGCCAAGACCGGATCCCGGTTGTAATGCCGATGAGGATGATGATGATGATGATGAAGAAAATTTGGATATCCCAACTAGGAGACGTGGTCCACATCTTGATTGAACTCAAAAGCTATCCGGACAATTAAAACAGCACCAATTGGTTGGAATTTCTGAAACCAATAAACGTATAAGAAGAAGGTGTCGTGTATGTCATGCAAATAAAATACGAAAAACCACCAATCTTATGTGTAAAGGTTGTAAAGTCCCTTACATTTAAAAGATTGCTTTGCTTCATATCATTTGAAGAATAACTATTGAAAGAATATTCTATACACATAGCATTGTAACTTAACTTGTAAAAAACCTTGTAACTTAAATAAAATGTAATGTAAGCTCAATGTAAACTTCTATTTAGAAATGGACTATTTCAATAAAAAAATTATTTATGGTCACACTGCAAGGGCAATGTGCAGCGAAAATAATCTTATCTCGGGAGCATATATCCCAAATGACATGTACCTGGAGAATACACTCCAAAGTGGCTTTATCCCACCTGAAGCGTTCCATCTCTTGGATAGAAAAGGTCTTCTCCAAAACAAGCACGGAGTTCCTATTATTTACCACGCTTTTCGTGGTACCAGGGATAAACGGATTCCTTATCACAATGATATATCAAATGCTGCAGTTCACTTGCGCTTTAGCATGGCAACAGGCGATCGAGATAAATTTATAAATGACCGATCCCATCCCAACTGTTGGTGGATTGACAATGAAGAAAGGGGTTAAATCCCCAAATATAGTCAGATCTTCAGACTCTACGTTTCCCTTCCCATATCTCATTTCCCTTTTCATATATATTTATTCCTCCTTCTCGTTTCCATTTTGCATTAAGATTCCTCTTCGTTTTAAAATCCCTGTATGTTAACATTTTGTTAAGGGGACATTCCGGTTTGTCGGGTCAAAAAATAGGTTATTTTCATGATTTTTTTTAGGAGAAAGTATTAAAGATATAACAACATTTTTTTTTTTAAACATTTTATTCATCTTTCGACTACGTTTGTAAGGTTTGTCGAGTCACTCCGGAACCGAACCCCCTCCGCCCACCCTTTCAGGTGTTCAAAGTTGGCCATCTGCTCGTGTAAGGGTTATTTTCGTCCCCGGTGGAAAAATACAAGAAATGCAAAAAGTTTATTGAACTTAAATACATTTAGCCCAATGTGAGTGAACATTTTTTTAAAATTGATAGAAAACAACAAAATGGCGGACTATTGAAAAAAAATTGATTTTTCGGCCCGTTTTTGCTCTATTTTTTAGTTATAACTAAAAAAATAAATAAATAAATAAAAAAGTAGTTCGTTCACAATTTGCGTGTGCTTGTTAAAAATATGTGTGCGAACTTTCATAAGAATCGCATGCACCGTTTTCATATTATCGCTTACACCGCACTCAAAAAAGTCGTTTCGAGAAAAACGCATTCAAAGTTTGGAGATAAATTAGACAAAAGATAAAAGTGATTTTTTTCATGAAATCATCGGGATTTTTTATACTAACAACTAGACATCTATTCCTGGACCATAAACAAGTCCTTCCACGATTTCGAATTGGCCTCCAGTTGCATTTTCGCCTTTTTCCTCGCTGTTCGTGCCTCGTGCGAGTTGTATACTAGGCTGCGGTCAGCGTTCGCAAACGCTCTCGCAGCGTACCCAATTTTGCATTATTGGCTTTACGGGTAAAACCCTTCATTAAACATACAAACTGCGGTAAGAGCCGCAACTTCAATGATTTTCTTACCACTGTATGTGTGTTTTGGCGCCATTTGCCAGATAGTAGCATTGAAACGTTCGTTGTTATTTTGCGTGAAACCTCCCTCGCATTTTTTAACAAATCGAGATCTGTCAGTTTAACGTAAACTGGGTAAGTAGCTGTTCATACTTCAGGATCCAAGGGAGGTTTGTCGTGGTGGAACTTTGACAGCTCATTCGCAGCTTCCGCGTGTTTCCATTTGCACCATGACTCCGGGCCCTCTGGACAGTTTTGATGTTGCGGATTTTCATCGGTTGATATTTTGTGGTAGTATGTTGCCCAAATTTCTTTCGCCATTTCTTCTGCAGAGTGAGCATTGCGTCTAATCGCAAGTTCGTAATAAGTCGTCAGTTCTGTTATCATGTTTCCCGTAGGTTTGCCAGGATCAGCTCCTCCTAATTGGTCTGTTTTTTTTTTTTTTTTTATGACACCGCGTAATTGCGAACCGATTCGCTTTCCCACGTGATTGATACACTCGGCCTTTACATCATTTGGAAATGATTTCTGTAACGCATTCATTATTTTTACGTCCCCGTCTCCAACGTGGAGATCAAAAGCGCGCTCGAACATCTCTAACATTCCGTCAGGCTCCATTTTACCCGAACTTCCATTGTGATCCAATGTGCAAACTGGTTCGTGCTCATCCCACCAAGTATCAAATTCAGGGGTGCCTTTCTTTGTTTTCATAAGATTGCAGCCTTGGCAATAACGCGATTTCACAGTAAGTTCGAGAACTTTGTTTGTTTTGTTGCCGATCAATGTCATAACGCCATAATTAGCAGTATGACCCCTTTTGCTCCAACCACCATCTCCAGAAGGAGTACATTTTTTATCTTCACTTTCATCAGTTTTTTCTCTTTCTTCTTTGCTAGCCTTTTTTATCACGGAAGAAAAAACGACGCTACAAGCGGTGTGTGCATTATCGAGAGCAGCGTAGTAGATGTGTTTCGTAAATTCGCCAATATACATCAGTGAAGTGAAACAATGTAATCCATTTAACCCGACACCCAAGATGCGCATTACGAATACTATTCTACGATTAATTTCGTAAGCTTTGTTGGAGATTCGTGGACAGGACTCAATGACCCTCTCACCACAGTTGCATTCGACGATCAGTTTGAAGCGTAGGCCTTTCTCAGATTTTTTTGAAAGGTTTATCGAACCGTCACCGTTTTTACACTTTATAATGTTTGAGAGTTCGGAAAAAACTGAAAAAAATGTAACATCACGTATACTGCCGTCACTGTGACCGTTGGAGCGAAGTCGGGCGATGTAGCCAATCTTTGTGCCGATGTAGTCGCATGCTCCGTTTCTAGTTCATTTACAGTTCCCATAAATCCTATTCGTTTTTTATATCGACTCCCTGGACGCACCCCTGACTAACGCGAACCTTTAACGTTTTTAAACATCATGTTAGAAAAATTTACCGTTGAAAAACGTATGAAACGGACGCCTAAACGCGAGCACTGTACGGTCTGAGACCACGTTTACACTAAATACTTTCTCCTCCTCATGAAAAAGAAACAAAGAAACATCAAAAATACCTACCCCGCGACATCACCGGTAGGAACATCTTCCATAGTCACCAAACAAGAAAAAACCACCACCACCGTGCAACGGGCAAGTTGGTTTCATATATATGAAACTAACTAAAACTCAGGCAATCGCAGGTCACCCGCAGTACGCCCGAATGTAAAAACATCATACACAAGAGCTCCTATCCATTACCGCTTATGAACATGTTGTTCAGTCGCACAAGATTGCGACATATTCAAAGAAGTGGCAGTTGGCCCAAGCCAACAGCGAAGCAAATTAATGCCCATAAATGTATAGTCTGCATCTTTCTAAATACACGGTAGTTGCCACCTATGATACGAATTTGTATCCGCGGGAGACCCGACCCTTTAATGACCTATAACTTTGGAACCGCCTAAGATTTCGTTTCCAAATTTTAACATATTAGTTTTGAAGGATAAAACTATCGATTAAGCAAAAAAAAAATGATTTTTTGAACCGAACAAACCGGAATGTCCCCTTAATATGTTTGTTAATATTTTTTTTTGTTTGTTAACTTGTTATTTTATGTTGTTATTAAAAAAAAAAAGACAGAGAGAACTTCTTCCGAGAAATATATAAAAATATAAAAATATAAGAATATTATTGTACGCCGAAAGGCATTACACAAACTTGTATGGTGTAATTTAGAATGCTCGTGTAGAGGCAGTAAATTATTTTAAGAATAAGAAAAGTTTGTAAAATAGGATTTAGCATTTTAGTCCTAAGTCAACATTTGTTAAATTATTGTAGAATAAATGGGTTATTCATCATCATCATCATCACGGACGTAGATCCAAAAACAAAAAAAAACAATAAAAAAATAAGTGAGAACACGCATTTACATGGATGTAAAACAAATGGATGCAAAAATGGTAAATCGGAGAAGGCAAAATACGGACCTAAATCTGAAGGCTAAACGCCTTAGAACAAATGAAAATAAGGATACAGACACATTGATTGTCAACAGCAACGACGAAGACAACACCAATGGAGCCCAGTACTCAGGGGCTGGAAACCAATTCAAAGAACTACCTGTCAGCGAAACAAATGCAGACGCTAGCAATCAGATCGAGGTCCTCAAGGGGCTCATCCATGAGATCAGTCTTAAGAAACAACAACTAGATAAATAAATGGAGGAAGTTGTTAAACTAAAAAAAACAACCTGAGCCAGAACGAGCGAAACACGAAAATGGTACAAAAACAACAGCAAGAACAAAGACAACAGCAACCCACGTAGACAAAGAAAACACGACAGGGTGAGGAAACTCAACAACAGGAATCACATCAACAACAACAGCAGGAACCGCATCAACTGCAGGAACTACACCAACAGCAGGAAACATCTCAGCCGGTGCCAGTCAAAAAAAGGTAGAAAGTACATCCTATCTACATCAGCTACATGGAGTCAAAGGATCTCATAAAATTGGGTGAGTTGACATGCAAAACTTTTAAAACAAAACGGATAAATAATTTTAAGATAAGTTTTACATGCGATGATTTAGAAGGATATAACAAAATTAAATCGGCATTGGGGAAATCCAAAAGCGAGTACTACACGTGCACTCCTAAATCGAAGAAAACTGTCTCCATGCTCCTCAAAGGAGTTGATCCTTCCTTTACTCCCGAAGAGGTGCTCGAAGAACTAAACAGCTTCGAAAACGATACCTTGATATTTACAGGTGTGAAACCGTTTTCTACAGCAAATTCGAGAAATCGCAACCGTAAGTTGCCTTTCTTCATTGTGTCGCTAAGCCCCAATAGTAAAATTTATGGACTTAGATATATTAAATACATTAATCATCAAACAATAAATGAGTTGGGAGAGAATAAAGAAGTGCTACCGCGTATTGCAGTGTATGCGCTGTCAACGCTTCGGACGTGTGGCAGCGAATTGCAATATGCATTTCAGATACGTCAAATGCCTAAACAAACACCATTGGAGAATGTCCATTGGGCAAAGAACAGCTCCCGGATAGAAGTAAACTATCCTGTGTCCTCTGTAACAACTCCGGTCATCCTGCTAACTTTAGAGGTTGCCCTAAGTACCAACAACTAAAATCAAAGTTGGAAGCCAGAAAGAAGCAAGTTGAAGAAGAGAAGCGAATCACGTGTCTGGGGCACCACTCCAACAGAGTCGGTGTCTAAGTTGGGCTTTCGGTAACAAGATTAGAGGATATAGAAGATGAGGAACAAGGAAAGATGCCGGCACCCTTCGAGAAATCATATCAACGGAAAACGAATTGTGAACACATGATCCACCCACCAGTCAAGAAAGATACCTGGCTTGGGGACTATTTCATCCTGCGGCACAATGGAACGAAGGCTGCTATTGATCAGCAGATTATTCTTCCAGATTCATCGATGACACAGAGGGATTCACGATCCAAAAGAGGACTACGTCCAAGAAGTTCATCGATGACACCAGGGATTTACGATCCAACCAACATTCAACATTAAACGCACAAGTCAGACCAAAACTAAATAGTAATTAATTCAACCATAGTGACCTCAACCAATGGGATAACGCAAATACAGATCACATCGTTGCCGCGGCTAATGCGGAAAATATCACCTCTCAGGCAACCCCTCCACAACATGTCGGAGAATATCAACGACAAACAACGACGGCCTTATCTCGAGCTACAACGTTAGCACACAATGTCCAACTTCGCCCCTTTTGTCGGATATACACACACACACCCACACGCACTGATAACATCAAGTATGTTATTATAACATAACTCATTATATTTCATAACTGAGATCAATTAATAGAATCAATATATAGTATAACAATATAAGTAATTATTGCCACCCTCTGCGCCGCATCGGTTCTTGAGTGGAACATTCATTGAAACTTCTGGCTCTTAACCACCATCATCCGTATACAATCAGCGACAGGTCTCAAGGTGAACCAACTAGTGGAGTTGTATTTGCAATTCCCAGTGGGCAAACATTCATTGAACCAACTAGTGGAGTTGGTCTTGCTGTGCCACGTGGGCGAACAATTATTGAACCAACTAGTGGAGTTGGTCTTGCTGTTCCCAGTGGGCTATTCGTTGATAGCCCAAAGGAAAGACCCTTTTGTGTAAGCGTCATCGCCGGCCCGGCAAGATGTTGCAGCACAAATCAACAACAAACAACAATAGGGATGAATCGATTCCTCAAGATACAACAAAAGGGGAATCGATCATCATAAATTCAAATAACCAATTCACCTGTCATTGGAGCAACAGAAATTCACCACATTCATCACGAAGGTATGCAACAGAATTTACTAAACTGTTGCATCGATATTACAACTGAGAAGGCATTAAGTTCGACAGAACAGTTTTTACGGTAATTTCCTGGTCCATGACACGGTGCTTTTTGATCGGATGACACTAACGGCAAACGATGGTACGAGGTATATTAACGGGCGCATAGAAAGAGTTTTTGCTTCTTCTTCGTTTATCGCTTGTGCTGTCCAATTCGGTATCATCGTTTAGTGATCTAGACTTTAAATTATTTCATGTGGCCGTTAAAGTGGCAATTCTTAAGTAATAGTGAAAATAAAGTAACTTATTGTTAAATGATCTAAGATTTTGTTTTGACGCTGTCAAACCTTGTGAAGGCTGTTCCCAAACCAACTAGTGGACTTGGCTTTTGCTGTCACCAGAGCGTGAAACATTGCTGATATACATAATATATAAAATAAAAAAACCTAAAAATCATAATAATGTTACCGATTCAAGTGTTCCTTTTTTCTTCTCTGACCTAATTTGTAAATTTTGTTTAAAGTAACAACAATAAAAATAAAAATACTGTACACCGAAAGGTAACATTTTTGTATAGAAAACAAAATAAATGTACGTACAATAATTTAGAGCCAGTAATAAGAAATAATACAGAGCCAGTAAATTACATCAAAATATAATATGTTAAAATAAGGTTAGCATTTAGTCTAATATTGTAAGAAAACCTTATATGTACTCCTTTTTTTAAATGAGTTTAAAAACAAAAAGAAAAAACACTTCGAAAATACTTTCTAAAAACGACCAAGCGTGAAAACTGAAGATGATCTGTACCGCATCTTCGCTCACGGGGGCGATGGCCATCATATCCGTTTGGGGTATGCATCCACACGCTATCACTGTGCATGGGAGATATTTTTGAACTCAAAAGTGTTTTCTAAACATCTATATATCTTTCCGGTTAGAAGAAGTTACTATCGCTCCTATTGTCGGGATAAAGCTCGAATAGTGTTATCGACAAGGGACATTATAAAACAGTCGGTGTTATGATTGTATTTATATTTTTATTAGAACATTTTCCGAGAATCCAAACGGGATTATCGAGCAAACATTAGCAATAGATCGGTATTTTTAAAACCTACATGATACAGTTATACAGCTAATGGTTTTATCGGTGTTTAGGATTCTCGTGGTGAGGATTCTTAAGGTAGAATCGGATCTTTCACATTTCTGGCGGTAAAGGAACTGATATATTGGGAGGATTTGGTGCCGGACATAATGGTGGTAGAATCGGAAGTGTGTGATTTCCTGGGGATGTGCCATTTGCTGGTGGTAGACTCGGGAGTGTGCCATTTGCTGGTGGCGGAATCGGGGATGTGCCATTTCCTGGTGGCGGAATCGGGACTGTGCCATTACCTGGTGGCGGAATCGGGGATGTGCCATTTCCTGATGGCGGAATCGGTGATGTGCCATTTCCTGGTGGCGGAATCGGGGATGTGCCATTTCCTGGTGGCGGAATCGGGGATGTGCCATTTCCTGATGGCGGAATCGGGGATGTGCCATTTCCTGGTGGCGGAATCGGGGATGTGCCATTTCCTGGTGGTAAATGCCCTGGTGGTAAATGCCCTGGTGGTAAATGTCCTGGTGGTATATGGCCTGGTGGCTTGCCATCACCAGGAGCTGGTAACGTTGCAACCTCCTGAGATATAATTGCAATCAAGGAAAGCCCAAAATAAGTTACCAACTTGTAGTTCATTTCGAAAACTGATACAACTCTTTCTGTTGATTTATTGAGAATTTCTCTCACTTTTATACCAATTCGATTTCACGTTACTCGACCTTCGCAGGAAAATAATACAATCCTCATCATTGATTAATTGTATTTTGCTAATTACCGTTTATAAACAAAATTATCATGTGGAAATTTTTCGACGGCATTATCTATTTGAAAAGTGGAGCAGCTGTCGCGAAATAAAAATGTTCTATTGAATATTTAAACAGCAAAGCAAACAAATCAGAGTTTGTACATCAGTGCTACATGAGATCTTGATATCTTAACGCTTTGTGTAAGCATATGTTTGCTGTAGGTTTTTAAATCATGGTCCAATTCATTGGGTCGAGAATGAGTCACAAAAGTGTCAATCGAAAAGTACAAACCCAACAGTTTATCATATTTCACATGTGTGTTTGAAATGTTTTGAATGAAACATTTACCCGCTGTCCTTGAAATATTCGAAATGAGAAACGCATTCGTGACTTAAGCTGATATAATATTCACGTGCAACCAGGTCTACGAGTAAATATTATAGTGAATAAATTTATTCGTTTCGTTCTTTTTCTTCATGGATCGATCAACTGCGACGGTTCGCACAAAATGATGAAAGTTCCTCTGCCTTGGTTTACTGTGTTTATAAGTTCTTATTTTTCTTACTACTACTACAATCTCTTTAGATCTACAAGTTCTTCTTTTTTTGTTCTTATTAAACCAAATTAACATTTACATCAATTAAATGATTTGCAACAATGTTTATGAAGCACTCTACGCCACTTCTACTTTTTACGTAGCTTGGGCTCCACTAATCTTTTGAGGATAATTTATTACGAGGGTTGCCTTTTATATTTCGGGATTAGAGAAGAAAAACAAAAATTGATCATCGAAAATCACTTTATTGTTTTTCAAAATATTCCCCATGAAGGTCTATACACTTTTGCATGCGTTTGAACCAATTGTCGAAGCAGTTTTGCCACTCTGATTGAGGTATCTCCAACACATGCATTCTGAATGCAGCAACCGCTTCTCCAGGTGTCGAAAAACGTTGACCTCTCAGTTTGTTTTTACGTACGGGAATAAAAAAAAGTCATTCGGTGCCAAGTCAGGACTATACGGCGGATGACCCATCAAATCGATGTTTTGGGTGCTCAAAAATGCAGTTGTCGCAGCCGATGTGTGAGAGCTCGCATTGTCGTGGTGAAGAGTGATCCGTCTTCGGCGGTTAGTTTTCCTGATTTCTTGGAAGACAACTGGCAAACAAATGGTTGTGTACCGCTCAGAATTGACTGTTCTGCGTTGTTCTAGTGGTACGGTTGCGACATGTCCAGTTTTTCCGAAAAAACAGGCGACCATTTGCTTAGAAGTGCTTCGTGCGCGAACAACTTTTGTTGGATTTGGCTCATCTTGAAACACCCAGACAGTCGACTGCTGTTTACTTTCGGGCTCATACGCATAAATCCACGATTCATCATCTGTCACGATGTCATAGACGTGTTTCGAAAGACCGTGACCGTATTTTTTGAGCATTTCTTTCGACCAATTGACACGAGCCTTTTTTTGGGCGATTGACAAATTGTGTGGGATCCAACGCGAACAGATTTTTTTGACAGTCAAATGTTTATACAATATTGAATGTATGCTGGTCCCACTAACGCCTAAGGTTGTCTCAATCTCACGATAGGTCACATGACGATCTTCCAATATCAGTTCGCGCACAGCATCAATGGTTTTCGGAACAACAACTGATTTTGGACGACCTTCACGAAATTCATCTTGGAGTGAACTACGACCACGATTGAATTCACCATACCATCGATAAACACTGGTCCTTGATGGAGCTTCATTGCCAAAAATTGAATTAAGTTCATCCATGCACTGTTGCTGAGTTAATCCACGCCGAAAGTTGTAAAAAATAATCGCACGAAAATGTTGACGATTTAATTCCATTTTTGGGCCGAGATGAATCTTTTAAGTTACTGTAAACAACACAAATAGCGCTCGCATGTCAAAACGTTCTGAGTGCGTATAACCTCAAAAATGTCCATCTTTACGACAGAGCTGTCAATTGCCGGATTGCAACACTAGGGTTGCCAAATCCCGAAACATAAGAGGCAACCCTCGTATGGTATATTCGAATCTAAGTTTGCATGTTGGAGACGTGACTTTAAAAATTGCAGAAATTAGTCCTCGAAAAACTAGTTTGTTCAGCTACCTAAAGATTCCTCCTACAAGACGTTTGTAAGGTTTTAAAGGACCAAAAATACTTTCTTTGAGATCTACTATTGTTTATTTTTATTTAATCAATGGTTATAACCTTAAAGAAAATGTTTTAAATATATAATTTATTCTTAAATTCCGTACCAAGGCCTATTGTGATGTATTTACAGTGTTGCCCTTTCGATTGTTCATTCAGCTACATACCTTAAAGAGGGTGCTAGAAAGAGCTGGTGCTTTTCTACAATGTTTGAAGAAGTGGCCCTTCTGCCTCGATTTTGTTGCTTTAGATTCCGGAGATTTTGGTATTCTGGTGTAATCATGTTTTGTTTCTTTTTTATATTTAACTTTTTTTTTTTAACGCGCAAGATAAACTTTTCTTTGAACCCAACAAACCGACATTTTAATTGCTTTAGCCAATGTGAAGAGGCATTCAATTCTGTTGGCCTTCTATTGTTTCCTATATATTGTTTTAAATATGATAGTGTCTGTCATATTTTTGTTACACTTGAATACATACGAAATAAACTACTACTATATTTTTTTTACTACACTTCTCTCGTGAGATGCGAACCTTGATAATGGCAGATGAAAGAGAAGATACTTTTATAGATGAATGCGTAGATAATTTATGTGATATTCCTCGTGATAGTGATGACTCAATAATTTTAGAAGATAATCCAGATTGTGCAGAATATTCAAGTGGTTCAGAAATAGAAGTGCGAAGAAATCATCGAGCGCCATCCTTGCCGAGTGATTCAGAAGAAAGCGATCAAGATACGGAGGATGTCGGGTCGGATTTTGATCCACCTAAAAGTAATGACGATTTCGAAGGTTTACTTGGGCCAAATGTATTTCCTAAGAATACAGATAAGATAGAAGATTTTTATTGGAGATGATTTATTTAAATTCATTGTTACGGAAACAAACAAATATCATGCATAAAATTCCCATAAGTTCAAAGTTTACAGAAAAGCTGCGCAATGGGTTGATGTCACTATACTCGAACTCAAAAAGTGGTTTGCTCTAGTAATTTTGATGGGCCTGACAAAAAAATCAAGGATGAACGATTATTGGTCCAAAAATCCTTTGATTGAAACTCCAATATTTTCTAAAACCATGCCCCGTAATAGATTTAAACAAATATTAGCATTTATAAATTTTTCTGATAATAATAATGTTCCTGACAATGCTGGCCGACTCTTCAAAATTCAACACATAATAAACTATTGTTCAAAAAAATTCCAAGAAAATTTCAAACCTGGGCAAAATATTTCCATTGATGAGGGCATAATACCATGGCGTGGAAGACTAAATTTCAGAGTTTATAACCCTTCGAAAATTACAAAGTATGGTATTCGAAGGGTGCGAACATACAGGGCAAAGTCTCTGATTGCTTTCAACCCAGCGAAGGCCAGGACGATCCTTGTGACATGCAGTCTCCACGTGACACCCCTGGATAGCTACTTTGACACCCGCCAAGTAGTGAACCAATGCATGCAGCAACATCCTGAGAAAGGTTGGCGCAAGGCTAATAACCAGACCCGTAAAAATGAATTATTATGGCAAATTTAACAAGCCTCGGATATGGACCGGATACACGACGACGACCACGGAAACGAAAATGGCTAAACGATTTGAGAATTTTCTCATGGAACGTACGCTCACTATACAGAGCTCGAGCTGCATAGCAGCTAGCCGATGCCCTGTCTGAATATAAGGCTGACATAACAGCATTGCAGGAAATAAGATGGACGGGGAGTGGTGTTATTCAAAGAAAAGAGTATGACATTTATTACAGCTGTCACGCAAAACACCATGTGGTCGGGGTAGGCTTTCTAATCAGCCAAAAATTGAAGCCTGCCATCATCGGCTTTTATGCAATAAATGAAAGGCTATGCACTCTTCGCGTGCGAGGCAAATTTAAGAATATAAGCTTCATAAACGTTCACGGACCTACAGAGGAGTCCCCTGACCACGAAAAAGAAGAATACTATGAGAATGTCGAACGGGCCCTCAATGCCTGCCCAAGATACGATGTGGAAATCGTTCTTGGGGATTTGAATGCAAAAATAGGTCGGGAGCCGGTTTTCAGTCACTACACAGATTCCCATAGTTTGCATGAGAACACTAATGACAATGGACTACGAGTCATCGAATTGGCAGCATCGAAAAACTTAGTAGTTGCGAGTACCAGGTTTCCGCGTAAAGATATCCACAAAGCTACCTGGGTATCACCTGATGGAGGCACTCGCAACCAAATTGACCACGTGCTGATAGATCGCCGCCACTCCTCGAGCCTAATGACGGTGTGGGGGTACGAAGTCGCGACGCCTCACGGTCGAGAGTTCTACCTCGTTCCCACAAACTGCTCACTGGACACAAAAGAGGAATTATTCACCACGGAAAAGAAAATGCAACACAACAAACTCGCCGACATTCCGTACACAAGGAGAAAAAGTTAAACGCACTATTTTGTTCTTTAAGATTTGGTTTATTTTTTGGTCCGGTTTTACAATTTGTCAGTAGCCACTTAAGCAAAAAAAAAACTTAAAATATAGGTTCACGCCGACGACTCACACTCGATTTTTCACGTCACACCGAACCGACGCGCGGTACGGTGGATGGCGGGCGACCCGACCGCCACGGAGATTGAATTACGACTCAACGATATCTTGCTCGTTCAGAGCTCACTCGTTCGTCGTGATCATGGTGGTATGTGTGCCTAGAACAAAGAAAGACCTAAAGTGCATTCCTAGGATACGATTTCGGTAAAGCAAATAAAACGGAAATCGTCGGATGCCAATGGAATCTTTGTTGGAACATGTGCGGCTAAACAAAGAGACGATGATCCGATGTGAAAATGTGCTAATTGGTTTTAGCTAGGTTACTGGGAAATGGTGTCTATGGCATCGCTAGAAGGGGTACGTATTGAATACCCATTTGCATTGATTATGGTTGGATTTCAATTGATGCCAAGGGACGCGAAATGCGTATTTGCTTTGGGTGGCACATTGTGCGAGTCAGGGAATTTTATTGCTGGGAGAAAAACGTCTCCAGCCAGTGTATACATAAAGAAGTTTATCGTATACATGAATGAAGGTAGGAATAGGCGACGCCATGATAATTATCTCTGGCTGGAATGGTTACATGATATGTGAACCGAGCGTTTTTCTTTTCAGGAATTTGTCTGGTAACGATTTGGTTTAGAATACCAAATAAGCAAACAAAGAAATCTTACGGAAAATTGTATGCGAAGGGATGCATGAAAAGGTAAGTTTTCTTTATAGGGATTTTAAGATTATAGATGGTGATCTATATAATGCGTGAAGCATTTACAGGTACTAATACTGTTGCATTAGCAAACTAAAGGGAGTTGGGTAGTAGTTATGGGGGTTTTTCAGGTAAGTAGACCGTAGGGTTTGGCGGAACCGCTACTACGGTACGAACGTACCGAGGAGCCAACGTCGACTCGGATCACTATCTTGTTGGTACAGTTTTCTGAGCGCGGATTGCCTTACGGAGACCTATTGCATCCGCGGATCAGGTTCGCATCAACATGGCTGCCTTACGCAATGATAATACCACCAACACCTTTGGTCATGCCTTAAGACTCGGCCTCGAAGAGCTCGACGGAGGGAGTGTAAGTCCTGGGGGAAAAGTGTGGCGTGCATAAAAGAGAAATGGACACGCCTTAAGAATACTGTCATTAGTACTGCCAACTCCATCTTAGGCAGTAGTCTTAGAGATCGGAACGACTGGTTTGATGATGAGTGCAAACTAGCGACTGAACGTAAGAATGCTGCATACCGGGCAATGCAGCAGTCTCATTGGACGCGGGTGCACGAGGAGAAATACAAAGAGCTCAGAAGATCTGAAAAAAAGACTTCACAGACAAGAGAAAAGTGCCTGGGAAAAATACTTTTTCTGTGAAATAAAGAAAAGTAGAGAGCGAGGTCCGCACCAGGCGCGGAAGTTCTACCAAATAATCCGCAGTATGACGCGGTACACACCACGCTGCACTTACTCCAAGGATAAAGAGGGTAATCTGATCACCGATCCTGAAGGCATTCTGGAGCGATGGGAAGTGCACTTCAATGAATTGCTAAATGGTCAGCTCACAGAAGGATTGGAGGCTCCACCAATGCAAGACCAAGACCAAATGCTGCCGCCACCAAGCATTGAGGAAACATTAAAAGCCATTAGACAGCTAAAATCAAATAAAGCCCCTGGAGCTGATGGCATACCAGCTGAGCTGATCAAACAAGGAGGGACAGCGTTACATCACGCAATTCATGAGATCGCGGTGCACGTATGGGAGCAAGAGGAGATGCCGGAAGATTGGCGTCGCGGTATAATTTGCCCTATACATAAGAAAGGAGATATCACACTGTGCAGCAACTATAGGGGTATAACATTGCTGAATACCGCCTATAAGATACTCTCCACTATCCTACAAGACCGGATAGCCCCATACGCTAAATCCATCATTGGTCAATATCAATGTGGCTTCATCCCAGGCAAATCAGCAATTGATCAGATTTTCACCCTTGGCCAGGCGATGGAAAAATGTCAGGAATTTAAGATTCCATTATATCATCTATTCATAGACTTTAAGGCCGCCTACGACAGCATAGCCAGGGTAGAACTATATAATGCCATGAGAGAATTCGGCATTCCAAACAAATTGATACGACTTTGTAGGCTGACCATGACCAACGTAACTAGTCAAGTAAAAGTAGTGGGATTGCTGTCCAAACCAATAAACATATATAATGGACTCCGACAAGGGGACGGTCTGGTCTGCCTCCTCTTCAACCTGGCGTTGGAGAAAGCAATCCGTGACTCTGGCGTTACAACGAGAGGCTATTGTCACCAAGTCCAGCCAGATACTTGCCTACCCAGATGACATCGACATCATCGGTAGAACCGAATCGGCGGTACAGGAATCCTTCACCCAGATCGAGCAGGCGGCACAAAAACTGGGACTGCACATTAATGAGGGAAAAACTAAGTACATGGTGGCAACTTCTGCGAAGAGAAGACCTAACGTTGGTCAAACTATCAGGGTAGCGGAGCACGAATTTGAAGTAGTGCAATCCTTTAAATACCTTGGGTCAATAGTATCAGCCGATAACAATATGAAAGAAGAAATACGCGAACGGCTGATTAAATCCAACAAAGCCTACTATGGTCTATCAAGGCTCTTTAAATCCCGAAATTTATCCAGAACATCCAAGCTACTACTGTACAAGACCATGGTCTTACCAGTACTCATGTATGGAACCGAGACCTGGGTGCTTAATAAAAGGCACTCTGAACTCTTGGCCGCGTTCGAGAGAAAGGTCTTAAGGAGAGTTGTTGGCCCCGTATGTGAGAGAGGACGATTCCGGAGATGCTACAACCATGAATTGTACGCAATCTATCTTGAAGCTAATATTGTAAGAAAAATCAAGTTCGGTAGACTCCGGTGGGCGGGACACCTGGCTCGAATGAGTGAAGAGGAGCCTGCCCGGAAAGTCCTTTGTGGCAGGATGTATGGAAGTAGACAGCGATGGAGGGATGGCGTAGACCAGGACGCCCAGAGCCTGGGAGTGCCAAACTGGATGACATCGGCTCGAAATCGAGACCGGTGGAGAGATTTGTTAAATAAGGCCAAGACCGGATCCCGGTTGTAGTGCCGATGATGATGATGATGATGATGATGATGAAGAAAATTTGGATATCCCAACTAAGAAACGTGGTCCACATCTTGATTGAACTCAAAAGCTATCCGGACAATTAAAACAGCACCAATTGGTTCCAATTTCAGAAACCAATAAACGTATAAGAAGAAGGTGTCGTGTATGTCATGCAAATAAAATACGAAAAACCACCAATCTTATGTGTAAAGGTTGTAAAGTCCCTTACATTTAAAAGATTGCTTTGCTTCATATCATTTGAAGAAGAACTATTGAAAGAATATTCTATACACATAGCGTTGTAACTTAACTTGTAAAAAACCTTGTAACTTAAATAAAATATAATGTAAGCTCAATGTAAACTTCTATTTAGAAATGGACTATTTCAATAAAAAAATTATTTATGGTCACACTGCAAGGGCAATATGCAGCGAAAATAATCTTATCTCGGGAGCATATATCCCAAATGACATGTACCTGGAGAATACACTCCAAAGTGGCTTTATCCCACCTGAAGCGTTCCATCTCTTGGATAGAAAAGGTCTTCTCCAAAACAAGCACGGAGTTCCTATTATTTACCACGCTTTTCGTGGTACCAGGGATAAACGGATTCCTTATCACAATGATATATCAAATGCTGCAGTTCACTTGCGCTTTAGCATGGCAACAGGCGATCGAGATAAATTTATAAATGACCGATCCCATCCCAACTGTTGGTGGATTGACAATGAAGAAAGGGGTTAAATCCCCAAATATAGTCAGATCTTCAGACTCTACGTTTCCCTTCCCATATCTCATTTCCCTTTTCATATATATTTATTCCTCCTTCTCGTTTCCATTTTGCATTAAGATTCCTCTTCGTTTTAAAATCCCTGTATGTTAACATTTTGTTATGGGGACATTCCGGTTTGTCGGGTCAAAAAATAGGTTATTTTCATGATTTTTTTTAGGAGAAAGTATTAAAGATATAACAACATTTTTTTTTTAAACATTTTATTCATCTTTCGACTACGTTTGTAAGGTTTGTCGAGTCACTCCGGAACCGAACCCCCTCCGCCCACCCTTTCAGGTGTTCAAAGTTGGCCATCTGCTCGTGTAAGGGTTATTTTCGTCCCCGGTGGAAAAATACAAGAAATGCAAAAAGTTTATTGAACTTAAATACATTTAGCCCAATGTGAGTGAACATTTTTTTAAAATTGATAGAAAACAACAAAATGGCGGACTATTGAAAAAAAATTGATTTTTCGGCCCGTTTTTGCTCTATTTTTTAGTTATAACTAAAAAAATAAATAAATAAATAAAAAAGTAGTTCGTTCACAATTTGCGTGTGCTTGTTAAAAATATGTGTGCGAACTTTCATAAGAATCGCATGCACCGTTTTCATATTATCGCTTACACCGCACTCAAAAAAGTCGTTTCGAGAAAAACGCATTCAAAGTTTGGAGATAAATTAGACAAAAGATAAAAGTGATTTTTTTCATGAAATCATCGGGATTTTTTATACTAACAACTAGACATCTATTCCTGGACCATAAACAAGTCCTTCCACGATTTCGAATTGGCCCTCCAGTTGCATTTTCGCCTTTTTCCTCGCTGTTCGTGCCTCGTGCGAGTTGTATACTAGGCTGCGGTCAGCGTTCGCAAACGCTCTCGCAGCGTACCCAATTTTGCATTATTAGCAATACGGGTAAAACCCTTCATTAAACATACAAACTGCGGTAAGAGCCGCAACTTCAATGATTTTCTTACCACTGTATGTGTGTTTTGGCGCCATTTGCCAGATAGTAGCATTGAAACGTTCGTTGTTATTTTGCGTGAAACCTCCCTCGCATTTTTTAACAAATCGAGATCTGTCAGTTTAACGTAAACTGGGTAAGTAGCTGTTCATACTTCAGGATCCAAGGGAGGTTTGTCGTGGTGGAACTTTGACAGCTCATTCGCAGCTTCCGCGCGTTTCCATTTGCACCATGACTCCGGGCCCTCTGGACAGTTTTGATGTTGCGGATTTTCATCGGTTGATATTTTGTGGTAGTATGTTGCCCAAATTTCTTTCGCCATTTCTTCAGCAGAGTGAGCATTGCGTCTAATCGCAAGTTCGTAATAAGTCGTCAGTTCTGTTATCATGTTTCCCGTAAGTTTGCCAGGATCAGCTCCTCCTAATTGGTCTGTTTTTTTTTTTTTTTTTTTTTTTTTTTTTTTTTTTTTTTTATGACCGCGTAATTGCGAACCGATTCGCTTTCCCACGTGATTGATACACTCGGCCTTTACATCATTTGGAAATGATTTCTGTAACGCATTCATTATTTTTACATCTCCGTCTCCAACGTGCAGATCAAAAGCGCGCTCGAACATCTCTAACATTCCGTCAGGCTCCATTTTACCCGAACTTCCATTGTGATCCAATGTGCAAACTGGTTCGTGCTCATCCCACCAAGTATCAAATTCAGGGGTGCCTTTCTTTGTTTTCATAAGATTGCAGCCTTGGCAATAACGCGATTTCACAGTAAGATCGAGAACTTTGTTTGTTTTGTTGCCGATCAATGTCATAACGCCATAATTAGCAGTATGACCCCTTTTGCTCCAACCACCATCTCCAGAAGGAGTACATTTTTTATCTTCACTTTCATCAGTTTTTTCTCTTTCTTCTTTGCTAGCCTTTTTTATCACGGAAGAAAAAACGACGCTACAAGCGGTGTGTGCATTATCGAGAGCAGCGTAGTAGATGTGTTTCGTAAATTCGCCAATATACATCAGTGAAGTGAAACAATGTAATCCATTTAACCCGACACCCAAGATGCGCATTACGAATACTATTCTACGATTAATTTCGTAAGCTTTGTTGGAGATTCGTGGACAGGACTCAATGACCCTCTCACCACAGTTGCATTCGACGATCAGTTTGAAGCGTAGGCCTTTCTCAGATTTTTTTGAAAGGTTTATCGAACCGTCACAGTTTTTACACTTTATAATGTTTGAAAGTTCGGAAAAAACTGAAAAAAATGTAACATCACGTATACTGCCGCCACTGTGACCGTTGGAGCGAAGTCGGGCGATGTAGCCAATCTTTGTGCCGATGTAGTCGCATGCTCCGTTTCTAGTTCATTTACAGTTCCCATAAATCCTTTTCGTTTTTTATATCGACTCCCTGGACGCACCCCTGACTAACGCGAACCTTTAACGTTTTTAAACATTATGTTAGAAAAATTTACCGTTGAAAAACGTATGAAACGGACGCCTAAACGCGAGCACTGTACGGTCTGAGACCACGTTTACACTAAATACTTTCTCCTCCTCATGAAAAAGAAACAAAGAAACATCAAAAATACCTACCCCGCGACGTCACCGGTAGGAACATCTTCCATAGTCACCAAACAAGAAAAAACCACCACCACCGTGCAACGGGCAAGTTGGTTTCATATAAATGAAACTAACTAAAACTCAGGCAATCGCAGGTCACCCGCAGTACGCCCGAATGTAAAAACATCATACACAAGAGCTCCTATCCATTACCGCTTATGAACATGTTGTTCAGTCGCACAAGATTGCGACATATTCAAAGAAGTGGCAGTTGGCCCAAGCCAACAGCGAAGCAAATTAATGCCCATAAATGTATAGTCTGCATCTTTCTAAATACACGGTAGTTGCCACCTATGATACGAATTTGTATCCGCGGGAGACCCGACCCTTTAATGACCTATAACTTTGGAACCGCCTAAGATTTCGTTTCCAAATTTTAACATATTAGTTTTGAAGGATAAAACTATCGATTAAGCAAAAAAAAAAATGATTTTTTGAACCGAACAAACCGGAATGTCCCCTTAATATGTTTGTTAATATTTTTTTTTGTTTGTTAACTTGTTATTTTATGTTGTTATTAAAAAAAAAACACAGAGAGAACTTCTTCCGGGAAATATATAAAAATATAAGAATATTATTGTACGCCGAAAGGCATTACACAAACTTGTATGGTGTACTTTAGAATGCTCGTGTAGAGGCAGTAAATTATTTTAAGAATAAGAAAAGTTTGTAAAATAGGATTTAGCATTTTAGTCCTAAGTCAACATTTGTTAAATTATTGTACAATAAATGCGTTATTCATCATCATCATCATCATCACGGACGTAGATCCAAAAACAAAAAAAACAATAAAAAAATAAGTGAGAACGTAATATGGACGTAAAACAAATGGATGCCAAAATGGTAAATCGGAGAAGGCAAAATACGGACCTAAATCTGAAGGTTAAACGCCTTAGAACAAATGAAAATAAGGATACAGACACATTGATTGTCAACAACAACGACGAAGACAACACCAATGGAGCCCAGTACTCAGGGGCTGGAAACCAATTCAAAGAACTACCTGTCAGCGAAACAAATGCAGACGCTAGCAATCAGATCGAGGTCCTCAAGAGGCTCATCCATGAGATCAGTCTTAAGAAACAACAACTAGATAAACAAATGGAGGAAGTTGTTAAACTAAAAAAAACAACCTGAGCCAGAACGAGCGAAAAACGAAAATGGTACAAAAACAACAGCAAGAACAAAGACAACAGCAACCCACGTAGACAAAGAAAACACGACAGGGTGAGGAAACACAACAACAGGAATCACATCAACAACAACAGCAGGAACCACATCAACTGCAGGAAATACACCAACAGCAGGAAGCATCTCAGCAGGTGCCAGTCAAAAAAAGGGAGAAAGTACCTCCTATCTACATCAGCTACATGGAGTCAAAGGATCTCATAAAATTGGGTGAGTTGACATGCAAAACTTTTAAAACAAAACGGATAAATAATTTTAAGATAAGTTTTACATGCGATGATTTAGAAGGGTATAACAAAATTAAATCGGCATTGGGGAAATCCAAAAGCGAGTACTACACGTGCACTCCTAAATCGAAGAAAACTGTCTCCATGCTCCTCAAAGGAGTTGATCCTTCCTTTACTCCCGAAGAGGTGCTCGAAGAACTAAACAGCTTCGAAAACGATACCTTGATATTTACAGGTGTGAAACCGTTTTCTACAGCAAATTCGAGAAATCGCAACCGTAAGTTGCCTTTCTTCATTGTGTCGCTAAGCCCCAATAGTAAAATTTATGGACTTAGATATATTAAATACATTAATCATCAAACAATAAGTTGGGAGAGAATAAAGAAGTGCTACCGCGTATTGCAGTGTATGCGCTGTCCACGCTTCGGACGTGTGGCAGCGAATTGCAATATGCATTTCAGATACGTCAAATGCCTAAACAAACACCATTGGAGAATGTCCATTGGGCAAAGAACAGCTCCCGGATAGAAGTAAACTATCCTGTGTCCTCTGTAACAACTCCGGTCATCCTGCTAACTTTAGAGGTTGCCCTAAGTACCAACAACTAAAATCAAAGTTGGAAGCCAGAAAGAAGCAAGTTGAAGAAGAGAAGCGAATCACGTGTCTGGGGGCACCACTCCAACAGAGTCGGTGTCTAAGTTGGGCTTTCGGTAACAAGATTAGAGGATATAGAAGATGAGGAACAAGGAAAGATGACGGCACCCTTCGAGAAATCATATCAACGGAAAACGAATTGTGAACACATGGTCCACCCACCAGTCAAGAAAGATACCTGGCTTGGGGACTATTTCATCCTGCGGCACAATGGAACGAAGGCTGCTATTGATCAGCAGATTATTCTTCCAGATTCATCGACGACACAGAGGGATTCCCGATCCAAAAGAGGACTACGTCCAAGAAGTTCATCGATGACACCAGGGCTTTACGATCCAACCAACATTCAACATTAAACGCACAAGTCAGACCAAAACTAAATAGTAATTAATTCAACCATAGTGACCTCAACCAATGGGATAACGCAAATACAGATCACATCGTTGCCGCGGCTAATGCGGCAAATATCGCCTCTCAGGCAACCCTGTAGCGTTCTACGAACGCACAATTCTACCCAGGTAAGGTTTCTAGCTTCAAAGAACTTACTTACCTGAGAGCGTTGCACGCGCCCACAGACGCGTGCCCCAAAGTCCCACGATAGGGCCTGCAACTCGCAGCCAACGTTGAGACCGACACCAAAAAGCAAGGAACTGAACGTCCCCAAAGCTTTTTAGGTTAAGCTCAACAATTATAATTCTCCATACCTAAAACCTACGACCTGAAACAAGGAGAAACATCCATGCATCCTTCGACGTGTGCAATCGCAAGCTAAGTAAATGCCAGCACCACAAGTCGGCAACCCTGAACATCTGCACGAGATGCAGGGAATTACAATTAAAACAATTAACCGACCAACGGACGTGGTGCGGTTGATCTAAACATTAGATCACCCAAATATTCACCGCAAACAAAGGAGCGCATTCCTTAGCCTCGTAAACACCCAGATGGCGCGAAAAACCAAGCACCACGTAACTCCAAACAATACTTTGTTTGGAGTTTTACGAAGGCCAGCTGCAATAAATAAATACGGCACAGCATTGCGCCGTTGCCACTGTCCGCCAAGCAGAAATGCATCAGCGGAATGTTTGTTTTTCACACCATGTGAAAAACTCTCTTGGATTTCAAATCCAATAGATACCAGCGGACTAGACGTCCAGGCGATCGTCAACGCCAGATGGTCGACCTAACCAAGCAGCGTGGGAATAGAATCCACCGTCAACCACGACGGTGAAGCTTCCACATGTATGCGTGAGAATTTTCTCCTTACAGGAAATTGTGTCTGCACAACTGCAGATACAAAACACCAGCGACTGGAAAAAGAGTATCCGATAGGGCAGGTGAGATATCGATCGAGAGACGACGAGGAGGATAATTTTGAGAGTATAAGGAGCAGAGTGTGCATTTTCGAAGTTAGAAAAGTAAAGTAACGTCGAGTGTTGAACGTACGTGCGGTGTAGTGAAGCGCTTTAAAATCTTCTATTTTGATTTTAATATCAAATATAAAACAAAACAAAACATTTCTCGGAGTTTCATTTGTGTACTGAACTAAGTTTTCGTGTGTCGCTGTGAACAGTGTTCGGCGGAGCACTCTAACGTAAGTAGCTATTGACATTCCATACTAATAGGCCAACATTCGTCAAAGTCCTATCCGTTAAAATAAACTCCGCTAAAGTGGTGACTGCCCGACGCGCGAATTTAAAAGTGAACACGCACCAAATATAAATAAGAACACGCGAAAAACAATATAAAAAGTGAATACGACCGAAAACGAACGCGACTTAAAACGCAGACAGTGCCGAAAAATTACAAAAATAAAACAGTGCCGAAAAACAACACAGACAGTACCAGTAGAGGAAGAGTTCCAGTACCAGTGCCAGTGCGAAGTGACCCAAAAACCACCGAATAGCAGCCATCCTCGCCACGAAGCAGGACCCACCCCGACGCCCACGGACGCAGATTCAAGCAGGACAAATCGCAAGTTTTTGTAAAAATTTTCCTTTTCTTGTAAAATATATCTATTCCTTTTTTTTTTTCTCTCCCTTGAGCTCCCTCTGAGCCAAGAAACGTAACGTACATAGAGCTCCTTTTGAGCCGAAAAGTGAAAAGCCAATTTGAAATTTACAAAGCTCCTTCTGAGGCAAGGCAAAAATCAGTGTAAATTTATAAAACTCCTTTCGAGCAAATACAAAACGTAGAACGAACTATGTATATGCATGTAAGGCAGACCTTTTTACAGCCATAATAGTAATAAGAAAACGGTCTACTATAGAAATATTTCGGAATATAGAATAAATTAATAACAACAGGTTAACCTTAAGTATACGCTCCAAAAGCAAAACGTTTTTTTTATTTTACTCCCTATTTCAATTATTGTGATGAGTAGAAATTAAGCAAAAATCCAAGTGTTTTAATCGGCAGTTGAAATTGTTACGAAAAAGTGAAAAAGGATTGTATCGTTTGGATTTCGTTTCTCGTCGATACTTTTAAATCTGTTACTAGCCAATCAAAATTAAATGTTTCACTTTTCCTATATTAAAACCTCATATTGATTTTGTTTACCGAGATTATCGAGCAGACTCGTAAAGATTAAGAGGAAAGGAATTAATTTAAATATATTTTTCATTTGTAATGATAAATACAAATAATTAGAGTAAAACGTAGCGCACCAACGAGAATTCCGTGACATTGTACTAAAAATAGCACCAAAGGAAGCACAAATACAAAGTGTCCAAAATAACAATTTTGTAAGCTCCTTCAGAGCCACGAAGCACACGCACGAACTAACGACACACTCGACGTTTCTTTCTTGTGACGACCGCGAAAACAGGCAAAAATTAAACCCCGTTAATAAAGGCAACGCAGAAACAGTTGCGAATCCGCGAAAAATCCTCGATTATTCTCATCTCCTCGTTCTTCTCGTCTTTCTCTGAACTGGAAAGCTCCTCTCCTTTCTGCTCCTAGCACCGTCGAATTAACCGAAGTATCCTTCTGGTAGGCACATCCTCGATTCACCGTTGGAAATTAGATATTATCCTCTGGTGTAGGCCCATCCTTTTACTATCTTTGGAAATCAGATAGCATCCTTTGTGCTAGGCCTTTTCCCCTGTCATATCTTTGGAATCAGCAGGTCGTTTTACCGCGTTCCACTCGAAAAACTTCTCGAAAAAAGTAAACGCGAACCTCTCGTTAACAAGCGATCCGCACACCGAGCGACAGATTTTCGACGCGAAACTTTTGAAAGTAGATGCCAACCACAAGGTCGCAAGCTTCGATACAGAAAGCGAAAACGTTGAGAGGAAATATAATCACTCTCCCACAGAGAAAATTAACGCGAGACCTCCCCAAGTCGACATTAACCACCAGGTCGAAAAGCGCGGTTCAAAAAACGCAAATGGCAAACGACGCCCGACCTTCGCCAACGACATCACAGGCTCCTGCCCTCCGTCAAGAAGCCGACATCCCATTCCAGGCGGACCACCGCCCACAACTGCGTAACGCAATATTACCGGACTTCACGTCCGACGACCCAGACTACTGGTTCGGTTACGCCGAAAGAGTTTTCAGAGTGGAAGGAATCACCGACGAGGAAGTGAAATTCCTCGTGGTAACACGGGTACAAGACCCAAAATTACTTCCATATGCGAAGTGTCTAATAAAAACCCCATCTCCGCAACCGTACACGGCGTTTAAGGAAATGGTGACTAACGCCTATAGTGAAACGCCGCAAAATCGCTTGCGACGTTTATTACGGTCGACCGACACCTCTGGGATGCGACCATCCCAGCGCGCCGCCTATTTCCGTGCGCTGGCCGGCACGGACATGTCCGAGACAGCCTTAACGGCTATATTTCGAGAATCTTTACCAGAATACGTTCAGGCAATCGTCGCGCCTCTAGCCGAATCTGGTCTCGACGAGCTAGCGCGACACGCCGAGGCAGTAATGGCCACGGATAGATCCCGAACGGATCTCCAATTCCTTCCGGTAACGAACCCCGCGCAAAATCCACCTCTGCCCCAACCACGAACCTCCACGGTAACGTGCACTCATGCAACACAAACGAGCAATGAGATAGAACGCTTAGGCAGGCAGGTCCAGCAGTTGCAAGCGCAACTGAATAACCTCAGCGTGGGGAACAATTCATGGCCTGGCCGTAACAGATCACGGCGACGAAGCAGGTCGCGCGAAAACTTAAGACGCGGGCGTGGCAGATCGCGCACGCCAACCAACGAAAACACCTTGGGCAGGTGTTACTTCCACCACCGTTTCGGGGCACAAGCCAGGAAGTGCAGGCAACCCTGCAACTGGTCACATGTGCCAGCAATACAGGCTAGTTCTTTAAACTAGAACTGCCGACCGTAGAAAAAGCGCAAACGGCCGGCAACCTCCAATTAAGTCGCTTGTCAATATACGATTCGAAGTTAAATATGGACTTCATTATTGACACAGGTGCGGATATTTCCGTTCTTCCGCGCTCATACGCACCTGCCACTCGGTTGCCGGATGAATTGAAATTGTTCGCCGCGAACAATACCCCTATCAAGACATACGGTAGGAAGTTAATGACACTAAAAATAGGCCTACGTCGACCAATTCGATGGTACTTCGTAGTAGCCGATGTCACCGATCCTCTAATAGGGTCGGACTTGCTGCGACACTATAAACTAGTAGTGGACGTAGCACGTAATAGACTGATGGACCCGTTAACGTCTCTTTCTCAGCCAGTAAACGCAAAGGCGGGAAAGGCATTAACGTTAACGTGCACAACCGCAAACGGTCCATTCAGCGATCTGTTGCGCGAATTTGCGGACATTACAGTTCCGCTTAGTAATCCCCGACGCGCAAAAGCCGGCGTTTTTCATCACATTGAAACGCGCGGCCCCCCAGTGAGCCAACGCCCGCGCAGATTGGCTCCCGAAAAATTGCGTGAGGCTCGTGCAGAATTCGAGTATATGCTCGACTTAGGAATCTGCCAGCCATCCGATAGCCCTTGGGCGAGCCCACTCCATCTCGTCAAAAAGAGCAACGGCGAGTGGCGTCCATGCGGTGATTACCGAATGCTGAACGCGGTGACGACACCCGATCGGTATCCGATAGCAAACCTGCACGACTTTTCTTATAAGCTGCAGGGGTGCGAAGTTTTCTCGACCCTCGACCTCACGAGGGCGTACCACCAAATTCCGGTGGCTCCCGAAGATATACCGAAAACCGCGGTAACCACACCTTTTGGACTATTCGAGTTCAAGGTGATGACATTCGGTCTCCGAAATGCAGCGCAAACGTTCCAGCGCTACATAGACTCAGCTCTCCGCGGACTTGACTTCTGCTATGCGTATATCGATGATATACTCATAGCATCGAAAAACACGACTGAACATCGCTCCCATTTGAAGCAAGTGTTCGAGCGCCTCCGAGATTTCGGCCTGGTAATCAATCCAGACAAGTGCCACCTCGGAGAAGCGGAAGTCAAGTACCTTGGCTATTGTATAAATGGCCAAGGCGTCCGCCCATTACAGGACAGGGTGGACGCACTAATGCAATTTCCTCGCCCCACGAACGTGCGAGAATTAAGGCGTTATTTGGGCATGCTGAACTTCTATCGCCCGACACGCCGAAACGCCGCACAGGTCCAGGCTCCTCTCAACGAATATCTAGTAGGAGCCAAACGCAACGATAAGCGACCAATTAAGTGGACCGAGTCAGCTGATCAAGCATTTCGCTCATCAAAAGAACAGCTGGCGAATGCAACGTTACTTCGACATCCCATCGAAGGAGCCCCATTGTCCGTACAGTGTGACGCTTCCGACACTGCAATAGGGGCCGTACTCGAACAAGAGTGCGATGGTAAATGGGAACCGCTGGGCTTCTTCTCAAAAAAATTGAACCCGACCCAGCGACGATACAGTGCCTACGACAGGGAGTTACTAGCGATTTACTCCGCAGTAAAGTACTTCCGGCACATGGTCGAAGGACGCCAGTTGACGATCAAAACTGATCACAAACCACTGGTGTACGCTTTCCGAAAGAAAGCGGGAAGTTCAACTCCACGACAGGAACGGCACCTGGATTTCATCGGGCAATTTAGCACCCGAATCGAATATGTTCCAGGTGCAGACAACGTAATTGCAGACGCTTTTTCGCGTATCGATGCAATTAAACTCCGTGCGCAAATCGATGATGCCGACTTGGCACAAGCGCAAGGAGAGGACCATCAACTCGAGTCCCTATTGAAAGCGGAGACAGCACTAGTTCTGCGTAAACTTCCTTTCAACGACTCAAAAGATGAAGTCTGGTGTGATGTATCGACAGGGACAGCTCGCCCCTACATCCCAGAAAAGTTTCGAAGGAATGTGTACGAAACATTCCATAACCCAGCCCACCCAAGCGGACGCGCAACCGTTGCAGCCGTCCGACGTAAATTCGTCTGGCCACATATGGCCAAAGACATAACAAATTGGGCACGCAATTGTTTGCAATGTCAGCGTTGCAAAGTCGATCGACACAACGTGCTACAGCCAGCACAGTTTAAGCTCCCCGAGGCACGATTCGCCCATGTTCACATCGACATTGTGGGACCGCTTACGCCGTCGAGAGGTTACCTGTACCTCCTGACGATGATCGATCGTTTCACTCGGTGGCCAGAAGCAGTGCCACTACGAACAGTGACCGCAGAGAATGTAGCCAAAGCATTCTATTCGACTTGGGTCACACGTTTCGGCGTCCCAGCTACCCTCACAGCCGATCGAGGACCACAGTTCGAGGCGGCGATTTTCAAGCAGCTGACCGATCTACTCGGCTGCCAGCAAAGCCACACAACAGCCTATCACCCACAGTCCAATGGGATGATCGAACGTTGGCATCGCTCTCTTAAAGCCTCACTGATGTGTCATGACGACAATCAATGGCTGGACGCACTACCAACAGTTCTTTTAGGCTTGCGCACAAGCATAAAAGAAGACTTGGGAGCCTCAGCAGCAGATCTGACGTACGGAACCAATCTGCGCCTCCCAGGAGAGTTCTTCGCCGATGGAGAACCACCGCTCGAACAGTTGCCAAATTTGGAAAACCTACGCAAACTCATGTGTAAGGTCAGGGCAACACCTGTCGCCAGACACGGTTCCAAGAGGATATTTGTTCACCCAGAGATGGACAGCTGCACGCACGTCTTCATCAGGGTGGACAAAGTTAGGAAACCTCTAGAACCGCCCTACGAAGGGCCATACAAGGTGCTGGATCGAATAAACGACCGAGTTTTCTCCGTTGACATCGACGGCAAGCCGTACACCGTCAGTGTCGAAAGACTGAAACCGTGCCACCTGGAACTACCACCAGATACCGTACTGGGAGAAGTGCATCAACAACCAGCGGCAGCAGCCGAAACCTGCCCCCTACGCCACCCAGCAGACTCCCACGAAACGCCAGGCACGTCAAATGTTGAGAATCAACCAAACCCTCGCGAAATGGTCGCGCGCGGGGCGTCGGACATCCTACACGGACCGATAACGCGGCAGCGCGCCCGAGATCTGCGCGCACAAGAAGACGCTGCGAAGATTCTCAATGTACGGCAACCTGAAACCCCAACTTCTGACAAGCGAAAAAGAACGACGAACGCGATAACTTTCGCTCCTCTACCACCCAAACACCGCCCAATACGGAAGGGAGCACGCCCATAAAACTCAACTACACCCCCCAAGCAACTAACTACTTCATATCGTGACTACGTCACTAGGGGGGGAGTGATGTAGCGTTCTACGAACGCACAATTCTACCCAGGTAAGGTTTCTAGCTTCAAAGAACTTACTTACCTGAGAGCGTTGCACGCGCCCACAGACGCGTGCCCCAAAGTCCCACGATAGGGCCTGCAACTCGCAGCCAACGTTGAGACCGACACCAAAAAGCAAGGAACTGAACGTCCCCAAAGCTTTTTAGGTTAAGCTCAACAATTATAATTCTCCATACCTAAAACCTACGACCTGAAACAAGGAGAAACATCCATGCATCCTTCGACGTGTGCAATCGCAAGCTAAGTAAATGCCAGCACCACAAGTCGGCAACCCTGAACATCTGCACGAGATGCAGGGAATTACAATTAAAACAATTAACCGACCAACGGACGTGGTGCGGTTGATCTAAACATTAGATCACCCAAATATTCACCGCAAACAAAGGAGCGCATTCCTTAGCCTCGTAAACACCCAGATGGCGCGAAAAACCAAGCACCACGTAACTCCAAACAATACTTTGTTTGGAGTTTTACGAAGGCCAGCTGCAATAAATAAATACGGCACAGCATTGCGCCGTTGCCACTGTCCGCCAAGCAGAAATGCATCAGCGGAATGTTTGTTTTTCACACCATGTGAAAAACTCTCTTGGATTTCAAATCCAATAGATACCAGCGGACTAGACGTCCAGGCGATCGTCAACGCCAGATGGTCGACCTAACCAAGCAGCGTGGGAATAGAATCCACCGTCAACCACGACGGTGAAGCTTCCACATGTATGCGTGAGAATTTTCTCCTTACAGGAAATTGTGTCTGCACAACTGCAGATACAAAACACCAGCGACTGGAAAAAGAGTATCCGATAGGGCAGGTGAGATATCGATCGTCAACGAGACGACGAGTCTAATTCTGATCGTCACCGGGACGAGAAGGATATATCGAATATCCGTACAGTGAGGAGACCAGAGAACCCCGCCGAGGTGGTTAATCCGCGCCAAGAATCCTTGATACTTCTCGTGTCATAAAAAGTAAAAATGTGTCGTATTAAGTGTGAGTCGATTTGTTTTCGCCTACAATGTGTTTATTTAGATAGTATAAGAACGTCTTTTCGGTAACGTACTCGGCACTTATTTCGTAAGAAAAGCAGCGAAAATTATAATTCAAAATAATAATAGACAACTTCGATTAAAATAAAAATTAAAAACAAATTTGTTGGTGTTTCATTTGTAACCGCGTTCGCTCTGTGCATGTATGTTTTCTCTGCGGCAAGCAGTGTTCGGCGGAACACTTGAACACGTATAAATCCGCCAAAACCCCTCCACAACATGTCGGAGAATATCAACAACAAACAACGACGGCCTTATCTCGAGCTACAACGTTAGCACACAATGGCCAACTTCGCCCCTTTTATCAGATATACACACACACTGATAACATCAAGTATGTTATTATAACATAACTCATTATATTTCATAACTGAGATCAATTAATAGAATCAATATATAGTATAACAATATAAGTAATTATTGCCACCCTCTGCGCCGCATCGGTTCTTGAGTGGAACATTCATTGAAAGTTCTGGCTCTTAACCACCACCATCCGTATACAATCAGCGACAGGTCTCAAGGTGAACCAACTAGTGGAGTTGTATTTGCAATTCCCAGTGGGCAAACATTCATTGAACCAACTAGTGGAGTTGGTCTTGCTGTTCCCAGTGGGCTATTCGTTGATAGCCCAAAGGAAAGACCCTTTTGTCTAAGTGTCATCGCCGGCCCGGCAAGATGTTGCAGCACAAATCAACAACAAACAACAATAGGGGATGAATCGATTCCTCAAGATACAACAAAAGGGGAATCGATTCATCATAAATTCAAATAACCAATTCACCTGTCATTGGAGCAACAGAAATTCACCACATCAAATTTCATCACGAAGGTATGCAACAGAATTTACTAAACTGTTGCATCGATATTACAACTGAGAAGGAATTAAGTTCGACAGAACAGTTTTTACGGTAATTTCCTGGTCCATGACACGGTGCTTTTTGATCGGATGACACTAACGGCAAACGATGGTAGGAGGTATATTAACGGGCGCATAGAAAGAGTTTTTGCTTCTTCTTCGTTTATCGGTTGTGCTGTCCAATTCGGAATCATCGTTTAGTGATCTAGACTTTAAATTATTTCATGTGGCCGTTAAAGTGGCAATTCTTAAGTAATAGTGAAAATAAAGTAACTTATTGTTAAATGATCTAAGATTTTGTTTTGACGCTATCAAACCTTGTGAAGGCTGTTCCCAAACCAACTATTGGAGTTGGCCGTTGGATGGATTGTTGTTCCCAAACCAACTAGTAGACTTGGCTTTTGCTGTCACCAGAGCGTGAAACATTGCTGATATACATAATATATAAAATAAAAAAACCTAAAAATCATAATAATGTTACCAGATTCAAGTGTTCCTTTTTTCTTCTCTGGCCTAATTTGTAAATTTTGTTTAAAGTAACAACAATAAAAATAAAAATACTGTACACCGAAAGGTAACATATTTGTATAGAAAACAAAATAAATGTACGTACAATAATTTAGAGGCAGTAATAAGAAATAATACAGAGCCAGTAAATTACATCAAAATATAACATGTTAAAATAAGGTTAGCATTTAGTCGAATATTGTAAGAAAACCTTATATGTACTCCTTTTTTTAAATGAGTTTAAAAACAAAATGAAAAAACACTTCGAAAATACTTTCTAAAAACGACCAAGTGTGAAAACTGAAGATGATCTGTACCGCATCTTCGCTCACGGGGGCGGTGGCCATCATATCCGTTTGGGGTAGCATCCACACGCTATCACCGTGCATGGCTGATATTTTTGAACTCAAAAGTGTTTTCTAAACATCTATATATCTTTCCGGTTAGAATAAGTTACTATCACTCCTATTTTCGGGATAAAGCTCGAATAGTGTTATAGACAAGGGACATTATAAAACAGTCGGTGTTATGATTGTATTTATATTTTTATTAGAACATTTTCCGAGAATCCAAACGGGATTATCGAGCAAACATTAGCAATAGATCGGTATTTTTAAAAACTACGTGATACAGTTATACAGCTAATAGCTTTATCGGTGTTCAGGATTCTTGCGGTGAGGATTCTTATGGCAGAATTGGATGTGTCTTATTTACTGGCGGTAAAGGAACTGATATATTGGGAGGATTTGGTGCCGGACATAATGGTGGTAGAATCGGAAGTGTGTGATTTCCTGGGGATGTGCCATTTGCTGGTGGTAGACTCGGGAGTGTGCCATTTGCTGGTGGCGGAATCGGGACTGTGCCATTTCCTGGTGGCGGAACCGGGACTGTGCCATTTGCTGGTGGCGGAATCGGGGATGTGCCGTTTATTGGTGGTACAATCGGGACTGTGCCATTTCCTGGTGGCGGAATCGGGGATGTGCCATTTCCTGGTGGCGGAATCGGGGATGTGCCATTTACTGGTGGTACAATCGGGACTGTGCCATTTCCTGATGGCGGAATCGGGGATGTGCCATTTCCTGGTGGCGGAATCGGGGATGTGCCATTTACTGGTGGTAAATGCCCTGGTGGTAAATGCCCTGGTGGTAAATGTCCTGGTGGTATATGGCCTGGTGGCTTGCCATCACCAGGAGCTGGTAACGTTGCAACCTCCTGAGATATAATTGCAATCAAGGAAAGCCCAAAATAAGTTACCAACTTGTAGTTCATTTCGAAAACTGATACAACTGTTT
Organism: Microdon myrmicae; assembly: GCA_963931805.1. NCBI lineage: Eukaryota > Metazoa > Arthropoda > Insecta > Diptera > Syrphidae > Microdon > Microdon myrmicae. Next base: position 60,498,278 of record OZ007501.1, read on the forward strand.
CTGTTGATTTATTGAGAATTCCTCTCACTTTTATACCAATTCGATTTCACGTTACTCGACCTTCGCAGGAAAATAATACAATCCTCATCATTGATTAATTGTATTTTGCTAATTACCGTTTATAAACAAAATTATCATGTGGAAATTTTTCGACGGCATTATCTATTTGAAAAGTGGAGCAGCTGTCGCGAAATAAAAATGTTCTATTGAATATTTAAACAGCAAAGCAAACAAATCAGAGTTTGTACATCAGTGCTACATGAGATCTTGATATCTTAACGCTTTGTGTAAGCATATGTTTGCTGTAGGTTTTTAAATCATGGTCCAATTCATTGGGTCGAGAATGAGTCACAAAAGTGTCAATCGAAAAGTACAAACCCAACAGTTTATCATATTTCACATGTGTGTTTGAAATGTTTTGAATGAAACATTTACCCGCTGTCCTTGAAATATTCGAAATGAGAAACGCATTCGTGACTTAAGCTGATATAATATTCACGTGCAACCAGGTCTACGAGTAAATATTATAGTGAATAAATTTATTCGTTTCGTTCTTTTTCTTCATGGATCGATCAACTGCGACGGTTCGCACAAAATGATGAAAGTTCCTCTGCCTTGGTTTACTGTGTTTATAAGTTCTTATTTTTCTTACTACTACTACAATCTCTTTAGATCTACAAGTTCTTCTTTTTTTGTTCTTATTAAACCAAATTAACATTTACATCAATTAAATGATTTGCAACAATGTTTATGAAGCACTCTACGCCACTTCTACTTTTTACGTAGCTTGGGCTCCACTAATCTTTTGAGGATAATTTATTACGAGGGTTGCCTTTTATATTTCGGGATTAGAGAAGAAAAACAAAAATTGATCATCGAAAATCACTTTATTGTTTTTCAAAATATTCCCCATGAAGGTCTATACACTTTTGCATGCGTTTGAACCAATTGTCGAAACACTTTTGCCACTCTGATTGAGGTATCTCCAACACATGCATTCTGAATGCAGCAACCGCTTCTCCAGGTGTCGAAAAACGTTGACCTCTCAGTTTGTTTTTACGTACGGGAATAAAAAAAAGTCATTCGGTGCCAAGTCAGGACTATACGGCGGATGACCCATCAAATCGATGTTTTGGGTGCTCAAAAATGCAGTTGTCGCAGCCGATGTGTGAGAGCTCGCATTGTCGTGGTGAAGAGTGATCCGTCTTCGGCGGTTAGTTTTCCTGATTTCTTGGAAGACAACTGGCAAACAAATGGTTGTGTACCGCTCAGAATTGACTGTTCTGCGTTGTTCTAGTGGTACGGTTGCGACATGTCCAGTTTTTCCGAAAAAACAGGCGACCATTTGCTTAGAAGTGCTTCGTGCGCGAACAACTTTTGTTGGATTTGGCTCATCTTGAAACACCCAGACAGTCGACTGCTGTTTACTTTCGGGCTCATACGCATAAATCCACGATTCATCATCTGTCACGATGTCATAGACGTGTTTCGAAACACCGCGACCGTATTTTTTGAGCATTTCTTTCGACCAATTGACACGAGCATTTTTTTGGGCGATTGAGAAATTGTGTGGGATCCAACGCGAACAAATTTTTTTGACAGTCACATCTTTATGCAATATTGAATGTATGCTGGTCTCAGTAACGCCTAAGGTTGTCTCATTCTCACGATAGGTCACATGACGATCTTCCAATATCAGTTCGCGCACAGCATCAATGGTTTTCGGAACAACAACTGATTTTGGACGACCTTCACGAAATTCATCTTGGAGTGAACTACGACCACGATTGAATTCACCATACCATCGATAAACACTGGTCCTTGATGGAGCTTCATCGCCAAAAATTGAATTAAGTTCATCCATGCACTGTTGCTGAGTTAATCCACGCCGAAAGTTGTAAAAAATAATCGCACGAAAATGTTAACGATTTAATTCCATTTTTGGGCCGAGATGAATCTTTTAAGTTACTGTAAACAACACAAATAGCGCTCGTATGTCAAAACGTTCTGAGTGCGTATAACCTCAAAAATGTCCAACTTTACGACAGAGCTGTCAATTGCCGGATTGCAACACTAGGGTTGCCAAATCCCGAAACATAAGAGGCAACCCTCGTATGGTATATTCGAATCTAAGTTTGCATGTTGGAGACGTGACTTTAAAAATTGCAGAAATTAGTCCTCGAAAAACTAGTTTGTTCAGCTACCTAAAGATTCCTCCTACAAGACGTTTGTAAGGTTTTAAAGGACCAAAAATACTTTCTTTGAGATCTACTATTGTTTATTTTTATTTAATCAATGGTTATAACCTTAAAGAAAATGTTTTAAATATATAATTTATTCTTAAATTCCGTACCACAGCCTATTGTGATGTCTTTACAGTGTTGCCCTTTCGATTGTTCATTCAGCTACATACCTTAAAGAGGGTGCTAGAAAGACCTGGTGCTTTTCTACAATGTTTGAAGAAGTGGCCCTTCTGCCTCGAGTTTGTTGCTTTAGATTCCAGAGATTTTGGTATTCTGGTGTAATCATGTTTTGTTTCTTTTTTATATTTAACTTTTTTTTTTTAACGCGCAAGATAAACTTTTCTTTGAACCCAACAAACCGACATTTTAATTGCTTTAGCCAATGTGAAGAGGCATTCAATTCTGTTGGCCTTCTATTGTTTCCTATATATTGTTTTAAATATGATAGTGTCTGTCATATTTTTGTTACACTTGAATACATACGAAATAAACTACTACTATATTTTTTTTACTACACTTCTCTCGTGAGATGCGAACCTTGATAATGGCAGATGAAAGAGAAGATACTTTTATAGATGAATGCGTAGATAATTTATGTGATATTCCTCGTGATAGTGATGACTCAATAATTTTAGAAGATAATCCAGATTGTGCAGAATATTCAAGTGGTTCAGAAATAGAAGTGCGAAGAAATCATCGAGCGCCATCCTTGCCGAGTGATTCAGAAGAAAGCGATCAAGATACGGAGGATGTCGGGTCGGATTTTGATCCACCTAAAAGTAATGACGATTTCGAAGGTTTACTTGGGCCAAATGTATTTCCTAAGAATACAGATAAGATAGAAGATTTTTATTGGAGATGATTTATTTAAATTCATTGTTACGGAAACAAACAAATATCATGCATAAAATTCCCATAAGTTCAAAGTTTACAGAAAAGCTGCGCAATGGGTTGATGTCACTATACTCGAACTCAAAAAGTGGTTTGCTCTAGTAATTTTGATGGGCCTGACAAAAAAATCAAGGATGAACGATTATTGGTCCAAAAATCCTTTGATTGAAACTCCAATATTTTCTAAAACCATGCCCCGTAATAGATTTAAACAAATATTAGCATTTATAAATTTTTCTGATAATAATAATGTTCCTGACAATGCTGGCCGACTCTTCAAAATTCAACACATAATAAACTATTGTTCAAAAAAATTCCAAGAAAATTTCAAACCTGGGCAAAATATTTCCATTGATGAGGGCATAATACCATGGCGTGGAAGACTAAATTTCAGAGTTTATAACCCTTCGAAAATTACAAAGTATGGTATTCGAAGGGTGCGAACATACAGGGCAAAGTCTCTGATTGCTTTCAACCCAGCGAAGGCCAGGACGATCCTTGTGACATGCAGTCTCCACGTGACACCCCTGGATAGCTACTTTGACACCCGCCAAGTAGTGAACCAATGCATGCAGCAACATCCTGAGAAAGGTTGGCGCAAGGCTAATAACCAGACCCGTAAAAATGAATTATTATGGCAAATTTAACAAGCCTCGGATATGGACCGGATACACGACGACGACCACGGAAACGAAAATGGCTAAACGATTTGAGAATTTTCTCATGGAACGTACGCTCACTATACAGAGCTCGAGCTGCATAGCAGCTAGCCGATGCCCTGTCTGAATATAAGGCTGACATAACAGCATTGCAGGAAATAAGATGGACGGGGAGTGGTGTTATTCAAAGAAAAGAGTATGACATTTATTACAGCTGTCACGCAAAACACCATGTGGTCGGGGTAGGCTTTCTAATCAGCCAAAAATTGAAGCCTGCCATCATCGGCTTTTATGCAATAAATGAAAGGCTATGCACTCTTCGCGTGCGAGGCAAATTTAAGAATATAAGCTTCATAAACGTTCACGGACCTACAGAGGAGTCCCCTGACCACGAAAAAGAAGAATACTATGAGAATGTCGAACGGGCCCTCAATGCCTGCCCAAGATACGATGTGGAAATCGTTCTTGGGGATTTGAATGCAAAAATAGGTCGGGAGCCGGTTTTCAGTCACTACACAGATTCCCATAGTTTGCATGAGAACACTAATGACAATGGACTACGAGTCATCGAATTGGCAGCATCGAAAAACTTAGTAGTTGCGAGTACCAGGTTTCCGCGTAAAGATATCCACAAAGCTACCTGGGTATCACCTGATGGAGGCACTCGCAACCAAATTGACCACGTGCTGATAGATCGCCGCCACTCCTCGAGCCTAATGACGGTGTGGGGGTACGAAGTCGCGACGCCTCACGGTCGAGAGTTCTACCTCGTTCCCACAAACTGCTCACTGGACACAAAAGAGGAATTATTCACCACGGAAAAGAAAATGCAACACAACAAACTCGCCGACATTCCGTACACAAGGAGAAAAAGTTAAACGCACTATTTTGTTCTTTAAGATTTGGTTTATTTTTTGGTCCGGTTTTACAATTTGTCAGTAGCCACTTAAGCAAAAAAAAAAACTTAAAATATAGGTTCACGCCGACGACTCACACTCGATTTTTCACGTCACACCGAACCGACGCGCGGTACGGTGGATGGCGGACGACCCGACCGCCACGGAGATTGAATTACGACTCAACGATATCTTGCTCGTTCAGAGCTCACTCGTTCGTCGTGATCATGGTGGTATGTGTGCCTAGAACAAAGAAAGACCTAAAGTGCATTCCTAGGATACGATTTCGGTAAAGCAAATAAAACGGAAATCGTCGGATGCCAATGGAATCTTTGTTGGAACATGTGCGGCTAAACAAAGAGACGATGATCCGATGTGAAAATGTGCTAATTGGTTTTAGCTAGGTTACTGGGAAATGGTGTCTATGGCATCGCTAGAAGGGGTACGTATTGAATACCCATTTGCATTGATTATGGTTGGATTTCAATTGATGCCAAGGGACGCGAAATGCGTATTTGCTTTGGGTGGCACATTGTGCGAGTCAGGGAATTTTATTGCTGGGAGAAAAACGTCTCCAGCCAGTGTATACATAAAGAAGTTTATCGTATACATGAATGAAGGTAGGAATAGGCGACGCCATGATAATTATCTCTGGCTGGAATGGTTACATGATATGTGAACCGAGCGTTTTTCTTTTCAGGAATTTGTCTGGTAACGATTTGGTTTAGAATACCAAATAAGCAAACAAAGAAATCTTACGGAAAATTGTATGCGAAGGGATGCATGAAAAGGTAAGTTTTCTTTATAGGGATTTTAAGATTATAGATGGTGATCTATATAATGCGTGAAGCATTTACAGGTACTAATACTGTTGCATTAGCAAACTAAAGGGAGTTGGGTAGTAGTTATGGGGGTTTTTCAGGTAAGTAGACCGTAGGGTTTGGCGGAACCGCTACTACGGTACGAACGTACCGAGGAGCCAACGTCGACTCGGATCACTATCTTGTTGGTACAGTTTTCTGAGCGCGGATTGCCTTACGGAGACCTATTGTATCCGCGGATCAGGTTCGCAACAACATGGCTGCCTTACGCAATGAGAATACCACCAACACATTTGGTCATGCCTTAAGACTCGCCCTCGAAGAGCTCGACGGAGGGAGTGTAAGTCCTGGGTCAAGAATGCCGGGCATAAAAGAGAAATGGACACGCCTTAAGAATACTGTCATTAGTACTGCCAACTCCATCTTAGGCAGTAGTCTTAGAGATCGGAACGACTGGTTTGATGATGAGTGCAAACTAGCGACTGAACGTAAGAATGCTGCATACCGGGCAATGTAGCAGTCTCATTGGACGCGGGTGCACAAGGAGAAATACAAAGACCTCAGAAGATCTGAAAAAAGACTTCACAGACAAAAGAAAAGTGCCTGGAAAAAAAAACGTTTTCTGTGAAATAGCGACAAGTAGAGAGCGAGGTCCGCACCAGGCGCAGAATTTCTACCAAATAATCCGCAGTATGGCGCGGTACACACCACGCTGCACTTACTCCAAGGATAAAGAGGGTAATCTGATCACCGATCCTGAAGGCATTCTGGAGCGATGGGAAGTGCACTTCAATGAATTGCTAAATGGTCAGCTCACAGAAGGATTGGAGGCTCCACCAATGCAAGACCAAGACCAAATGCTGCCGCCACCAAGCATTGAGGAAACATGAAAAGCCATTAGACAGCTAAAATCAAATAAAGCCCCTGGAGCTGATGGCATACCAGCTGAGCTGATCAAACAAGGAGGGACAGCGTTACATCACGCAATACATGAGATCGCGGTGCACGTATGGGAGCAAGAGGAGATGCCGGAAGATTGGCGTCGTGGTATAATTTGCCCTATACATAACAAAGGAGATATCACACTGTGCAGCAACTATAGGGGTATAACATTGCTGAGTACCGCCTATAAGATACTCTCCACTATCCTACAAGACCGGATAGCCCCATACGCTAAAGCCATCATTGGTCAATATCAATGTGGCTTCATCCCAGGCAAATCAGCAATTGATCAGATTTTCACCCTTAGGCAGGCGATGGAAAAATGTCAGGAATTTAAGATTCCATTATATCATCTATTCATAGACTTTAAGGCCGCCTACGACAGCATAGCCAGGGTAGAACTATATAATGCCATGAGAGAATTCGGCATTCCAAACAAATTGATACGACTTTGTAGGTTGACCATGACCAACGTAACTAGTCAAGTAAAAATAGCGGGATTGCTGTCCAAACCAATAAACATATTTAATGGACTCCGACAAGGGGACGGTCTGGTCTGCCTCCTCTTCAACCTGGCGTTGGAGAAAGCAATCCGTGACTCTGGCGTTACAACAAGAGGCTATTGTCACCAAGTCCAGCCAGATACTTGCCTACCCAGATGACATCGACATCATCGGTAGAACCGAATCGGCGGTACAGGAATCCTTCACCCAGGTCGAGCAGGCGGCACAAAAACTGGGACTGCACATTAATGAGGGAAAAACTAAGTACATGGTGGCAACTTCTGCGAAGAGAAGACCTAACGTTGGTCAAACTATCAGGGTAGCGGAGCACGAATTTGAAGTAGTGCAATCCTTTAACTACCTTGGGTCAATAGTATCAGCCGATAACAATATGGAAGAAGAAATACGCGAACGGCTGATTAAATCCAACAAAGCATACTATGGTCTATCAAGGCTCTTTAAATCCCGAAATTTATCCAGAACATCCAAGCTACTACTGTACAAGACCATGGTCTTACCAGTACTCATGTATGGAACCGAGACCTGGGTGCTTAATAAAAGGCACTCTGAACTCTTGGCCGCGTTCGAGAGAAAGGTCTTAAGGAGAGTTTTTGGCCCCGTATGTGAGAGAGGACGATTCCGGAGATGCTACAACCATGAATTGTACGCAATCTATCTTGCAGCTAATATTGTAAGAAAAATCAAGCTCGGTAGGCTCCGGTGGGCGGGACACCTGGCTCGAATGAGTGAAGAGGAGCCTGCCCGGAAAGACCTTTGTGGCAGGATGTATGGAAGTAGACAGCGCCGCAGACCTTGTCTGCGATGGAGGGATGGCGTAGACCAGGACGCCCAGAACCTGGGAGTGCCAAACTGGATGACATCGGCTCGAAATCGAGACTGGTGGAGAGATTTGTTAAATAAGGCCAAGACCGGATCCCGGTTGTAGTGCCGATGAGGATGGTGATGATGATGAAGAAAATTTGGATATCCCAACTAAGAGACGTGGTCCACATCTTGATTGAACTCAAAAGCTATCCGGACAATTAAAACAGCACCAATTGGTTCGAATTTCTGAAACCAATAAAAGTATAAGAAGAAGGTGTCGTGTATGTCATGCAAATAAAATACGAAAAACCACCAATCTTATGTGTAAAGGTTGTAAAGTCCCTTACATTTAAAAGATTGCTTTGCTTCATATCATTTGAAGAATAACTATTGAAAGAATATTCTATACACATAGCATTGTAACTTAACTTGTAAAAAACCTTGTAACTTAAATAAAATATAATGTAAGCTCAATGTAAACTTCTATTTAGAAATGGACTATTTCAATAAAAAAATTATTTATGGTCACACTGCAAGGGCAATGTGCAGCGAAAATAATCTTATCTCGGGAGCATATAACCCAAATGACATGTACCTGGAGAATACACTCCAAAGTGGCTTTATCCCATCTGTAGTCGGGCGATTGTGCTACGACCGGGAAATAACGCGCACCGAAGAAGAGCTCCTGCGCTTCAGTAGGGCTATCTCCCACAGAGACCGGGACGATAGTATTAGACAGCGTCAACAGTTCTGGTGGTTGAATGGCATATAAAGACCTGGATACCAAAGTCGGTATAGAATCATAGTATCATCAGCTAGCTTACATAGACTTAGCTTTTCTAGAATTAGGGTAGTATAAGATTTAAGTTAAGTTAGGTTAAGTGCTTTTACATAAAAAAAAAAAAAAAAGAAAAAAGTAGGTAAGTTAAGTAAGTTAAATTTTAAGAAAAAAAAAACAAAAAAAATTGACAAAGTTTTTCAAATTTTTCTTTGTATTTCAACTAATTATCAGTACTGCCACAAAGTTCTGTCGCCGAAAGGCAAATTATACAAATGTTAAGTAATGTTTAGCTTAGAGCGTCTGCGAAGGACCAGTAAGTTATTATATAAGATAATTAAGCTAGAATTTAAGTATTTTTTGTCTAGCCTTTAATTTAGAAATTAAGAATATAAAAAGAAAAATAAAAAATGTCTTAAAAATGAAAATGAAATGGCTTTATCCCACCTGAAGCGTTCCATCTCTTGGATAGAAAAGGTCTTATCCAAAACAAGCACGGAGTTCCTATTATTTACCACGCTTTTCGTGGTGCCAGGGATAAACGGATTCTTTATCACAATGATATATCAAATGCTGCAGTTCACTTGCGCTTTAGCATGGCAACAGGCGATCGAGATAAATTTATAAATGACCGATCCCATCCCAACTGTTGGTGGATTGACAATGAAGAAAGGGGTTAAATCCCCAAATATAGTCAGATCTTCAGACTCTACGTTTCCCTTCCCATTTCTCATTTCCCTTTTCATATATATTTATTCCTCCTTCTCGTTTCCATTTTGCATTAAGATTCCTTTTCGTTTTAAAATCCATGTATGTTAACATTTTGTTAAGAGGACATTCCGGTTTGTCGGGTCAAAAAATAGGTTATTTTCATGATTTTTTTTAGGAGAAAGTATTAAAGATATAACAACATTTTTTTTTAACATTTTATTCATCTTTCGACTACGTTTGTAAGGTTCGTCGAGTCACTCCGGAACCGAACCCCCTCCGCCCACCCTTTCAGGTGTTCAAAGTTGGCCATCTGCTCGTGTAAGGGTTATTTTCGTCCCCGGTGGAAAAATACAAGAAATGCAAAAAGTTTATTGAACTTAAATACATTTAGCCCAATGTGAGTGAACATTTTTTTAAAATTGATAGAAAACAACAAAATGGCGGACTATTGAAAAAAAATTGATTTTTCGGCCCGTTTTTGCTCTATTTTTTAGTTATAACTAAAAAAATAAATAAATAAATAAAAAAGTAGTTCGTTCACAATTTGCGTGTGCTTGTTAAAAATATGTGTGCGAACTTTCATAAGAATCGCATGCACCGTTTTCATATTATCGCTTACACCGCACTCAAAAAAGTCGTTTCGAGAAAAACGCATTCAAAGTTTGGAGATAAATTAGACAAAAGATAAAAGTGATTTTTTTCATGAAATCATCGGGATTTTTTATACTAACAACTAGACATCTATTCCTGGACCATAAACAAGTCCTTCCACGATTTCGAATTGGCCCTCCAGTTGCATTTTCGCCTTTTTCCTCGCTGTTCGTGCCTCGTGCGAGTTGTATACTAGGCTGCGGTCAGCGTTCGCAAACGCTCTCGCAGCGTACCCAATTTTGCATTATTGGCTTTACGGGTAAAACCCTTCATTAAACATACAAACTGCGGTAAGAGCCGCAACTTCAATGATTTTCTTACCACTGTATGTGTGTTTTGGCGCCATTTGCCAGATAGTAGCATTGAAACGTTCGTTGTTATTTTGCGTGAAACCTCCCTCGCATTTTTTAACAAATCGAGATCTGTCAGTTTAACGTAAACTGGGTAAGTAGCTGTTCATACTTCAGGATCCAAGGGAGGTTTGTCGTGGTGGAACTTTGACAGCTCATTCGCAGCTTCCGCGCGTTTCCATTTGCACCATGACTCCGGGCCCTCTGGACAGTTTTGATGTTGCGGATTTTCATCGGTTGATATTTTGTGGTAGTATGTTGCCCAAATTTCTTTCGCCATTTCTTCTGCAGAGTGAGCATTGCGTCTAATCGCAAGTTCGTAATAAGTCGTCAGTTCTGTTATCATGTTTCCCGTAGGTTTGCCAGGATCAGCTCCTCCTAATTGGTCTGTTTTTTTTTTTTTTTTATGACACCGCGTAATTGCGAACCGATTCGCTTTCCCACGTGATTGATACACTCGGCCTTTACATCATTTGGAAATGATTTCTGTAACGCATTCATTATTTTTACATCCCCGTCTCCAACGTGCAGATCAAAAGCGCGCTCGAACATCTCTAACATTCCGTCAGGCTCCATTTTACCCGAACTTCCATTGTGATCCAATGTGCAAACTGGTTCGTGCTCATCCCACCAAGTATCAAATTCAGGGGTGCCTTTCTTTGTTTTCATAAGATTGCAGCCTTGGCAATAACGCGATTTCACAGTAAGATCGAGAACTTTGTTTGTTTTGTTGCCGATCAATGTCATGACGCCATAATTAGCAGTATGACCCCTTTTGCTCCAACCACCATCTCCAGAAGGAGTACATTTTTTATCTTCACTTTCATCAGTTTTTTCTCTTTCTTCTTTGCTAGCCTTTTCTATCACGGAAGAAAAAACGCCGATACAAGCGGTGTGTGCATTATCGAGAGCAGCGTAGTAGATGTGTTTCGTAAATTCGCCAATATACATCAGTGAAGTGAAACAATGTAATCCATTTAACTCGACACCCAAGATGCGCATTACGAATACTATTCTACGATTAATTTCGTAAGCTTTGTTGGCGATTCGTGGACAGGACTCAATGACCCTCTCACCACAGTTGCATTCGACGATCAGTTTGAAGCGTAGGCCTTTCTCAGATTTTTTTGAAAAGTTTATCGAACCGTCACAGTTTTTACACTTTATAATGTTTGAAAGTTCGGAAAAAAACTGAAAAAAATGTAACATCACGTATACTGCCGTCACTGTGACCGTTGGAGCGAAGTCGGGCGATGTAGCCAATTTTTGTGCCGATGTAGTCGCATGCTCCGTTTCTAGTTCATTTACAGTTCCCATAAATCCTTTTCGTTTTTTATATCGACTCCCTGGACGCACCCCTGACTAACGCGAACCTTTAACGTTTTTAAACATTATGTTAGAAAAATTTACCGTTGAAAAACGTATGAAACGGACGCCTAAACGCGAGCACTGTACGGTCTGAGACCACGTTTACACTAAATACTTTCTCCTCCTCATGAAAAAGAAACAAAGAAACATCAAAAATACCTACCCCGCGACGTCACCGGTAGGAACATCTTCCATAGTCACCAAACAAGAAAAAACCACCACCACCGTGCAACGGGCAAGTTGGTTTCATATAAATGAAACTAACTAAAACTCAGGCAATCGCAGGTCACCCGCAGTACGCCCGAATGTAAAAACAACATACACAAGAGCTCCTATCCATTACCGCTTATGAACATGTTGTTCAGTCGCACAAGATTGCGACATATTCAAAGAAGTGGCAGTTGGCCCAAGCCAACAGCGAAGCAAATTAATGCCCATAAATGTATAGTCTGCATCTTTCTAAATACACGGTAGTTGCCACCTATGATACGAATTTGTATCCGCGGGAGACCCGACCTTTTAATGACCTATAACTTTGGAACCGCCTAAGATTTCGTTTCCAAATTTTAACATATTAGTTTTGAAGGATAAAACTATCGATTAAGCAAAAAAAAATGATTTTTTGAACCGAATAAACCGGAAAGGCCCCTTAATATCTTTGTTAATATTTTTTTTTGTTTGTTAACTTGTTATTTTATGTTGTTATTAAAAAAAAAAGACAGAGAGAACTTCTTCCGAGAAATATATAAAAATATAAAAATATAAGAATATTATTGTACGCCGAAAGGCATTACACAAACTTGTATGGTATAATTTAGAATGCTCGTGTAGAGGCAGTAAATTATTTTAAGAATAAGGAAAGTTTGTAAAATTGGATTTAGCATTTTAGTCCTAAGCCAACATTTGTTAAATTATTGTACAATAAATGCGTTATTCATCATCATCATCATCACGGACGTAGATCCAAAAACAAAAAAAAAAAAACAATAAAAAAATAAGTGAGAACACGCGGTCCATAATATGGATGTAAAGCAAACGGATGCCAAAATGGTAAATCGGAGAAGGCAAAATACGGACCTAAATCTGAAGGCTAAACGCCTTAGAGCAAATGAAAATAAGGATACAGACACATTGATTGTCAGCAGCAACGACGAAGACAACACCAATGGAGCCCAGTACTCAGGGGCTGGAAACCAATTCAAAGAACTACCTGTCAGCGAAACAAATGCAGACGCTAGCAATCAGATCGAGGTCCTCAAGAGGCTCATCCATGAGATCAGTCTTAAGAAACAACAACTAGATAAATAAATGGAGGAAGTTGTTAAACTAAAAAAAACAACCTGAGCCAGAACGAGCGAAAAACGAAAATGGTACAAAAACAACAGCAAGAACAAAGACAACAGCAACCCACGTAGACAAAGAAAACACGACAGGGTGAGGAAACTCAACAACAGGAATCACATCAACAACAACAGCAGGAACCGCATCAACTGCAGGAACTACACCAACAGCAGGAAACATCTCAGCCGGTGCCAGTCAAAAAAAGGGAGAAAGTACATCATATCTACATCAGCTACATGGAGTCAAAGGATCTCATAAAATTGGGTGAGTTGACATGCAAAACTTTTAAAACAAAACGGATAAATAATTTTAAGATAAGTTTTACATGCGATGATTTAGAAGGGTATAACAAAATTAAATCGGCATTGGGGAAATCCAAAAGCGAGTACTACACGTGCACTCCTAAATCGAAGAAAACTGTCTCCATGCTCCTCAAAGGAGTTGATCCTTCCTTTACTCCCGAAGAGGTGCTCGAAGAACTAAACAGCTTCGAAAACGATACCTTGATATTTACAGGTGTGAAACCGTTTTCTACAGCAAATTCGAGAAATCGCAACCGTAAGTTGCCTTTCTTCATTGTGTCGCTAAGCCCCAATAGTAAAATTTATGGACTTAGATATATTAAATACATTAATCATCAAACAATAAATGAGTTGGGAGAGAATAAAGAAGTGCTACCGCGTATTGCAGTGTATGCGCTGTCAACGCTTCGGACGTGTGGCAGCGAATTGCAATATGCATTTCAGATACGTCAAATGCCTAAACAAACACCATTGGAGAATGTCCATTGGGCAAAGAACAGCTCCCGGATAGAAGTAAACTATCCTGTGTCCTCTGTAACAACTCCGGTCATCCTGCTAACTTTAGAGGTTGCCCTAAGTACCAACAACTAAAATCAAAGTTGGAAGCCAGAAAGAAGCAAGTTGAAGAAGAGAAGCGAATCACGTGTCTGGGGCACCACTCCAACAGAGTCGGTGTCTAAGTTGGGCTTTCGGTAACAAGATTAGAGGATATAGATGATGAGGAACAAGGAAAGATGACGGCACCCTTCGAGAAATCATATCAACGGAAAACGAATTGTGAACACATGGTCCACCCACCAGTCAAGAAAGATACCTGGCTTGGGGACTATTTCATCCTGCGGCACAATGGAACGAAGGCTGCTATTGATCAGCACATTATTCTTCCAGATTCATCGATGACACAGAGGGATTCACGATCCAAAAGAGGACTACGTCCAAGAAGTTCATCGATGACACCAGGGATTTACGATCCAACCAACATTCAACATTAAACGCACAAGTCAGACCAAAACTGAATAGTAATTAATTCAACCATAGTGACCTCAACCAATGGGATAACGCAAATACAGATCACATCATTGCCGCAGCTAATGCGGAAAATATCGCCTCTCAGGCAACCCCTCCACTACATGTCGGAGAATATCAACAACAAACAACGACGGCCTTATCTCGAGCTACAACGTTAACACACAATGGCCAACTTCGCCCCTTTTGTCAGATATACACACACAACCACACACACTGATAACATCAAGTATGTTATTATAACATAGCTCATTATATTTCATAACTGAGATCAATTAATAGAATCAATATATAGTATAACAATATAAATAATTATCGCCACCCTCTGCGCCGCATCGGTTCTTGAGTGGAACATTCATTGAAACTTCTGGCTCTTAACCACCATCATCCGTATACAATCAGCGACAGGTCTCAGGGTGAACCAACTAGTGGAGTTGTATTTGCAATTCCCAGTGGGCAAACATTCATTGAACCAACTAGTGGAGTTGGTCTTGCTGTTCCCAGTGGGCTATTCGTTGATAGCCCAAAGGAAAGACCCTTTTGTCTAAGTGTCATCGCCGGCCCGGCAAGATGTTGCAGCACAAATCAACAACAAACAACAATAGGGGATGAATCGATTCCTCAAGATACAACAAAAGGGGAATCGATCATCATAAATTCAAATAACCAATTCACCTGTCATTGGAGCAACAGAAATTCACCACATCAAATTTAATCACGAAGGTATGCAACAGAATTTACTAAACTGTTGCATCGACATTACAACTGAGAAGGCATTAAGTTCGACAGAACAGTTTTTACGGTAATTTCCTGGTCCATGACACGGTGCTTTTTGATCGGATGACACTAACGGCAAACGATGGTACGAGGTATATTAACGGGCGCATAGAAAGAGTTTTTGCTTCTTCTTCGTTTATCGCTTGTGCTGTCCAATTCGGTATCATCGTTTAGTGATCTAGACTTTAAATTATTTCATGTGGCCGTTAAAGTGGCAATTTTTAAGTAATAGTGAAAATAAAGTAACTTATTGTTAAATGATCTAAGATTTTGTTTTGACGCTGTCAAACCTTGTGAAGGCTGTTCCCAAACCAACTAGTGGACTTGGCTTTTGCTGTCACCAGAGCGTGAAACATTGCTGATATACATAATATATAAAATAAAAAAACCTAAAAATCATAATAATGTTACCAGATTCAAGTGTTCCTTTTTTCTTCTCTGACCTAATTTGTAAATTTTGTTTAAAGTAACAACAATAAAAATAAAAATACTGTACACCGAAAGGTAACATATTTGTATAGAAAACAAAATAAATGTACGTACAATAATTTAGAGGCAGTAATAAGAAATAATACAGAGCCAGTAAATTACATCAAAATATAACATGTTAAAATAAGGTTAGCATTTAGTCTAATATTGTAAGAAAACCTTATATGTACTCCTTTTTTTAAATGAGTTTAAAATCAAAAAGAAAAAACACTTCGAAAATACTTTCTAAAAACGACCAAGTGTGAAAACTGAAGATGATCTGTACCGCATCTTCGCTCACGGGGGCGATGGCCATCATATCCGTTTGGGGTATGCATCCACACGCTATCACTGTGCATGGGAGATATTTTTGAACTCAAAAGTGTTTTCTAAACATCTATATATCTTTCCGGTTAGAAGAAGTTACTATCACTCCTATTGTCGGGATAAAGCTCGAATAGTGTTATCGACAAGGGACATTATAAAACAGTCGATGTTATGATTGTATTTATATTTTTATTAGAACATTTTCCGAGAATCAAACGGGATTATCGAGCAAACATTAGCAATAGATCGGTATTTTTAAAACCCACATGATACAGTTATACAGCTAATGGCTTTATCGGTGTTCAGGATTCTCGTGGTGAGGATTCTTATGGCAGAATTGGATGTGTCTTATTTACTGGCGGTAAAGGAACTGATATATTGGGAGGATTTGGTGCCGGGCATAATGGTGGTAGAATCGGAAGTGTGTGATTTCCTGGGGATGTGCCATTTGCTGGTGGTAGACTCGGGAGTGTGCCATTTGCTGGTGGCGGAATCGGGGATGTGCCATTTACTGGTGGCGGAATCGGGACTGTGCCATTTCCTGGTGGCGGAATCGGGACTGTGCCATTTCCTGGTGGCGGAATCGGGGATGTGCCATTTCCTGATGGCGGAATCGGGGATGTGCCATTTCCTGGTGGCGGAATCGGGGATGTGCCATTTCCTGGTGGTAAATGCCCTGGTGGTAAATGCCCTGGTGGTAAATGCCCTGGTGGTAAATGTCCTGGTGGTATATGGCCTGGTGGCTTGCCATCACCAGGAGCTGGTAACGTTGCAACCTCCTGAGATATAATTGCAATCAAGGAAAGCCCAAAATAAGTTACCAACTTGTAGTTCATTTCGAAAACTGATACAACTCTTTCTGTTGATTTATTGAGAATTTCTCTCACTTTTATACCAATTCGATTTCACGTTACTCGACCTTCGCAGGAAAATAATACAATCCTCATCATTGATTAATTGTATTTTGCTAATTACCGTTTATAAACAAAATTATCATGTGGAAATTTTTCGACGGCATTATCTATTTGAAAAGTGGAGCAGCTGTCGCGAAATAAAAATGTTCTATTGAATATTTAAACAGCAAAGCAAACAAATCAGAGTTTGTACATCAGTGCTACATGAGATCTTGATATCTTAACGCTTTGTGTAAGCATATGTTTGCTGTAGGTTTTTAAATCATGGTCCAATTCATTGGGTCGAGAATGAGTCACAAAAGTGTCAATCGAAAAGTACAAACCCAACAGTTTATCATATTTCACATGTGTGTTTGAAATGTTTTGAATGAAACATTTACCCGCTGTCCTTGAAATATTCGAAATGAGAAACGCATTCGTGACTTAAGCTGATATAATATTCACGTGCAACCAGGTCTACGAGTAAATATTATAGTGAATAAATTTATTCGTTTCGTTCTTTTTCTTCATGGATCGATCAACTGCGACGGTTCGCACAAAATGATGAAAGTTCCTCTGCCTTGGTTTACTGTGTTTATAAGTTCTTATTTTTCTTACTACTACTACAATCTCTTTAGATCTACAAGTTCTTCTTTTTTTGTTCTTATTAAACCAAATTAACATTTACATCAATTAAATGATTTGCAACAATGTTTATGAAGCACTCTACGCCACTTCTACTTTTTACGTAGCTTGGGCTCCACTAATCTTTTGAGGATAATTTATTATGGTATATTCCAATCTAAGTTTGCATGTTGGAGACGTGACTTTAAAAATTGCATTAGTCATCGAAAAACTAGTTTGTTCAGCTACCTAAAGATTCCTCCTACAAGACGTTTGTAAGGTTTTAAAGGACCAAAAATACTTTCTTTGAGATCTACTATTGTTTATTTTTATTTAATCAATGGTTATAACCTTAAAGAAAATGTTTTAAATATATAATTTATTCTTAAATTCCGTACCACAGCCTATTGTGATGTCTTTACAGTGTTGCCCTTTCGATTGTTCATTCAGCTACATACCTTAAAGAGGGTGCTAGAAAGACCTGGTGCTTTTCTACAATGTTTGAAGAAGTGGCCCTTCTGCCTCGAGTTTGTTGCTTTAGATTCCAGAGATTTTGGTATTCTGGTGTAATCATGTTTTGTTTCTTTTTTATATTTAACTTTTTTTTTTTAACGCGCAAGATAAACTTTTCTTTGAACCCAACAAACCGACATTTTAATTGCTTTAGCCAATGTGAAGAGGCATTCAATTCTGTTGGCCTTCTATTGTTTCCTATATATTGTTTTAAATATGATAGTGTCTGTCATATTTTTGTTACACTTGAATACATACGAAATAAACTACTACTATATTTTTTTTACTACACTTCTCTCGTGAGATGCGAACCTTGATAATGGCAGATGAAAGAGAAGATACTTTTATAGATGAATGCGTAGATAATTTATGTGATATTCCTCGTGATAGTGATGACTCAATAATTTTAGAAGATAATCCAGATTGTGCAGAATATTCAAGTGGTTCAGAAATAGAAGTGCGAAGAAATCATCGAGCGCCATCCTTGCCGAGTGATTCAGAAGAAAGCGATCAAGATACGGAGGATGTCGGGTCGGATTTTGATCCACCTAAAAGTAATGACGATTTCGAAGGTTTACTTGGGCCAAATGTATTTCCTAAGAATACAGATAAGATAGAAGATTTTTATTGGAGATGATTTATTTAAATTCATTGTTACGGAAACAAACAAATATCATGCATAAAATTCCCATAAGTTCAAAGTTTACAGAAAAGCTGCGCAATGGGTTGATGTCACTATACTCGAACTCAAAAAGTGGTTTGCTCTAGTAATTTTGATGGGCCTGACAAAAAAATCAAGGATGAACGATTATTGGTCCAAAAATCCTTTGATTGAAACTCCAATATTTTCTAAAACCATGCCCCGTAATAGATTTAAACAAATATTAGCATTTATAAATTTTTCTGATAATAATAATGTTCCTGACAATGCTGGCCGACTCTTCAAAATTCAACACATAATAAACTATTGTTCAAAAAAATTCCAAGAAAATTTCAAACCTGGGCAAAATATTTCCATTGATGAGGGCATAATACCATGGCGTGGAAGACTAAATTTCAGAGTTTATAACCCTTCGAAAATTACAAAGTATGGTATTCGAAGGGTGCGAACATACAGGGCAAAGTCTCTGATTGCTTTCAACCCAGCGAAGGCCAGGACGATCCTTGTGACATGCAGTCTCCACGTGACACCCCTGGATAGCTACTTTGACACCCGCCAAGTAGTGAACCAATGCATGCAGCAACATCCTGAGAAAGGTTGGCGCAAGGCTAATAACCAGACCCGTAAAAATGAATTATTATGGCAAATTTAACAAGCCTCGGATATGGACCGGATACACGACGACGACCACGGAAACGAAAATGGCTAAACGATTTGAGAATTTTCTCATGGAACGTACGCTCACTATACAGAGCTCGAGCTGCATAGCAGCTAGCCGATGCCCTGTCTGAATATAAGGCTGACATAACAGCATTGCAGGAAATAAGATGGACGGGGAGTGGTGTTATTCAAAGAAAAGAGTATGACATTTATTACAGCTGTCACGCAAAACACCATGTGGTCGGGGTAGGCTTTCTAATCAGCCAAAAATTGAAGCCTGCCATCATCGGCTTTTATGCAATAAATGAAAGGCTATGCACTCTTCGCGTGCGAGGCAAATTTAAGAATATAAGCTTCATAAACGTTCACGGACCTACAGAGGAGTCCCCTGACCACGAAAAAGAAGAATACTATGAGAACGTCGAACGGGCCCTCAATGCCTGCCCAAGATACGATGTGGAAATCGTTCTTGGGGATTTGAATGCAAAAATAGGTCGGGAGCCGGTTTTCAGTCACTACACAGATTCCCATAGTTTGCATGAGAACACTAATGACAATGGACTACGAGTCATCGAATTGGCAGCATCGATAAATTGGTCGTTGCGAGTACCAGGTTTCCGCGTAAAGATATCCACAAAGCTACCTGGGTATCACCTGATGGAGGCACTCGCAACCAAATTGACCACGTGCTGATAGATCGCCGCCACTCCTCGAGCCTAATGACGGTGTGGGGGTACGAAGTCGCGACGCCTCACGGTCGAGAGTTCTACCTCGTTCCCACAAACTGCTCACTGGACACAAAAGAGGAATTATTCACCACGGAAAAGGAAATGCAACACAACAAACTCGCCGACATTCCGTACACAAGGAGAAAAAGTTAAACGCGCTATTTTGTTCTTTAAGATTTGGTTTATTTTTTGGTCCGGTTTTACAATTTGTCAGTAGCCACTTAAGCAAAAAAAAAAACTTAAAATATAGGTTCACGCCGACGACTCACACTCGATTTTTCACGTCACACCGAACCGACGCGCGGTACAGTGGATGGCGGACGACCCGACCGCCACGGAGATTGAATTACGACTCAACGATATCTTGCTCGTTCAGAGCTCACCCGTTCATCGTGA
Organism: Microdon myrmicae; assembly: GCA_963931805.1. NCBI lineage: Eukaryota > Metazoa > Arthropoda > Insecta > Diptera > Syrphidae > Microdon > Microdon myrmicae. The sequence continues at coordinate 60,518,632 of OZ007501.1, forward strand.
TCATGGTGGTATGTGTGCCTAGAACAAAGAAAGACCTAAAGTGCATTCCTAGGATACGATTTCGGTAAAGCAAATAAAACGGAAATCGTCGGATGCCAATGGAATCTTTGTTGGAACATGTGCGGCTAAACAAAGAGACGATGATCCGATGTGAAAATGTGCTAATTGGTTTTAGCTAGGTTACTGGGAAATGGTGTCTATGGCATCGCTAGAAGGGGTACGTATTGAATACCCATTTGCATTGATTATGGTTGGATTTCAATTGATGCCAAGGGACGCGAAATGCGTATTTGCTTTGGGTGGCACATTGTGCGAGTCAGGGAATTTTATTGCTGGGAGAAAAACGTCTCCAGCCAGTGTATACATAAAGAAGTTTATCGTATACATGAATGAAGGTAGGAATAGGCGACGCCATGATAATTATCTCTGGCTGGAATGGTTACATGATATGTGAACCGAGCGTTTTTCTTTTCAGGAATTTGTCTGGTAACGATTTGGTTTAGAATACCAAATAAGCAAACAAAGAAATCTTACGGAAAATTGTATGCGAAGGGATGCATGAAAAGGTAAGTTTTCTTTATAGGGATTTTAAGATTATAGATGGTGATCTATATAATGCGTGAAGCATTTACAGGTACTAATACTGTTGCATTAGCAAACTAAAGGGAGTTGGGTAGTAGTTATGGGGGTTTTTCAGGTAAGTAGACCGTAGGGTTTGGCGGAACCGCTACTACGGTACGAACGTACCGAGGAGCCAACGTCGACTCGGATCACTATCTTGTTGGTACAGTTTTCTGAGCGCGGATTGCCTTACGGAGACCTATTGCATCCGCGGATCAGGTTCGCATCAACATGGCTGCCTTACGCAATGATAATACCACCAACACCTTTGGTCATGCCTTAAGACTCGGCCTCGAAGAGCTCGACGGAGGGAGTGTAAGTCCTGGGGGAAAAGTGTGGCGTGCATAAAAGAGAAATGGACACGCCTTAAGAATACTGTCATTAGTACTGCCAACTCCATCTTAGGCAGTAGTCTTAGAGATCGGAACGACTGGTTTGATGATGAGTGCAAACTAGCGACTGAACGTAAGAATGCTGCATACCGGGCAATGCAGCAGTCTCATTGGACGCGGGTGCACGAGGAGAAATACAAAGAGCTCAGCAGATCTAAAAAAAGACTTCACAGACAAAAGAAAAGTGCCTGGAAAAAAAAACGTTTTCTGTGAAATAGCGACAAGTAGAGAGCGAGGTCCGCACCAGGCGCAGAATTTCTACCAAATAATCCGCAGTATGACGCGGCACACACCACGCTGCACTTACTCCAAGGATAAAGAGGGTAATCTGATCACCGATCCTGAAGGCATTCTGGAGCGATGGGAAGTGCACTTCAATGAATTGCTAAATGGTCAGCTCACAGAAGGATTGGAGGCTCCACCAATGCAAGACCAAGACCAAATGCTGCCGCCACCAAGCATTGAGGAAACATTAAAAGCCATTAGACAGCTAAAATCAAATAAAGCCCCTGGAGCTGATGGCATACCAGCTGAGCTGATCAAACAAGGAGGGACAGCGTTACATCATGCAATTCATAAGATTGCGGTGCACGTATGGGAGCAAGAGGAGATGCCGGAAGATTGGCGTCGCGGTATAATTTGCCCTATACATAAGAAAGGAGATATAACACTGTGCAGCAACTATAGGGGTATAACATTGCTGAATACCGCCTATAAGATACTCTCCACTATCCTACAAGACCGGATAGCCCCATACGCTAAAGCCATCATTGGTCAATATCAATGTGGCTTCATCCCAGGCAAATCAGCAATTGATCAGATTTTCACCCTTAGGCAGGCGATGGAAAAATGTCAGGAATTTAAGATTCCATTATATCATCTATTCATAGACTTTAAGGCCGCCTACGACAGCATAGCCAGGGTAGAACTATATAATGCCATGAGAGAATTCGGCATTCCAAACAAATTGATACGACTTTGTAGGCTGACCATGACCAACGTAACTAGTCAAGTAAAAGTAGTGGGATTGCTGTCCAAACCAATAAACATATATAATGGACTCCGACAAGGGGACGGTCTGGTCTGCCTCCTCTTCAACCTGGCGTTGGAGAAAGCAATCCGTGACTCTGGCGTTACAACGAGAGGCTATTGTCACCAAGTCCAGCCAGATACTTGCCTACCCAGATGACATCGACATCATCGGTAGAACCGAATCGGCGGTACAGGAATCCTTCACCCAGATCGAGCAGGCGGCACAAAAACTGGGACTGCACATTAATGAGGGAAAAACTAAGTACATGGTGGCAACTTCTGCGAAGAGAAGACCTAACGTTGGTCAAACTATCAGGGTAGCGGAGCACGAATTTGAAGTAGTGCAATCCTTTAACTACCTTGGGTCAATAGTATCAGCCGATAGCAATATGGAAAAAGAAATACGCGAACGGCTGATTAAATCCAACAAAGCCTACTATGGTCTATCAAGGCTCTTTAAATCCCGAAATTTATCCAGAACATCCAAGCTACTACTGTACAAGACCATGGTCTTACCAGTGCTCATGTATGGAACCGAGGCCTGGGCGCTTAATAAAAGGCACTCTGAACTCTTGGCCGCGTTCGAGAGAAAGGTCTTAAGGAGAGTTGTTGGCCCCGTATGTGAGAGAGGACGATTCCGGAGATGCTACAACCATGAATTGTACGCAATCTATCTTGAAGCTAATATTGTAAGAAAAATCAAGCTCGGTAGACTCCGGTGGGCGGGGCACCTGGCTGGAATGAGTGAAGAGGACCCTGCCCGGAAAGTCCTTTGTGGCAAGATGTATGGAAGTAGACAGCGCGGCAGACCTTGTCTGCGATGGAGGGATGGCGTAGACCAGGACGCCCAGAGCCTGGGAGTGCCAAACTGGATGACATCGGCTCGAAATCGAGACCAGTGGAGAGATTTGTTAAATAAGGCCAAGACCGGATCCCGGTTGTAATGCCGATGAGGATGATGATGATGATGATGATGAAGAAAATTTGGATATCCCAACTAAGAAACGTGGTCCACATCTTGATTGAACTCAAAAGCTATCCGGACAATTAAAACAGCACCAATTGGTTCCAATTTCAGAAACCAATAAACGTATAAGAAGAAGGTGTCGTGTATGTCATGCAAATAAAATACGAAAAACCACCAATCTTATGTGTAAAGGTTGTAAAGTCCCTTACATTTAAAAGATTGCTTTGCTTCATATCATTTGAAGAAGAACTATTGAAAGAATATTCTATACACATAGCGTTGTAACTTAACTTGTAAAAAACCTTGTAACTTAAATAAAATATAATGTAAGCTCAATGTAAACTTCTATTTAGAAATGGACTATTTCAATAAAAAAATTATTTATGGTCACACTGCAAGGGCAATGTGCAGCGAAAATAATCTTATCTCGGGAGCATATAACCCAAATGACATGTACCTGGAGAATACACTCCAAAGTGGCTTTATCCCATCTGTAGACGGGCGATTGTGCTACGACCGGGAAATAACGCGCACCGCAGAAGAGGTCCTGCGCTTCAGTAGGGCTATCTCCCACAGACACCGGGACGATAGTATTAGACAGCGTCAACAGTTCTGGTGGTTGAATGGCATATAAAGACCTGGATACCAAAGTCGGTATAGAATCATAGTATCATCAGCTAGCTTACATAGACTTAGCTTTTCTAGAATTAGGGTAGTATAAGATTTAAGTTAAGTTAGGTTAAGTGCTTTTACATAAAAAAAAAAAAAAGAAAAAAGTAGGTAAGTTAAGTAAGTTAAATTTTAAGAAAAAAAAAACAAAAAAAATTGACAAAGTTTTTCAAATTTTTCTTTGTATTTCAACTAATTATCAGTACTGCCACAAAGTTCTGTCGCCGAAAGGCAAATTATACAAATGTTAAGTAATGTTTAGCTTAGAGCGTCTGCGAAGGACCAGTAAGTTATTATATAAGATAATTAAGCTAGAATTTAAGTATTTTTTGTCTAGCCTTTAATTTAGAAATTAAGAATATAAAAAGAAAAATAAAAAATGTCTTAAAAATGAAAATGAAATGGCTTTATCCCACCTGAAGCGTTCCATCTCTTGGATAGAAAAGGTCTTATCCAAAACAAGCACGGAGTTCCTATTATTTACCACGCTTTTCGTGGTGCCAGGGATAAACGGATTCTTTATCACAATGATATATCAAATGCTGCAGTTCACTTGCGCTTTAGCATGGCAACAGGCGATCGAGATAAATTTATAAATGACCGATCCCATCCCAACTGTTGGTGGATTGACAATGAAGAAAGGGGTTAAATCCCCAAATATAGTCAGATCTTCAGACTCTACGTTTCCCTTCCCATATCTCATTTCCCTTTTCATATATATTTATTCCTCCTTCTCGTTTCCATTTTGCATTAAGATTCCTCTTCGTTTTAAAATCCCTGTATGTTAACATTTTGTTATGGGGACATTCCGGTTTGTCGGGTCAAAAAATAGGTTATTTTCATGATTTTTTTTAGGAGAAAGTATTAAAGATATAACAACATTTTTTTTTAACATTTTATTCATCTTTCGACTACGTTTGTAAGGTTCGTCGAGTCACTCCGGAACCGAACCCCCTCCGCCCACCCTTTCAGGTGTTCAAAGTTGGCCATCTGCTCGTGTAAGGGTTATTTTCGTCCCCGGTGGAAAAATACAAGAAATGCAAAAAGTTTATTGAACTTAAATACATTTAGCCCAATGTGAGTGAACATTTTTTTAAAATTGATAGAAAACAACAAAATGGCGGACTATTGAAAAAAAATTGATTTTTCGGCCCGTTTTTGCTCTATTTTTTAGTTATAACTAAAAAAATAAATAAATAAATAAAAAAGTAGTTCGTTCACAATTTGCGTGTGCTTGTTAAAAATATGTGTGCGAACTTTCATAAGAATCGCATGCACCGTTTTCATATTATCGCTTACACCGCACTCAAAAAAGTCGTTTCGAGAAAAACGCATTCAAAGTTTGGAGATAAATTAGACAAAAGATAAAAGTGATTTTTTTCATGAAATCATCGGGATTTTTTATACTAACAACTAGACATCTATTCCTGGACCATAAACAAGTCCTTCCACGATTTCGAATTGGCCCTCCAGTTGCATTTTCGCCTTTTTCCTCGCTGTTCGTGCCTCGTGCGAGTTGTATACTAGGCTGCGGTCAGCGTTCGCAAACGCTCTCGCAGCGTACCCAATTTTGCATTATTAGCAATACGGGTAAAACCCTTCATTAAACATACAAACTGCGGTAAGAGCCGCAACTTCAATGATTTTCTTACCACTGTATGTGTGTTTTGGCGCCATTTGCCAGATAGTAGCATTGAAACGTTCGTTGTTATTTTGCGTGAAACCTCCCTCGCATTTTTTAACAAATCGAGATCTGTCAGTTTAACGTAAACTGGGTAAGTAGCTGTTCATACTTCAGGATCCAAGGGAGGTTTGTCGTGGTGGAACTTTGACAGCTCATTCGCAGCTTCCGCGCGTTTCCATTTGCACCATGACTCCGGGCCCTCTGGACAGTTTTGATGTTGCGGATTTTCATCGGTTGATATTTTGTGGTAGTATGTTGCCCAAATTTCTTTCGCCATTTCTTCTGCAGAGTGAGCATTGCGTCTAATCGCAAGTTCGTAATAAGTCGTCAGTTCTGTTATCATGTTTCCCGTAGGTTTGCCAGGATCAGCTCCTCCTAATTGGTCTGTTTTTTTTTTTTTTTTATGACACCGCGTAATTGCGAACCGATTCGCTTTCCCACGTGATTGATACACTCGGCCTTTACATCATTTGGAAATGATTTCTGTAACGCATTCATTATTTTTACATCCCCGTCTCCAACGTGCAGATCAAAAGCGCGCTCGAACATCTCTAACATTCCGTCAGGCTCCATTTTACACGAACTTCCATTGTGATCCAATGTGCAAACTGGTTCGTGCTCATCCCACCAAGTATCAAATTCAGGGGTGCCTTTCTTTGTTTTCATAAGATTGCAGCCTTGGCAATAACGCGATTTCACAGTAAGATCGAGAACTTTGTTTGTTTTGTTGCCGATCAATGTCATGACGCCATAATTAGCAGTATGACCCCTTTTGCTCCAACCACCATCTCCAGAAGGAGTACATTTTTTATCTTCACTTTCATCAGTTTTTTCTCTTTCTTCTTTGCTAGCCTTTTCTATCACGGAAGAAAAAACGCCGATACAAGCGGTGTGTGCATTATCGAGAGCAGCGTAGTAGATGTGTTTCGTAAATTCGCCAATATACATCAGTGAAGTGAAACAATGTAATCCATTTAACTCGACACCCAAGATGCGCATTACGAATACTATTCTACGATTAATTTCGTAAGCTTTGTTGGCGATTCGTGGACAGGACTCAATGACCCTCTCACCACAGTTGCATTCGACGATCAGTTTGAAGCGTAGGCCTTTCTCAGATTTTTTTGAAAAGTTTATCGAACCGTCACAGTTTTTACACTTTATAATGTTTGAAAGTTCGGAAAAAAACTGAAAAAAATGTAATATCACGTATACTGCCGTCACTGTGACCGTTGGAGCGAAGTCGGGCGATGTAGCCAATTTTTGTGCCGATGTAGTCGCATGCTCCGTTTCTAGTTCATTTACAGTTCCCATAAATCCTTTTCGTTTTTTATATCGACTCCCTGGACGCACCCCTGACTAACGCGAACCTTTAACGTTTTTAAACATTATGTTAGAAAAATTTACCGTTGAAAAACGTATGAAACGGACGCCTAAACGCGAGCACTGCACGGTCTGAGACCACGTTTACACTAAATACTTTCTCCTCCTCATGAAAAAGAAACAAAGAAACATCAAAAATACCTACCCCGCGACGTCACCGGTAGGAACATCTTCCATAGTCACCAAACAAGAAAAAACCACCACCACCGTGCAACGGGCAAGTTGGTTTCATATAAATGAAACTAACTAAAACTCAGGCAATCGCAGGTCACCCGCAGTACGCCCGAATGTAAAAACAACATACACAAGAGCTCCTATCCATTACCGCTTATGAACATGTTGTTCAGTCGCACAAGATTGCGACATATTCAAAGAAGTGGCAGTTGGCCCAAGCCAACAGCGAAGCAAATTAATGCCCATAAATGTATAGTCTGCATCTTTCTAAATACACGGTAGTTGCCACCTATGATACGAATTTGTATCCGCGGGAGACCCGACCTTTTAATGACCTATAACTTTGGAACCGCCTAAGATTTCGTTTCCAAATTTTAACATATTAGTTTTGAAGGATAAAACTATCGATTAAGCAAAAAAAATGATTTTTTGAACCGAATAAACCGGAAAGGCCCCTTAATATGTTTGTTAATATTTTTTTTTGTTTGTTAACTTGTTATTTTATGTTGTTATTAAAAAAAAAAGACAGAGAGAACTTCTTCCGAGAAATATATAAAAATATAAAAATATAAGAATATTATTGTACGCCGAAAGGCATTACACAAACTTGTATGGTATAATTTAGAATGCTCGTGTAGAGGCAGTAAATTATTTTAAGAATAAGGAAAGTTTGTAAAATTGGATTTAGCATTTTAGTCCTAAGCCAACATTTGTTAAATTATTGTACAATAAATGCGTTATTCATCATCATCATCATCACGGACGTAGATCCAAAAACAAAAAAAAAAAAACAATAAAAAAATAAGTGAGAACACGCGGTCCATAATATGGATGTAAAGCAAACGGATGCCAAAATGGTAAATCGGAGAAGGCAAAATACGGACCTAAATCTGAAGGCTAAACGCCTTAGAGCAAATGAAAATAAGGATACAGACACATTGATTGTCAGCAGCAACGACGAAGACAACACCAATGGAGCCCAGTACTCAGGGGCTGGAAACCAATTCAAAGAACTACCTGTCAGCGAAACAAATGCAGACGCTAGCAATCAGATCGAGGTCCTCAAGAGGCTCATCCATGAGATCAGTCTTAAGAAACAACAACTAGATAAATAAATGGAGGAAGTTGTTAAACTAAAAAAAACAACCTGAGCCAGAACGAGCGAAAAACGAAAATGGTACAAAAACAACAGCAAGAACAAAGACAACAGCAACCCACGTAGACAAAGAAAACACGACAGGGTGAGGAAACTCAACAACAGGAATCACATCAACAACAACAGCAGGAACCGCATCAACTGCAGGAACTACACCAACAGCAGGAAACATCTCAGCCGGTGCCAGTCAAAAAAAGGGAGAAAGTACATCATATCTACATCAGCTACATGGAGTCAAAGGATCTCATAAAATTGGGTGAGTTGACATGCAAAACTTTTAAAACAAAACGGATAAATAATTTTAAGATAAGTTTTACATGCGATGATTTAGAAGGGTATAACAAAATTAAATCGGCATTGGGGAAATCCAAAAGCGAGTACTACACGTGCACTCCTAAATCGAAGAAAACTGTCTCCATGCTCCTCAAAGGAGTTGATCCTTCCTTTACTCCCGAAGAGGTGCTCGAAGAACTAAACAGCTTCGAAAACGATACCTTGATATTTACAGGTGTGAAACCGTTTTCTACAGCAAATTCGAGAAATCGCAACCGTAAGTTGCCTTTCTTCATTGTGTCGCTAAGCCCCAATAGTAAAATTTATGGACTTAGATATATTAAATACATTAATCATCAAACAATAAATAAGTTGGGAGAGAATAAAGAAGTGCTACCGCGTATTGCAGTGTATGCGCTGTCCACGCTTCGGACGTGTGGCAGCGAATTGCAATATGCATTTCAGATACGTCAAATGCCTAAACAAACACCATTGGAGAATGTCCATTGGGCAAAGAACAGCTCCCGGATAGAAGTAAACTATCCTGTGTCCTCTGTAACAACTCCGGTCATCCTGCTAACTTTAGAGGTTGCCCTAAGTACCAACAACTAAAATCAAAGTTGGAAGCCAGAAAGAAGCAAGTTGAAGAAGAGAAGCGAATCACGTGTCTGGGGCACCACTCCAACAGAGTCGGTGTCTAAGTTGGGCTTTCGGTAACAAGATTAGAGGATATAGATGATGAGGAACAAGGAAAGATGACGGCACCCTTCGAGAAATCATATCAACGGAAAACGAATTGTGAACACATGGTCCACCCACCAGTCAAGAAAGATACCTGGCTTGGGGACTATTTCATCCTGCGGCACAATGGAACGAAGGCTGCTATTGATCAGCACATTATTCTTCCAGATTCATCGATGACACAGAGGGATTCACGATCCAAAAGAGGACTACGTCCAAGAAGTTCATCGATGACACCAGGGATTTACGATCCAACCAACATTCAACATTAAACGCACAAGTCAGACCAAAACTGAATAGTAATTAATTCAACCATAGTGACCTCAACCAATGGGATAACGCAAATACAGATCACATCATTGCCGCAGCTAATGCGGAAAATATCGCCTCTCAGGCAACCCCTCCACTACATGTCGGAGAATATCAACAACAAACAACGACGGCCTTATCTCGAGCTACAACGTTAACACACAATGGCCAACTTCGCCCCTTTTGTCAGATATACACACACAACCACACACACTGATAACATCAAGTATGTTATTATAACATAGCTCATTATATTTCATAACTGAGATCAATTAATAGAATCAATATATAGTATAACAATATAAATAATTATCGCCACCCTCTGCGCCGCATCGGTTCTTGAGTGGAACATTCATTGAAACTTCTGGCTCTTAACCACCATCATCCGTATACAATCAGCGACAGGTCTCAGGGTGAACCAACTAGTGGAGTTGTATTTGCAATTCCCAGTGGGCAAACATTCATTGAACCAACTAGTGGAGTTGGTCTTGCTGTTCCCAGTGGGCTATTCGTTGATAGCCCAAAGGAAAGACCCTTTTGTCTAAGTGTCATCGCCGGCCCGGCAAGATGTTGCAGCACAAATCAACAACAAACAACAATAGGGGATGAATCGATTCCTCAAGATACAACAAAAGGGGAATCGATCATCATAAATTCAAATAACCAATTCACCTGTCATTGGAGCAACAGAAATTCACCACATCAAATTTAATCACGAAGGTATGCAACAGAATTTACTAAACTGTTGCATCGACATTACAACTGAGAAGGCATTAAGTTCGACAGAACAGTTTTTACGGTAATTTCCTGGTCCATGACACGGTGCTTTTTGATCGGATGACACTAACGGCAAACGATGGTACGAGGTATATTAACGGGCGCATAGAAAGAGTTTTTGCTTCTTCTTCGTTTATCGCTTGTGCTGTCCAATTCGGTATCATCGTTTAGTGATCTAGACTTTAAATTATTTCATGTGGCCGTTAAAGTGGCAATTTTTAAGTAATAGTGAAAATAAAGTAACTTATTGTTAAATGATCTAAGATTTTGTTTTGACGCTGTCAAACCTTGTGAAGGCTGTTCCCAAACCAACTAGTGGACTTGGCTTTTGCTGTCACCAGAGCGTGAAACATTGCTGATATACATAATATATAAAATAAAAAAACCTAAAAATCATAATAATGTTACCAGATTCAAGTGTTCCTTTTTTCTTCTCTGACCTAATTTGTAAATTTTGTTTAAAGTAACAACAATAAAAATAAAAATACTGTACACCGAAAGGTAACATATTTGTATAGAAAACAAAATAAATGTACGTACAATAATTTAGAGGCAGTAATAAGAAATAATACAGAGCCAGTAAATTACATCAAAATATAACATGTTAAAATAAGGTTAGCATTTAGTCTAATATTGTAAGAAAACCTTATATGTACTCCTTTTTTTAAATGAGTTTAAAAACAAAATGAAAAAACACTTCGAAAATACTTTCTAAAAACGACCAAGTGTGAAAACTGAAGATGATCTGTACCGCATCTTCGCTCACGGGGGCGATGGCCATCATATCCGTTTGGGGTATGCATCCACACGCTATCACTGTGCATGGCTGATATTTTTGAATTCAAAAGTGTTTTCTAAACATATATATATCTTTCCGGTTAGAAGAAGTTACTATCACTCCTATTTTCGGGATAAAGCTCGAATAGTGTTATCGACAAGGGACATTATAAAACAGTCGGTGTTATGATTGTATTTATATTTTTATTAGAACATTTTCCGAGAATCCAAACGGGATTATCGAGCAAACATTAGCAATAGATCGGTATTTTTAAAAACTACGTGATACAGTTATACAGCTAATAGCTTTATCGGTGTTCAGGATTCTTGCGGTGAGGATTCTTATGGCAGAATTGGATGTGTCTTATTTACTGGCGGTAAAGGAACTGATATATTGGGAGGATTTGGTGCCGGACATAATGGTGGTAGAATCGGAAGTGTGTGATTTCCTGGGGATGTGCCATTTGCTGGTGGTAGACTCGGGAGTGTGCCATTTGCTGGTGGCGGAATCGGGACTGTGCCATTTCCTGGTGGCGGAACCGGGACTGTGCCATTTGCTGGTGGCGGAATCGGGGATGTGCCGTTTATTGGTGGTACAATCGGGACTGTGCCATTTCCTGGTGGCGGAATCGGGGATGTGCCATTTCCTGGTGGCGGAATCGGGGATGTGCCATTTACTGGTGGTAGAATCGGGACTGTGCCATTTCCTGATGGCGGAATCGGGGATGTGCCATTTCCTGGTGGCGGAATCGGGGATGTGCCATTTACTGGTGGTAAATGCCCTGGTGGTAAATGCCCTGGTGGTAAATGTCCTGGTGGTATATGGCCTGGTGGCTTGCCATCACCAGGAGCTGGTAACGTTGCAACCTCCTGAGATATAATTGCAATCAAGGAAAGCCCAAAATAAGTTACCAACTTGTAGTTCATTTCGAAAACTGATACAACTGTTTCTGTTGATTTATTGAGAATTCCTCTCACTTTTATACCAATTCGATTTCACGTTACTCGACCTTCGCAGGAAAATAATACAATCCTCATCATTGATTAATTGTATTTTGCTAATTACCGTTTATAAACAAAATTATCATGTGGAAATTTTTCGACGGCATTATCTATTTGAAAAGTGGAGCAGCTGTCGCGAAATAAAAATGTTCTATTGAATATTTAAACGGCAAAGGAAACAAATCAGAGTTTGTACATCAGTGCTACATGAGATCTTGATATCTTAACGCTTTGTGTAAGCATATGTTTGCTGTAGGTTTTTAAATCATGGTCCAATTCATTGGGTCGAGAATGAGTCACAAAAGTGTCAATCGAAAAGTACAAACCCAACAGTTTATCATATTTCACATGTGTGTTTGAAATGTTTTGAATGAAACATTTACCCGCTGTCCTTGAAATATTCGAAATGAGAAACGCATTCGTGACTTAAGCTGATATAATATTCACGTGCAACCAGGTCTACGAGTAAATATTATAGTGAATAAATTTATTCGTTTCGTTCTTTTTCTTCATGGATCGATCAACTGCGACGGTTCGCACAAAATGATGAAAGTTCCTCTGCCTTGGTTTACTGTGTTTATAAGTTCTTATTTTTCTTACTACTACTACAATCTCTTTAGATCTACAAGTTCTTCTTTTTTTGTTCTTATTAAACCAAATTAACATTTACATCAATTAAATGATTTGCAACAATGTTTATGAAGCACTCTACGCCACTTCTACTTTTTACGTAGCTTGGGCTCCACTAATCTTTTGAGGATAATTTATTACGAGGGTTGCCTTTTATATTTCGGGATTAGAGAAGAAAAACAAAAATTGATCATCGAAAATCACTTTATTGTTTTTCAAAATATTCCCCATGAAGGTCTATACACTTTTGCATGCGTTTGAACCAATTGTCGAAGCAGTTTTGCCACTCTGATTGAGGTATCTCCAACACATGCATTCTGAATGCAGCAACCGCTTCTCCAGGTGTCGAAAAACGTTGACCTCTCAGTTTGTTTTTACGTACGGGAATAAAAAAAAGTCATTCGGTGCCAAGTCAGGACTATACGGCGGATGACCCATCAAATCGATGTTTTGGGTGCTCAAAAATGCAGTTGTCGCAGCCGATGTGTGAGAGCTCGCATTGTCGTGGTGAAGAGTGATCCGTCTTCGGCGGTTAGTTTTCCTGATTTCTTGGAAGACAACTGGCAAACAAATGGTTGTGTACCGCTCAGAATTGACTGTTCTGCGTTGTTCTAGTGGTACGGTTGCGACATGTCCAGTTTTTCCGAAAAAACAGGCGACCATTTGCTTAGAAGTGCTTCGTGCGCGAACAACTTTTGTTGGATTTGGCTCATCTTGAAACACCCAGACAGTCGACTGCTGTTTACTTTCGGGCTCATACGCATAAATCCACGATTCATCATCTGTCACGATGTCATAGACGTGTTTCGAAACACCGCGACCGTATTTTTTGAGCATTTCTTTCGACCAATTGACACGAGCATTTTTTTGGGCGATTGAGAAATTGTGTGGGATCCAACGCGAACAAATTTTTTTGACAGTCACATCTTTATGCAATATTGAATGTATGCTGGTCTCAGTAACGCCTAAGGTTGTCTCATTCTCACGATAGGTCACATGACGATCTTCCAATATCAGTTCGCGCACAGCATCAATGGTTTTCGGAACAACAACTGATTTTGGACGACCTTCACGAAATTCATCTTGGAGTGAACTACGACCACGATTGAATTCACCATACCATCGATAAACACTGGTCCTTGATGGAGCTTCATCGCCAAAAATTGAATTAAGTTCATCCATGCACTGTTGCTGAGTTAATCCACGCCGAAAGTTGTAAAAAATAATCGCACGAAAATGTTAACGATTTAATTCCATTTTTGGGCCGAGATGAATCTTTTAAGTTACTGTAAACAACACAAATAGCGCTCGTATGTCAAAACGTTCTGAGTGCGTATAACCTCAAAAATGTCCAACTTTACGACAGAGCTGTCAATTGCCGGATTGCAACACTAGGGTTGCCAAATCCCGAAACATAAGAGGCAACCCTCGTATGGTATATTCGAATCTAAGTTTGCATGTTGGAGACGTGACTTTAAAAATTGCAGAAATTAGTCCTCGAAAAACTAGTTTGTTCAGCTACCTAAAGATTCCTCCTACAAGACGTTTGTAAGGTTTTAAAGGACCAAAAATACTTTCTTTGAGATCTACTATTGTTTATTTTTATTTAATCAATGGTTATAACCTTAAAGAAAATGTTTTAAATATATAATTTATTCTTAAATTCCGTACCACAGCCTATTGTGATGTCTTTACACTGTTGCCCTTTCGATTGTTCATTCAGCTACATACCTTAAAGAGGGTGCTAGAAAGACCTGGTGCTTTTCTACAATGTTTGAAGAAGTGGCCCTTCTGCCTCGAGTTTGTTGCTTTAGATTCCAGAGATTTTGGTATTCTGGTGTAATCATGTTTTGTTTCTTTTTTATATTTAACTTTTTTTTTTTAACGCGCAAGATAAACTTTTCTTTGAACCCAACAAACCGACATTTTAATTGCTTTAGCCAATGTGAAGAGGCATTCAATTCTGTTGGCCTTCTATTGTTTCCTATATATTGTTTTAAATATGATAGTGTCTGTCATATTTTTGTTACACTTGAATACATACGAAATAAACTACTACTATATTTTTTTTACTACACTTCTCTCGTGAGATGCGAACCTTGATAATGGCAGATGAAAGAGAAGATACTTTTATAGATGAATGCGTAGATAATTTATGTGATATTCCTCGTGATAGTGATGACTCAATAATTTTAGAAGATAATCCAGATTGTGCAGAATATTCAAGTGGTTCAGAAATAGAAGTGCGAAGAAATCATCGAGCGCCATCCTTGCCGAGTGATTCAGAAGAAAGCGATCAAGATACGGAGGATGTCGGGTCGGATTTTGATCCACCTAAAAGTAATGACGATTTCGAAGGTTTACTTGGGCCAAATGTATTTCCTAAGAATACAGATAAGATAGAAGATTTTTATTGGAGATGATTTATTTAAATTCATTGTTACGGAAACAAACAAATATCATGCATAAAATTCCCATAAGTTCAAAGTTTACAGAAAAGCTGCGCAATGGGTTGATGTCACTATACTCGAACTCAAAAAGTGGTTTGCTCTAGTAATTTTGATGGGCCTGACAAAAAAATCAAGGATGAACGATTATTGGTCCAAAAATCCTTTGATTGAAACTCCAATATTTTCTAAAACCATGCCCCGTAATAGATTTAAACAAATATTAGCATTTATAAATTTTTCTGATAATAATAATGTTCCTGACAATGCTGGCCGACTCTTCAAAATTCAACACATAATAAACTATTGTTCAAAAAAATTCCAAGAAAATTTCAAACCTGGGCAAAATATTTCCATTGATGAGGGCATAATACCATGGCGTGGAAGACTAAATTTCAGAGTTTATAACCCTTCGAAAATTACAAAGTATGGTATTCGAAGGGTGCGAACATACAGGGCAAAGTCTCTGATTGCTTTCAACCCAGCGAAGGCCAGGACGATCCTTGTGACATGCAGTCTCCACGTGACACCCCTGGATAGCTACTTTGACACCCGCCAAGTAGTGAACCAATGCATGCAGCAACATCCTGAGAAAGGTTGGCGCAAGGCTAATAACCAGACCCGTAAAAATGAATTATTATGGCAAATTTAACAAGCCTCGGATATGGACCGGATACACGACGACGACCACGGAAACGAAAATGGCTAAACGATTTGAGAATTTTCTCATGGAACGTACGCTCACTATACAGAGCTCGAGCTGCATAGCAGCTAGCCGATGCCCTGTCTGAATATAAGGCTGACATAACAGCATTGCAGGAAATAAGATGGACGGGGAGTGGTGTTATTCAAAGAAAAGAGTATGACATTTATTACAGCTGTCACGCAAAACACCATGTGGTCGGGGTAGGCTTTCTAATCAGCCAAAAATTGAAGCCTGCCATCATCGGCTTTTATGCAATAAATGAAAGGCTATGCACTCTTCGCGTGCGAGGCAAATTTAAGAATATAAGCTTCATAAACGTTCACGGACCTACAGAGGAGTCCCCTGACCACGAAAAAGAAGAATACTATGAGAATGTCGAACGGGCCCTCAATGCCTGCCCAAGATACGATGTGGAAATCGTTCTTGGGGATTTGAATGCAAAAATAGGTCGGGAGCCGGTTTTCAGTCACTACACAGATTCCCATAGTTTGCATGAGAACACTAATGACAATGGACTACGAGTCATCGAATTGGCAGCATCGATAAATTGGTCGTTGCGAGTACCAGGTTTCCGCGTAAAGATATCCACAAAGCTACCTGGGTATCACCTGATGGAGGCACTCGCAACCAAATTGACCACGTGCTGATAGATCGCCGCCACTCCTCGAGCCTAATGACGGTGTGGGGGTACGAAGTCGCGACGCCTCACGGTCGAGAGTTCTACCTCGTTCCCACAAACTGCTCACTGGACACAAAAGAGGAATTATTCACCACGGAAAAGGAAATGCAACACAACAAACTCGCCGACATTCCGTACACAAGGAGAAAAAGTTAAACGCACTATTTTGTTCTTTAAGATTTGGTTTATTTTTTGGTCCGGTTTTACAATTTGTCAGTAGCCACTTAAGCAAAAAAAAAAACTTAAAATATAGGTTCACGCCGACGACTCACACTCGATTTTTCACGTCACACCGAACCGACGCGCGGTACGGTGGATGGCGGACGACCCGACCGCCACGGAGATTGAATTACGACTCAACGATATCTTGCTCGTTCAGAGCTCACTCGTTCGTCGTGATCATGGTGGTATGTGTGCCTAGAACAAAGAAAGACCTAAAGTGCATTCCTAGGATACGATTTCGGTAAAGCAAATAAAACGGAAATCGTCGGATGCCAATGGAATCTTTGTTGGAACATGTGCGGCTAAACAAAGAGACGATGATCCGATGTGAAAATGTGCTAATTGGTTTTAGCTAGGTTACTGGGAAATGGTGTCTATGGCATCGCTAGAAGGGGTACGTATTGAATACCCATTTGCATTGATTATGGTTGGATTTCAATTGATGCCAAGGGACGCGAAATGCGTATTTGCTTTGGGTGGCACATTGTGCGAGTCAGGGAATTTTATTGCTGGGAGAAAAACGTCTCCAGCCAGTGTATACATAAAGAAGTTTATCGTATACATGAATGAAGGTAGGAATAGGCGACGCCATGATAATTATCTCTGGCTGGAATGGTTACATGATATGTGAACCGAGCGTTTTTCTTTTCAGGAATTTGTCTGGTAACGATTTGGTTTAGAATACCAAATAAGCAAACAAAGAAATCTTACGGAAAATTGTATGCGAAGGGATGCATGAAAAGGTAAGTTTTCTTTATAGGGATTTTAAGATTATAGATGGTGATCTATATAATGCGTGAAGCATTTACAGGTACTAATACTGTTGCATTAGCAAACTAAAGGGAGTTGGGTAGTAGTTATGGGGGTTTTTCAGGTAAGTAGACCGTAGGGTTTGGCGGAACCGCTACTACGGTACGAACGTACCGAGGAGCCAACGTCGACTCGGATCACTATCTTGTTGGTACAGTTTTCTGAGCGCGGATTGCCTTACGGAGACCTATTGTATCCGCGGATCAGGTTCGCAACAACATGGCTGCCTTACGCAATGAGAATACCACCAACACATTTGGTCATGCCTTAAGACTCGCCCTCGAAGAGCTCGACGGAGGGAGTGTAAGTCCTGGGTCAAGAATGCCGGGCATAAAAGAGAAATGGACACGCCTTAAGAATACTGTCATTAGTACTGCCAACTCCATCTTAGGCAGTAGTCTTAGAGATCGGAACGACTGGTTTGATGATGAGTGCAAACTAGCGACTGAACGTAAGAATGCTGCATACCGGGCAATGCAGCAGTCTCATTGGACGCGGGTGCACAAGGAGAAATACAAAGACCTCAGAAGATCTGAAAAAAGACTTCACAGACAAAAGAAAAGTGCCTGGAAAAAAAAACGTTTTCTGTGAAATAGCGACAAGTAGAGAGCGAGGTCCGCACCAGGCGCAGAATTTCTACCAAATAATCCGCAGTATGGCGCGGTACACACCACGCTGCACTTACTCCAAGGATAAAGAGGGTAATCTGATCACCGATCCTGAAGGCATTCTGGAGCGATGGGAAGTGCACTTCAATGAATTGCTAAATGGTCAGCTCACAGAAGGATTGGAGGCTCCACCAATGCAAGACCAAGACCAAATGCTGCCGCCACCAAGCATTGAGGAAACATTAAAAGCCATTAGACAGCTAAAATCAAATAAAGCCCCTGGAGCTGATGGCATACCAGCTGAGCTGATCAAACAAGGAGGGACAGCGTTACATCATGCAATTCATAAGATTGCGGTGCACGTATGGGAGCAAGAGGAGATGCCGGAAGATTGGCGTCGCGGTATAATTTGCCCTATACATAAGAAAGGAGATATAACACTGTGCAGCAACTATAGGGGTATAACATTGCTGAATACCGCCTATAAGATACTCTCCACTATCCTACAAGACCGGATAGCCCCATACGCTAAAGCCATCATTGGTCAATATCAATGTGGCTTCATCCCAGGCAAATCAGCAATTGATCAGATTTTCACCCTTAGGCAGGCGATGGAAAAATGTCAGGAATTTAAGATTCCATTATATCATCTATTCATAGACTTTAAGGCCGCCTACGACAGCATAGCCAGGGTAGAACTATATAATGCCATGAGAGAATTCGGCATTCCAAACAAATTGATACGACTTTGTAGGTTGACCATGACCAATGTAACTAGTCAAGTAAAAATAGCGGGATTGCTGTCCAAACCAATAAACATATTTAATGCACTCCGACAAGGGGACGGTCTGGTCTGCCTCCTCTTCAACCTGGCGTTGGAGAAAGCAATCCGTGACTCTGGCGTTACAACAAGAGGCTATTGTCACCAAGTCCAGCCAGATACTTGCCTACCCATATGACATCGACATCATCGGTAGAACCGAATCGGCGGTACAGGAATCCTTCACCCAGATCGAGCAGGCGGCACAAAAACTGGGACTGCACATTAATGAGGGAAAAAATAAGTACATGGTGGCAACTTCTGCGAAGAGAAGACCTAACGTTGGTCAAACTATCAGGGTAGTGGAGCACGAATTTGAAGTAGTGCAATCCTTTAACTACCTTGGGTCAATAGTATCAGCCGATAGCAATATGGAAGAAGAAATACGCGAACGGCTGATTAAATCCAACAAAGCCTACTATGGTCTATCAAGGCTCTTTAAATCCCGAAATTTATCCAGAACATCCAAGCTACTACTGTACAAGACCATGGTCTTACCAGTGCCCATGTATGGAACCGAGGCCTGGGTGCTTAATAAAAGGCACTCTGAACTCTTGGCCGCGTTCGAGAGAAAGGTCTTAAGGAGAGTTGTTGGCCCCGTATGTGAGAGAGGACGATTCTGGAGATGCTACAACCACGAATTGTACGCAATCTATCTTGAAGCTAATATTGTAAGAAAAATCAAGCTCGGTAGACTCCGGTGGGCGGGACACCTGGCTCGAATGAGTGAAAAGGAGCCTGCCCGGAAAGTCCTTTGTGGCAGGATGTATGGAAGTAGACAGCGCGGCAGACCTTGTCTGCGATGGAGGGATGGCTAGACCAGGACGCCCAGAGCCTGGGAGTGCCAAACTGGATGACATCGGCTCGAAATCGAGACCGGTGGAGAGAATTGTTAAATAAGGCCAAGACCGGATCCCGGTTGCAGTGCCGATGAGGATGATGATGATGATGATGAAGAAAATTTGGATATCCCAACTAAGAGACGCGGTCCACATCTTGATTGAACACAAAAGCTATCCGGACAATTAAAACAGCACCAATTGGTTCGAATTTCTGAAACCAATAAACGTATAAGAAGAAGGTGTCGTGTATGCCATGCAAATAAAATACGAAAAACCACCAATCTTATGTGTAAAGGTTGTAAAGTCCCTTACATTTAAAAGATTGCTTTGCTTCATATCATTTGAAGAAGAACTATTGAGAGAATATTCTATACACATAGCATTGTAACTTAACTTGTAAAAGACCTTGTAACTTAAATAAAATGTAATGTAAGCTCAATGTAAACTTCTATTTAGAAATGGACTATTTCAATAAAAAAATTATTTATGGTCACACTGCAAGGGCAATGTGCAGCGAAAATAATCTTATCTCGGGAGCATATAACCCAAATGACATGTACCTGGAGAATACACTCCAAAGTGGCTTTATCCCATCTGTAGACGGGCGATTGTGCTACGACCGGGAAATAACGCGCACCGCAGAAGAGGTCCTGCGCTTCAGTAGGGCTATCTCCCACAGACACCGGGACGATAGTATTAGACAGCGTCAACAGTTCTGGTGGTTGAATGGCATATAAAGACCTGGATACCAAAGTCGGTATAGAATCATAGTATCATCAGCTAGCTTACATAGACTTAGCTTTTCTAGAATTAGGGTAGTATAAGATTTAAGTTAAGTTAGGTAAAGTGCTTTTACATAAAAAAAGAAAAAAGAAAAAAGTAGGTAAGTTAAGTAAGTTAAATTTTAAGAAAAAAAAAACAAAAAAAATTGACAAAGTTTTTCAAATTTTTCTTTGTATTTCAACTAATTATCAGTACTGCCACAAAGTTCTGTCGCCGAAAGGCAAATTATACAAATGTTAAGTAATGTTTAGCTTAGAGCGTCTGCGAAGGACCAGTAGGTTATTATATAAGATAATTAAGCTAGAATTTAAGCATTTTTTGTCTAGCCTTTAATTTAGAAATTAAGAATATAAAAAGAAAAATAAAAAATGTTTTAAAAATGAAAATGAAATGGCTTTATCCCACCTGAAGCGTTCCATCTCTTGGATAGAAAAGGTCTTATCCAAAACAAGCACGGAGTTCCTATTATTTACCACGCTTTTCGTGGTGCCAGGGATAAACGGATTCCTTATCACAATGATATATCAAATACTGCAGTTCACTTGCGCTTTAGCATGGCAACAGGCGATCGAGATAAATTTATAAATGACCGATCCCATCCCAACTGTTGGTGGATTGACAATGAAGAAAGGGGTTAAATCCCCAAATATAGTCAGATCTTCAGACTCGACGCTTTCCTTTCCCATTTCTCATTTCCCTTTTCATATATATTTATTCCTCCTTCTCGTTTCCATTTTGCATTAAGATTCCTTTTCGTTTTAAAATCTCTGTATGTTAACATTTTGTTAAGGGGACATTCCGGTTTGTCGGGTCAAAAAATAGGTTATTTTCATGATTTTTTTTAGGAGAAAGTATTAAAGATATAACAACATTTTTTTTTAACATTTTATTCATCTTTCGACTACGTTTGTAAGGTTCGTCGAGTCACTCCGGAACCGAACCCCCTCCGCCCACCCTTTCAGGTGTTCAAAGTTGGCCATCTGCTCGTGTAAGGGTTATTTTCGTCCCCGGTGGAAAAATACAAGAAATGCAAAAAGTTTATTGAACTTAAATACATTTAGCCCAATGTGAGTGAACATTTTTTTAAAATTGATAGAAAACAACAAAATGGCGGACTATTGAAAAAAAATTGATTTTTCGGCCCGTTTTTGCTCTATTTTTTAGTTATAACTAAAAAAATAAATAAATAAATAAAAAAGTAGTTCGTTCACAATTTGCGTGTGCTTGTTAAAAATATGTGTGCGAACTTTCATAAGAATCGCATGCACCGTTTTCATATTATCGCTTACACCGCACTCAAAAAAGTCGTTTCGAGAAAAACGCATTCAAAGTTTGGAGATAAATTAGACAAAAGATAAAAGTGATTTTTTTCATGAAATCATCGGGATTTTTTATACTAACAACTAGACATCTATTCCTGGACCATAAACAAGTCCTTCCACGATTTCGAATTGGCCCTCCAGTTGCATTTTCGCCTTTTTCCTCGCTGTTCGTGCCTCGTGCGAGTTGTATACTAGGCTGCGGTCAGCGTTCGCAAACGCTCTCGCAGCGTACCCAATTTTGCATTATTAGCAATACGGGTAAAACCCTTCATTAAACATACAAACTGCGGTAAGAGCCGCAACTTCAATGATTTTCTTACCACTGTATGTGTGTTTTGGCGCCATTTGCCAGATAGTAGCATTGAAACGTTCGTTGTTATTTTGCGTGAAACCTCCCTCGCATTTTTTAACAAATCGAGATCTGTCAGTTTAACGTAAACTGGGTAAGTAGCTGTTCATACTTCAGGATCCAAGGGAGGTTTGTCGTGGTGGAACTTTGACAGCTCATTCGCAGCTTCCGCGCGTTTCCATTTGCACCATGACTCCGGGCCCTCTGGACAGTTTTGATGTTGCGGATTTTCATCGGTTGATATTTTGTGGTAGTATGTTGCCCAAATTTCTTTCGCCATTTCTTCAGCAGAGTGAGCATTGCGTCTAATCGCAAGTTCGTAATAAGTCGTCAGTTCTGTTATCATGTTTCCCGTAGGTTTGCCAGGATCAGCTCCTCCTAATTGGTCTGTTTTTTTTTTTTTTTTTTTTTTTTTTTTTTTTTTATGACACCGCGTAATCGCAAACCGATTCGCTTTCCCACGTGATTGATACACTCGGCCTTTACATCATTTGGAAATGATTTCTGTAACGCATTCATTATTTTTACATCCCCGTCTCCAACGTGCAGATCAAAAGCGCGCTCGAACATCTCTAACATTCCGTCAGGCTCCATTTTACCCGAACTTCCATTGTGATCCAATGTGCAAACTGGTTCGTGCTCATCCCACCAAGTATCAAATTCAGGGGTGCCTTTCTTTGTTTTCATAAGATTGCAGCCTTGGCAATAACGCGATTTCACAGTAAGTTCGAGAACTTTGTTTGTTTTGTTGCCGATCAATGTCATAACGCCATAATTAGCAGTATGACCCCTTTTGCTCCAACCACCATCTCCAGAAGCAG
Source organism: Microdon myrmicae (assembly GCA_963931805.1). Lineage (NCBI taxonomy): Eukaryota > Metazoa > Arthropoda > Insecta > Diptera > Syrphidae > Microdon > Microdon myrmicae. The sequence goes on from OZ007501.1 coordinate 60,541,628, forward strand.
TACATTTTTTATCTTCACTTTCATCAGTTTTTTCTCCTTCTTCTTTGCTAGCCTTTTCTATCACGGAAGAAAAAACGCCGATACAAGCGGTGTGTGCATTATCGAGAGCAGCGTAGTAGATGTGTTTCGTAAATTCGCCAATATCCATCAATGAAGTGAAACAATGTAATCCATTTAACCCGACACCCAAGATGCGTATTACGACTACTATTCTACGATTAATTTCGTAAGCTTTGTTGGCGATTCGTGGACAGGACTCAATGACCCTCTCACCACAGTTGCATTCGACGATCAGTTTGAAGCGTAGGCCTTTCTCAGATTTTTTTGAAAGGTTTATCGAACCGTCACAGTTTTTACACTTTATAATGTTTGAAAGTTCGGAAAAAACTGAAAAAAATTTAACATCACGTATACTGCCGTCACTGTGACCGTTGGAGCGAAGTCGGGCGATGTAGCCAATTTTTGTGCCGATGTAGTCGCATGCTCCGTTTCTAGTTCATTTACAGTTCCCATAAATCCTATTCGTTTTTTATATCGACTCCCTGGACGCACCCCTGACTAACGCGAACCTTTAACGTTTTTAAACATCATGTTAGAAAAATTTACCGTTGAAAAACGTATGAAACGGACGCCTAAACGCGAGCACTGTACGGTCTGAGACCACGTTTACACTAAATACTTTCTCCTCCTCATGAAAAAGAAACAAAGAAACATCAAAAATACCTACCCCGCGACATCACCGGTAGGAACATCTTCCATAGTCACCAAACAAGAAAAAACCACCACCACCGTGCAACGGGCAAGTTGGTTTCATATATATGAAACTAACTAAAACTCAGGCAATCGCAGGTCACCCGCAGTACGCCCGAATGTAAAAACATCATACACAAGAGCTCCTATCCATTACCGCTTATGAACATGTTGTTCAGTCGCACAAGATTGCGACATATTCAAAGAAGTGGCAGTTGGCCCAAGCCAACAGCGAAGCAAATTGATGCCCATAAATGTATAGTCTGCATCTTTCTAAATACACGGTAGTTGCCACCTATGATACGAATTTGTATCCGCGGGAGACCCGACCCTTTAATGACCTATAACTTTGGAACCGCCTAAGATTTCGTTTCCAAATTTTAACATATTAGTTTTGAAGGATAAAACTATCGATTAAGCAAAAAAAAAATGATTTTTTGAACCGAACAAACCGGAATGTCCCCTTAATATGTTTGTTAATATTTTTTTTTGTTTGTTAACTTGTTATTTTATGTTGTTATTAAAAAAAAAAAGACAGAGAGAACTTCTTCCGAGAAATATATAAAAATATAAAAATATAAGAATATTATTGTACGCCGAAAGGCATTACACAAACTTGTATGGTGTAATTTAGAATGCTCGTGTAGAGGCAGTAAATTATTTTAAGAATAAGAAAAGTTTGTAAAATAGGATTTAGCATTTTAGTCCTAAGTCAACATTTGTTAAATTATTGTAGAATAAATGCGTTATTCATCATCATCATCATCACGGACGTAGATCCAAAAACAAAAAAAAAAAAAACAATAAAAAAAATAAGTGAGAACACGCGGTCCATAATATGGATGTAAAACAAATGGATGCCAAAATGGTAAATCGGAGAAGGCAAAATACGGACCTAAATCTGAAGGCTAAACGCCTTAGAACAAATGAAAATAAGGATACAGACACATTGATTGTCAACAGCAACGACGAAGACAACACCAATGGAGCCCAGTACTCAGGGGCTGGAAACCAATTCAAAGAACTACCTGTCAGCGAAACAAATGCAGACGCTAGCAATCAGATCGAGGTCCTCAAGAGGCTCATCCATGAGATCAGTCTTAAGAAACAACAACTAGATAAATAAATGGAGGAAGTTGTTAAACTAAAAAAAACAACCTGAGCCAGAACGAGCGAAAAACGAAAATGGTACAAAAACAACAGCAAGAACAAAGACAACAGCAACCCACGTAGACAAAGAAAACACGACAGGGTGAGGAAACTCAACAACAGGAATCACATCAACAACAACAGCAGGAACCGCATCAACTGCAGGAACTACACCAACAGCAGGAAACATCTCAGCCGGTGCCAGTCAAAAAAAGGTAGAAAGTACATCCTATCTACATCAGCTACATGGAGTCAAAGGATCTCATAAAATTGGGTGAGTTGACATGCAAAACTTTTAAAACAAAACGGATAAATAATTTTAGAATAAGTTTTACATGCGATGATTTAGAAGGGTATAACAAAATTAAATCGGCATTGGGGAAATCCAAAAGCGAGTACTACACGTGCACTCCTAAATCGAAGAAAACTGTCTCCATGCTCCTCAAAGGAGTTGATCCTTCCTTTACTCCCGAAGAGGTGCTCGAAGAACTAAACAGCTTCGAAAACGATACCTTGATATTTACAGGTGTGAAACCGTTTTCTACAGCAAATTCGAGAAATCGCAACCGTAAGTTGCCTTTCTTCATTGTGTCGCTAAGCCCCAATAGTAAAATTTATGGACTTAGATATATTAAATACATTAATCATCAAACAATAAATGAGTTGGGAGAGAATAAAGAAGTGCTACCGCGTATTGCAGTGTATGCGCTGTCAACGCTTCGGACGTGTGGCAGCGAATTGCAATATGCATTTCAGATACGTCAAATGTCTAAACAAACACCATTGGAGAATGTCCATTGGGCAAAGAACAGCTCCCGGATAGAAGTAAACTATCCTGTGTCCTCTGTAACAACTCCGGTCATCCTGCTGACTTTAGAGGTTGCCCTAAGTACCAACAACTAAAATCAAAGTTGGAAGCCAGAAAGAAGCAAGTTGAAGAAGAGAAGCGAATCACGTGTCTGGGGCACCGCTCCAACAGAGTCGGTGTCTAAGTTGGGCTTTCGGTAACAAGATTAGAGGATATAGAAGATGAGGAACAAGGAAAGATGCCGGCACCCTTCGAGAAATCATATCAACGGAAAACGAATTGTGAACACATGATCCACCCACCAGTCAAGAACGATACCTGGCTTGGGGACTATTTCATCCTGCGGCACAATGGAACGAAGGCTGCTATTGATCAGCAGATTATTCTTCCAGATTCATCGATGACACAGAGGGATTCACGATCCAAAAGAGGACTACGTCCAAGAAGTTCATCGATGACACCAGGGATTTACGATCCAACCAACATTCAACATTAAACGCACAAGTCAGACCAAAACTGAATAGTAATTAATTCAACCATAGTGACCTCAACCAATGGGATAACGCAAATACAGATCACATCGTTGCCGCGGCTAATGCGGAAAATATCGCTTCTCAGGCAACCCCTCCACTACATGTCGGAGAATACCAACAACAAACAACGACGGCCTTATCTCGAGCTACAACGTTAGCACACAGTGGCCAACTTCGCCCCTTTTGTCAGATATACACACACACACCCACACACACTGACAACATCAAGTATGTTATTATAACATAGCTCATTATATTTCATAACTGAGATCAATTAATAGAATCAATATATAGTATAACAATATAAATAATTATCGCCACCCTCTGCGCCGCATCGGTTCTTGAGTGGAACATTCATTGAAACTTCTGGCTCTTAACCACCACCATCCGTATACAATCAGCGACAGGTCTCAAGGTGAACCAACTAGTGGAGTTGTATTTGCAATTCCCAGTGGGCAAACATTCATTGAACCAACTAGTGGAGTTGGTCTTGCTGTTCCCAGTGGGCTATTCGTTGATAGCCCAAAGGAAAGATCCTTTTGTGTAAGTGTCATCGCCGGCCCGGCAAGATGTTGCAGCACAAATCAACAACAAACAACAATAGGGGATGAATCGATTCCTCAAGATACAACAAAAGGGGAATCGATTCATCATAAATTCAAATAACCAATTCACCTGTCATTGGAGCAACAGAAATTCACCACATCAAATTTCATCACGAAGGTATGCAACAGAATTTACTAAACTGTTGCATCGATATTACAACTGAGAAGGCATTAAGTTCGACAGAACAGTTTTTACGGTAATTTCCTGGTCCATGACACGGTGCTTTTTGATCGGATGACACTAACGGCAAACGATGGTACGAGGTATATTAACGGGCGCATAGAAAGAGTTTTTGCTTCTTCTTCGTTCATCGCTTGTGCTGTCGAATTCGGTATCATCGTTTAGCGATCTAGACTTTAAATTATTTCATGTGGCCGTTAAAGTGGCAATTCTTAAGTAATAGTGAAAATAAAGTAACTTATTGTTAAATGATCTAAGATTTTGTTTTGACGCTGTCAAACCTTGTGAAGGCTGTTCCCAAACCAACTAGTGGACTTGGCTTTTGCTGTCACCAGAGCGTGCAACATTGCTGATATACATAATATATAAAATAAAAAAACCTAAAAATCATAATAATGTTACCAGATTCAAGTGTTCCTTTTTTCTTCTCTGACCTAATTTGTAAATTTTGTTTAAAGTAACAACAATAAAAATAAAAATACTGTACACCGAAAGGTAACATATTTGTATAGAAAACAAAATAAATGTACGTACAATAATTTAGAGGCAGTAATAAGAAATAATACAGAGCCAGTAAATTACATCAAAATATAACATGTTAAAATAAGGTTAGCATTTAGTCTAATATTGTAAGAAAACCTTATATGTACTCCTTTTTTTAAATGAGTTTAAAAACAAAAAGAAAAAACACTTCGAAAATACTTTCTAAAAACGACCAAGTGTGAAAACTGAAGATGATCTGTACCGCATCTTCGCTCACGGGGGCGATGGCCATCATATCCGTTTGGGGTATGCATCCACACGCTATCACTGTGCATGGGAGATATTTTTGAACTCAAAAGTGTTTTCTAAACATCTATATATCTTTCCGGTTAGAAGAAGTTACTATCACTCCTATTGTCGGGATAAAGCTCGAATAGTGTTATCGACAAGGGACATTATAAAACAGTCGGTGTTATGATTGTATTTATATTTTTATTAGAACATTTTCCGAGAATCCAAACGGGATTATCGAGCAAACATTAGCAATAGATCGGTATTTTTAAAACCTACATGATACAGTTATACAGCTAATGGTTTTATCGATGTTTAGGATTCTCGTGGTGAGGATTCTTAAGGTAGAATCGGATCTTTCACATTTCTGGCGGTAAAGGAACTGATGTATTGGGAGGATTTGGTGCCGGACATAATGGTGGTAGAATCGGAAGTGTGTGATTTCCTGGGGATGTGCCATTTGCTGGTGGTAGACTCGGGAGTGTGCCATTTGCTGGTGGCGGAATCGGGGATGTGCCATTTACTGGTGGCGGAATCGGGACTGTGCCATTTCCTGGTGGCGTAATCGGGACTGTGCCATTTCCTGGTGGCGGAATCGGGGATGTGCCATTTCCTGGTGGCGGAATCGGGGATGTGCCATTTCCTGGTGGCGGAATCGGGGATGTGCCATTTCCTGGTGGCGGAATCGGGGATGTGCCATTTCCTGGTGGCGGAATCGGGGATGTGCCATTTCCTGATGGCGGAATCGGGGATGTGCCATTTCCTGGTGGCGGAATCGGGGATGTGCCATTTCCTGGTGGCGGAATCGGGGATGTGCCATTTCCTGGTGGCGGAATCGGGGATGTGCCATTTCCTGATGGCGGAATCGGGGATGTGCCATTTCCTGGTGGTAAATGCCCTGGTGGTAAATGCCCTGGTGGTAAATGCCCTGGTGGTAAATGTCCTGGTGGTATATGGCCTGGTGGCTTGCCATCACCAGGAGCTGGTAACGTTGCAACCTCCTGAGATATAATTGCAATCAAGGAAAGCCCAAAATAAGTTACCAACTTGTAGTTCATTTCGAAAACTGATACAACTCTTTCTGTTGATTTATTGAGAATTTCTCTCACTTTTATACCAATTCGATTTCACGTTACTCGACCTTCGCAGGAAAATAATACAATCCTCATCATTGATTAATTGTATTTTGCTAATTACCGTTTATAAACAAAATTATCATGTGGAAATTTTTCGACGGCATTATCTATTTGAAAAGTGGAGCAGCTGTCGCGAAATAAAAATGTTCTATTGAATATTTAAACAGCAAAGCAAACAAATCAGAGTTTGTACATCAGTGCTACATGAGATCTTGATATCTTAACGCTTTGTGTAAGCATATGTTTGCTGTAGGTTTTTAAATCATGGTCCAATTCATTGGGTCGAGAATGAGTCACAAAAGTGTCAATCGAAAAGTACAAACCCAACAGTTTATCATATTTCACATGTGTGTTTGAAATGTTTTGAATGAAACATTTACCCGCTGTCCTTGAAATATTCGAAATGAGAAACGCATTCGTGACTTAAGCTGATATAATATTCACGTGCAACCAGGTCTACGAGTAAATATTATAGTGAATAAATTTATTCGTTTCGTTCTTTTTCTTCATGGATCGATCAACTGCGACGGTTCGCACAAAATGATGAAAGTTCCTCTGCCTTGGTTTACTGTGTTTATAAGTTCTTATTTTTCTTACTACTACTACAATCTCTTTAGATCTACAAGTTCTTCTTTTTTTGTTCTTATTAAACCAAATTAACATTTACATCAATTAAATGATTTGCAACAATGTTTATGAAGCACTCTACGCCACTTCTACTTTTTACGTAGCTTGGGCTCCACTAATCTTTTGAGGATAATTTATTACGAAAAACAAAAATTGATCATCGAAAATCACTTTATTGTTTTTCAAAATATTCCCCATGAAGATCTATACACTTTTGCATGCGTTTGAACCAATTGTCGAAACACTTTTGCCACTCTGATTGAGGTATCTCCAACACATGCATTCTGAATGCAGCAACCGCTTCTTCAGGTGTCGAAAAACGTTGACCTCTCAGTTTGTTTTTTACGTACGGGAATAAAAAGAAGTCATTCGGTGCCAAGTCAGGACTATACGGCGGATGACCCATCAAATCGATGTTTTGGGTGCTCAAAAATGCAGTTGTCGCAGCCGATGTGTGAGAGCTCGCATTGTCGTGGTGAAGAGTGATCCGTCTTCGGCGGTTGGTTTTCCTGATTTCTTGGAAGACAACTGGCAAACAAATGGTTGTGTACCACTCAGAATTGACTGTTCTGCGTTGTTCTAGTGGTACGGTTGCGACATGTCCAGTTTTTCCGAAAAAACAGGCGACCATTTGCTTGGAAGTGCTTCGTGCACGAACAACTTTTGTTGGATTTTGCTCATCTTGAAACACCCAGACAGTCGACTGCTGTTTACTTTCGGGCTCATACGCATAAATCCACGATTCATCATCTGTCACGATGTCATAGACGTGTTTCGAAAGACCGTGACCGTATTTTTTGAGCATTTCTTTCGACCAATTGACACGAGCCTTTTTTTGGGCGATTGACAAATTGTGTGGGATCCAACGCGAACAAATTTTTTTGACAGTCAAATGTTTATACAATATTGAATGTATGCTGGTCCCACTAACGCCTAAGGTTGTCTCAATCTCACGATAGGTCACATGACGATCTTCCAATATCAGTTCGCGCACAGCATCAATGGTTTTCGGAACAACAACTGGTTTTGGACGACCTTCACGAAATTCATCTTGGAGTGAACTACGACCACGATTGAATTCACCATACCATCGATAAACACTGGTCCTTGATGGAGCTTCATCGCCAAAAATTGAATTAAGTTCATCCATGCACTGTTGCTGAGTTAATCCACGCCGAAAGTTGTAAAAAATAATCGCACGAAAATGTTGACGATTTAATTCCATTTTTGGGCCGAGATGAATCTTTTAAGTTACTGTAAACAACACAAATAGCGCTGGTATGTCAAAACGTTCTGAGTGCGTATAACCTCAAAAATGTCCATCTTTACGACAGAGCTGTCAATTGCCGGATTGCAACACTAGGGTTGCCAAATCCCGAAACATAAGAGGCAACCCTCGTATGGTATATTCGAATCTAAGTTTGCATGTTGGAGACGTGACTTTAAAAATTGCAGAAATTAGTCCTCGAAAAACTAGTTTGTTCAGCTACCTAAAGATTCCTCCTACAAGACGTTTGTAAGGTTTTAAAGGACCAAAAATACTTTCTTTGTGATCTACTATTGTTTATTTTTATTTAATCAATGGTTATAACCTTAAAGAAAATGTTTTAAATATATAATTTATTCTTAAATTCCGTACCAAGGCCTATTGTGATGTATTTACAGTGTTGCCCTTTCGATTGTTCATTCAGCTACATACCTTAAAGAGGGTGCTAGAAAGACCTGGTGCTTTTCTACAATGTTTGAAGAAGTGGCCCTTCTGCCTCGATTTTGTTGCTTTAGATTCCGGAGATTTTGGTATTCTGGTGTAATCATGTTTTGTTTCTTTTTTATATTTAACATATTTTTTTTTAACGCGCAAGATAAACTTTACTTTGAACCCAACAAACCGACATTTTAATTGCTTTAGCCAATGTGAAGAGGCATTCAATTCTGTTGGCCTTCTATTGTTTCCTATATATTGTTTTAAATATGATAGTGTCTGTCATATTTTTGTTACACTTGAATACATACGAAATAAACTACTACTATATTTTTTTTACTACACTTCTCTCGTGAGATGCGAACCTTGATAATGGCAGATGAAAGAGAAGATACTTTTATAGATGAATGCGTAGATAATTTATGTGATATTCCTCGTGATAGTGATGACTCAATAATTTTAGAAGATAATCCAGATTGTGCAGAATATTCAAGTGGTTCAGAAATAGAAGTGCGAAGAAATCATCGAGCGCCATCCTTGCCGAGTGATTCAGAAGAAAGCGATCAAGATACGGAGGATGTCGGGTCGGATTTTGATCCACCTAAAAATAATGACGATTTCGAAGGTTTACTTGGGCCAAATGTATTTCCTAAGAATACAGATAAGATAGAAGATTTTTATTGGAGATGATTTATTTAAATTCATTGCTACGGAAACAAACAAATATCATGCATAAAATTCCCATAAGTTCAAAGTTTACAGAAAAGCTGCGCAATGGGTTGATGTCACTATACTCGAACTCAAAAAGTGGTTTGCTCTAGTAATTTTGATGGGCCTGACAAAAAAATCAAGGATAAACGATTATTGGTCCAAAAATCCTTTGATTGAATTCCAATATTTTCTAAAACCATGCCCCGTAATAGATTTAAACAAATATTAGCATTTATAAATTTTTCTGATAATAATAATGTTCCTGACAATGCTGGCCGACTCTTCAAAATTCAACACATAATAAACTATTGTTCAAAAAAATTCCAAGAAAATTTCAAACCTGGGCAAAATATTTCCATTGATGAGGGCATAATACCATGGCGTGGAAGACTAAATTTCAGAGTTTATAACCCTTCGAAAATTACAAAGTATGGTATTCGAAGGGGGCGAACATACAGGGCAAAGTCTCTGATTGCTTTCAACCCAGCGAAGGCCAGGACGATCCTTGTCCCTGTACAATCCAAGTTGACATGCAGTCTCCACGTGACACCCCTGGATAGCTACTTTGACACCCGCCAAGTAGTGAACCAATGCATGCAGCAACATCCTGAGAAAGGTTGGCGCAAGGCTAATAACCAGGCCCGTAAAAATGAATTATTATGGCAAATTTAACAAGCCTCGGATATGGACCGGATACACGACGACGACCACGGAAACGAAAATGGCTAAACGATTTGAGAATTTTCTCATGGAACGTACGCTCACTATACAGAGCTCGAGCTGCATAGCAGCTAGCCGATGCCCTGTCTGAATATAAGGCTGACATAACAGCATTGCAGGAAATAAGATGGACGGGGAGTGGTGTTATTCAAAGAAAAGAGTATGACATTTATTACAGCTGTCACGCAAAACACCATGTGGTCGGGGTAGGCTTTCTAATCAGCCAAAAATTGAAGCCTGCCATCATCGGCTTTTATGCAATAAATGAAAGGCTATGCACTCTTCGCGTGCGAGGCAAATTTAAGAATATAAGCTTCATAAACGTTCACGGACCTACAGAGGAGTCCCCTGACCACGAAAAAGAAGAATACTATGAGAACGTCGAACGGGCCCTCAATGCCTGCCCAAGATACGATGTGGAAATCGTTCTTGGGGATTTGAATGCAAAAATAGGTCGGGAGCCGGTTTTCAGTCACTACACAGATTCCCATAGTTTGCATGAGAACACTAATGACAATGGACTACGAGTCATCGAATTGGCAGCATCGATAAATTGGTCGTTGCGAGTACCAGGTTTCCGCGTAAAGATATCCACAAAGCCACCTGGGTATCACCTGATGGAGGCACTCGCAACCAAATTGACCACGTGCTGATAGATCGCCGCCATTTCTCGAGCCTAATGACGGTGTGGGGGTACGAAGTCGCGACGCCTCACGGTCGAGAGTTCTACCTCGTTCCCACAAACTGCTCACTGGACACAAAAGAGGAATTATTCACCACGGAAAAGGAAATGCAACACAACAAACTCGCCGACATTCCGTACACAAGGAGAAAAAGTTAAACGCACTATTTTGTTCTTTAAGATTTGGTTTATTTTTTGGTCCGGTTTTACAATTTGTCAGTAGCCACTTAAGCAAAAAAAAAAACTTAAAATATAGGTTCACGCCGACGACTCACACTCGATTTTTCACGTCACACCGAACCGACGCGCGGTACGGTGGATGGCGGACGACCCGACCGCCACGGAGATTGAATTACGACTCAACGATATCTTGCTCGTTCAGAGCTCACTCGTTCGTCGTGATCATGGTGGTATGTGTGCCTAGAACAAAGAAAGACCTAAAGTGCATTCCTAGGATACGATTTCGGTAAAGCAAATAAAACGGAAATCGTCGGATGCCAATGGAATCTTTGTTGGAACATGTGCGGCTAAACAAAGAGACGATGATCCGATGTGAAAATGTGCTAATTGGTTTTAGCTAGGTTACTGGGAAATGGTGTCTATGGCATCGCTAGAAGGGGTACGTATTGAATACCCATTTGCATTGATTATGGTTGGATTTCAATTGATGCCAAGGGACGCGAAATGCGTATTTGCTTTGGGTGGCACATTGTGCGAGTCAGGGAATTTTATTGCTGGGAGAAAAACGTCTCCAGCCAGTGTATACATAAAGAAGTTTATCGTATACATGAATGAAGGTAGGAATAGGCGACGCCATGATAATTATCTCTGGCTGGAATGGTTACATGATATGTGAACCGAGCGTTTTTCTTTTCAGGAATTTGTCTGGTAACGATTTGGTTTAGAATACCAAATAAGCAAACAAAGAAATCTTACGGAAAATTGTATGCGAAGGGATGCATGAAAAGGTAAGTTTTCTTTATAGGGATTTTAAGATTATAGATGGTGATCTATATAATGCGTGAAGCATTTACAGGTACTAATACTGTTGCATTAGCAAACTAAAGGGAGTTGGGTGGTAGTTTTGGGGGTTTTTCAGGTAAGTAGACCGTAGGGTTTGGCGGAACCGCCACAACGGTACGAACGTACCGAGGAGCCAACGTCGACTCGGATCACCCTTGGGCAGGCGATGGAAAAATGTCAGGAATTTAAGATTCCATTATATCATCTATTCATAGACTTTAAGGCCGCCTACGACAGCATAGCCAGGGTAGAACTATATAATGCCATGAGAGAATTCGGCATTCCAAACAAATTGATACGACTTTGTAGGTTGACCATGACCAACGTAACTAGTCAAGTAAAAGTAGCGGGATTGCTGTCCAAACCAATAAACATATTTAATGGACTCCGACAAGGGGACGGTCTGGTCTGCCTCCTCTTCAACCTGGCGTTGGAGAAAGCAATCCGTGACTCTGGCGTTACAACAAGAGGCTATTGTCACCAAGTCCAGCCAGATACTTGCCTACCCATATGACATCGACATCATCGGTAGAACCGAATCGGCGGTACAGGAATCCTTCACCCAGATCGAGCAGGCGGCACAAAAACTGGGACTGCACATTAATGAGGGAAAAAATAAGTACATGGTGGCAACTTCTGCGAAGAGAAGACCTAACGTTGGTCAAACTATCAGGGTAGTGGAGCACGAATTTGAAGTAGTGCAATCCTTTAACTACCTTGGGTCAATAGTATCAGCCGATAGCAATATGGAAGAAGAAATACGCGAACGGCTGATTAAATCCAACAAAGCCTACTATGGTCTATCAAGGCTCTTTAAATCCCGAAATTTATCCAGAACATCCAAGCTACTACTGTACAAGACCATGGTCTTACCAGTGCCCATGTATGGAACCGAGGCCTGGGTGCTTAATAAAAGGCACTCTGAACTCTTGGCCGCGTTCGAGAGAAAGGTCTTAAGGAGAGTTGTTGGCCCCGTATGTGAGAGAGGACGATTCTGGAGATGCTACAACCACGAATTGTACGCAATCTATCTTGAAGCTAATATTGTAAGAAAAATCAAGCTCGGTAGACTCCGGTGGGCGGGACACCTGGCTCGAATGAGTGAAAAGGAGCCTGCCCGGAAAGTCCTTTGTGGCAGGATGTATGGAAGTAGACAGCGCGGCAGACCTTGTCTGCGATGGAGGGATGGCTAGACCAGGACGCCCAGAGCCTGGGAGTGCCAAACTGGATGACATCGGCTCGAAATCGAGACCGGTGGAGAGAATTGTTAAATAAGGCCAAGACCGGATCCCGGTTGCAGTGCCGATGAGGATGATGATGATGATGATGAAGAAAATTTGGATATCCCAACTAAGAGACGCGGTCCACATCTTGATTGAACACAAAAGCTATCCGGACAATTAAAACAGCACCAATTGGTTCGAATTTCTGAAACCAATAAACGTATAAGAAGAAGGTGTCGTGTATGCCATGCAAATAAAATACGAAAAACCACCAATCTTATGTGTAAAGGTTGTAAAGTCCCTTACATTTAAAAGATTGCTTTGCTTCATATCATTTGAAGAAGAACTATTGAGAGAATATTCTATACACATAGCATTGTAACTTAACTTGTAAAAGACCTTGTAACTTAAATAAAATGTAATGTAAGCTCAATGTAAACTTCTATTTAGAAATGGACTATTTCAATAAAAAAATTATTTATGGTCACACTGCAAGGGCAATGTGCAGCGAAAATAATCTTATCTCGGGAGCATATAACCCAAATGACATGTACCTGGAGAATACACTCCAAAGTGGCTTTATCCCATCTGTAGACGGGCGATTGTGCTACGACCGGGAAATAACGCGCACCGCAGAAGAGGTCCTGCGCTTCAGTAGGGCTATCTCCCACAGACACCGGGACGATAGTATTAGACAGCGTCAACAGTTCTGGTGGTTGAATGGCATATAAAGACCTGGATACCAAAGTCGGTATAGAATCATAGTATCATCAGCTAGCTTACATAGACTTAGCTTTTCTAGAATTAGGGTAGTATAAGATTTAAGTTAAGTTAGGTAAAGTGCTTTTACATAAAAAAAGAAAAAAGAAAAAAGTAGGTAAGTTAAGTAAGTTAAATTTTAAGAAAAAAAAAACAAAAAAAATTGACAAAGTTTTTCAAATTTTTCTTTGTATTTCAACTAATTATCAGTACTGCCACAAAGTTCTGTCGCCGAAAGGCAAATTATACAAATGTTAAGTAATGTTTAGCTTAGAGCGTCTGCGAAGGACCAGTAGGTTATTATATAAGATAATTAAGCTAGAATTTAAGCATTTTTTGTCTAGCCTTTAATTTAGAAATTAAGAATATAAAAAGAAAAATAAAAAATGTTTTAAAAATGAAAATGAAATGGCTTTATCCCACCTGAAGCGTTCCATCTCTTGGATAGAAAAGGTCTTATCCAAAACAAGCACGGAGTTCCTATTATTTACCACGCTTTTCGTGGTGCCAGGGATAAACGGATTCCTTATCACAATGATATATCAAATACTGCAGTTCACTTGCGCTTTAGCATGGCAACAGGCGATCGAGATAAATTTATAAATGACCGATCCCATCCCAACTGTTGGTGGATTGACAATGAAGAAAGGGGTTAAATCCCCAAATATAGTCAGATCTTCAGACTCGACGCTTTCCTTTCCCATTTCTCATTTCCCTTTTCATATATATTTATTCCTCCTTCTCGTTTCCATTTTGCATTAAGATTCCTTTTCGTTTTAAAATCTCTGTATGTTAACATTTTGTTAAGGGGACATTCCGGTTTGTCGGGTCAAAAAATAGGTTATTTTCATGATTTTTTTTAGGAGAAAGTATTAAAGATATAACAACATTTTTTTTTAACATTTTATTCATCTTTCGACTACGTTTGTAAGGTTCGTCGAGTCACTCCGGAACCGAACCCCCTCCGCCCACCCTTTCAGGTGTTCAAAGTTGGCCATCTGCTCGTGTAAGGGTTATTTTCGTCCCCGGTGGAAAAATACAAGAAATGCAAAAAGTTTATTGAACTTAAATACATTTAGCCCAATGTGAGTGAACATTTTTTTAAAATTGATAGAAAACAACAAAATGGCGGACTATTGAAAAAAAATTGATTTTTCGGCCCGTTTTTGCTCTATTTTTTAGTTATAACTAAAAAAATAAATAAATAAATAAAAAAGTAGTTCGTTCACAATTTGCGTGTGCTTGTTAAAAATATGTGTGCGAACTTTCATAAGAATCGCATGCACCGTTTTCATATTATCGCTTACACCGCACTCAAAAAAGTCGTTTCGAGAAAAACGCATTCAAAGTTTGGAGATAAATTAGACAAAAGATAAAAGTGATTTTTTTCATGAAATCATCGGGATTTTTTATACTAACAACTAGACATCTATTCCTGGACCATAAACAAGTCCTTCCACGATTTCGAATTGGCCCTCCAGTTGCATTTTCGCCTTTTTCCTCGCTGTTCGTGCCTCGTGCGAGTTGTATACTAGGCTGCGGTCAGCGTTCGCAAACGCTCTCGCAGCGTACCCAATTTTGCATTATTAGCAATACGGGTAAAACCCTTCATTAAACATACAAACTGCGGTAAGAGCCGCAACTTCAATGATTTTCTTACCACTGTATGTGTGTTTTGGCGCCATTTGCCAGATAGTAGCATTGAAACGTTCGTTGTTATTTTGCGTGAAACCTCCCTCGCATTTTTTAACAAATCGAGATCTGTCAGTTTAACGTAAACTGGGTAAGTAGCTGTTCATACTTCAGGATCCAAGGGAGGTTTGTCGTGGTGGAACTTTGACAGCTCATTCGCAGCTTCCGCGCGTTTCCATTTGCACCATGACTCCGGGCCCTCTGGACAGTTTTGATGTTGCGGATTTTCATCGGTTGATATTTTGTGGTAGTATGTTGCCCAAATTTCTTTCGCCATTTCTTCTGCAGAGTGAGCATTGCGTCTAATCGCAAGTTCGTAATAAGTCGTCGGTTCTGTTATCATGTTTGCCGTAAGTTTGCCAGGATCGGCTCCTCCTAATTGGTCTGTTTTTTTGTTTTTTTGTTTTTTTTTATGACACCGCGTAATTGCGAACCACGTGATTGATACACTCGGCCTTTACATCATTTGGAAATGATTTATGTAACGCATTCATTATTTTTACATCCCCGTCTCCAACGTGCAGATCAAAAGCTCGCTCGAACATCTCTAACATTCCGTCAGGCTCCATTTTACCCGAACTTCCATTGTGATCCAATGTGCAAACTGGTTCGTGCTCATCCCACCAAGTATCAAATTCAGGGGTGCCTTTCTTTGTTTTCATAAGATTGCAGCCTTGGCAATAACGCGATTTCACAGTAAGATCGAGAACTTTGTTTGTTTTGTTGCCGATCAATGTCATAACGCCATAATTAGCAGTATGACCCCTTTTGCTCCAACCACCATCTCCAGAAGGAGTACATTTTTTATCTTCACTTTCATCAGTTTTTTCTCTTTCTTCTTTGCTAGCCTTTTTTATCACGGAAGAAAAAACGACGCTACAAGCGGTGTGTGCATTATCGAGAGCAGCGTAGTAGATGTGTTTCGTAAATTCGCCAATATACATCAGTGAAGTGAAACAATGTAATCCATTTAACCCGACACCCAAGATGCGCATTACGAATACTATTCTACGATTAATTTCGTAAGCTTTGTTGGAGATTCGTGGACAGGACTCAATGACCCTCTCACCACAGTTGCATTCGACGATCAGTTTGAAGCGTAGGCCTTTCTCAGATTTTTTTGAAAGGTTTATCGAACCGTCACAGTTTTTACACTTTATAATGTTTGAAAGTTCGGAAAAAACTGAAAAAAATTTAACATCACGTATACTGCCGTCACTGTGACCGTTGGAGCGAAGTCGGGCGATGTAGCCAATTTTTGTGCCGATGTAGTCGCATGCTCCGTTTCTAGTTCATTTACAGTTCCCATAAATCCTATTCGTTTTTTATATCGACTCCCTGGACGCACCCCTGACTAACGCGAACCTTTAACGTTTTTAAACATCATGTTAGAAAAATTTACCGTTGAAAAACGTATGAAACGGACGCCTAAACGCGAGCACTGTACGGTCTGAGACCACGTTTACACTAAATACTTTCTCCTCCTCATGAAAAAGAAACAAAGAAACATCAAAAATACCTACCCCGCGACATCACCGGTAGGAACATCTTCCATAGTCACCAAACAAGAAAAAACCACCACCACCGTGCAACGGGCAAGTTGGTTTCATATATATGAAACTAACTAAAACTCAGGCAATCGCAGGTCACCCGCAGTACGCCCGAATGTAAAAACAACATACACAGGAGCGACTATCCATTACCGCTTATGAACATGTTGTTCAGTCGCACAAGATTGCGACATATTCAAAGAAGTGGTAGTTGGCCCAAGCCAACAGCGAAGCAAATTAATGCCCATAAATGTATAGTCTGCATCTTTCTATATACACGGTAGTTGCCACCTATGATACGAATTTGTCTCCGCGGGAGACCCGACCCTTTAATGACCTATAACTTTGGAACCGCCTAAGATTTCGTTTCCAAATTTTAACATATTAGTTTTGAAGGATAAAACTATCGATTAAGCAAAAAAAATGATTTTTTGAACCGAATAAACCGGAAAGGCCCCTTAATATGTTTGTTAATATTTTTTTTTGTTTGTTAACTTGTTATTTTATGTTGTTATTAAAAAAAAAAGACAGAGAGAACTTCTTCCGAGAAATATATATAAATATAAAAATATAAGAATATTATTGTACGCCGAAAGGCATTACACAAACTTGTATGGTATAATTTAGAATGCTCGTGTAGAGGCAGTAAATTATTTTAAGAATAAGGAAAGTTTGTAAAATAGGATTTAGCATTTTAGTCCTAAGTCAACATTTGTTAAATTATTGTACAATAAATGCGTTATTCATCATCATCATCATCACGGACGTAGATCCAAAAACAATAAAAAAATAAGTGAGAACACGCGGTCCATAATATGGATGTAAAGCAAATGGATGCCAAAATGGTAAATCGGAGAAGGCAAAATACGGACCTAAATCTGAAGGCTAAACGCCTTAGAACAAATGAAAATAAGGATACAGACACATTGATTGTCAACAGCAACGACGAAGACAACACCAATGGAGCCCAGTACTCAGGGGCTGGAAACCAATTCAAAGAACTACCTGTCAGCGAAACAAATGCAGACGCTAGCAATCAGATCGAGGTCCTCAAGAGGCTCATCCATGAGATCAGTCTTAAGAAACAACAACTAGATAAATAAATGGAGGAAGTTGTTAAACTAAAAAAAACAACCTGAGCCAGAACGAGCGAAAAACGAAAATGGTACAAAAACAACAGCAAGAACAAAGACAACAGCAACCCACGTAGACAAAGAAAACACGACAGGGTGAGGAAACTCAACAACAGGAATCACATCAACAACAACAGCAGGAACCGCATCAACTGCAGGAACTACACCAACAGCAGGAAACATCTCAGCCGATGCCAGTCAAAAAAAGGGAGAAAGTACATCTGTGGGGAGGAAGTAAGTGCACCGGCGTACGGCGCTGATTAACTTCCTCCTCCATCATTCACTTAATGAAAGTTCCGCCGTAATTAGCTCACCGAGGGGAAACAGCACACACCGGAGATATAATAAAAACACGTCGCCAATACACGCGGAGAAATTAAACACAGAGAGTCACGTTATAAGGTTCCTTTTATTAAACAACTGTATAAATTTTAAATGTTTTTTGTTGTTGGTTGCTTTTAAGTTAATTAGGGTATTAAGTTATAGCCAAAAATATTTAAAGTTGTGTTTTAATTTTACGTAAGACCGACACAAACTGGTGATCCTCCATTATCGCTTCCCTGTGCGCACCAGGGTAGCGATGGAGCCGCGACCCACTCGGGTCGATGGATGGAATTTGACTCAGCGATCGTCATCTCATGCAGAGATGATTTCGCTAAGGAAAAGAATGAAGAGAGAGAAAAACTCTTCTCTTAAGGGTGTGAATATATCCTTGCCAAGAATATGTTTTATCTCCCACAAGTGTAACGTAGAGTCTCTCTTATGGGAACAAGAAAACCAGATCTCGTAATAAAGGTCATGGTGGTATGTGTGGGATCGTTCAGATAGATGCGTTTCACACGTGCAGTGGAACGACGAAACAGGCAGGCGGCAAAGACAATAGGGAAAAATGACCAAATGCCCGTTGGTAATGCGGGTCATTGTTTACACGATGCCTCGTCGCTATTTTCGACGTTAGGAGAAAAAGGTGCTAAAAGCAAATTGAATGTTTATGGCATCTCTGGCTGCAATAGAAACCGGGTTCATATTTGCATTAGGAAATGCTGGAGAATTTGGTTTCAGCGTCTATTGCGCTAATTATATGCAGCTGCTTGGGTTGTTTGTTGGTAAGACAAACAAAAAAAGGTTGCCAGGCAATGTATATGAAAAGGTATATGGCGCGGCTGGGAGAATAGACGGCGCGATATTTATGGTATTTGTCTGGTACCGAATTGGTTCAGAATACCAAATAAGCAAACAAAGAAATCTTATGAAAAATTGTATGCGAAGGGATGCATGAAGGTAAGTTTTCTTTATAGGGATTTTAGGGTTAAAATAATTGGGTCTGTTTGATGCGTGAAGCATCTAAGATGCTAATGCGAATTGCATTAGCGAAAGCTGGTGCAGACCCGGGTTATGGTTATGGGGTTTTTTTTCAGGAAGGCGAGCCGTGGGATCTGGCGGAATCGCCACACATCCTATCTACATCAGCTACATGGAGTCAAAGGATCTCATAAAATTGGGTGAGTTGACATGCAAAACTTTTAAAACAAAACGGATAAATAATTTTAAGATAAGTTTTACATGCGATGATTTAGAAGGGTATAACAAAATTAAATCGGCATTGGGGAAATCCAAAAGCGAGTACTACACGTGCACTCCTAAATCGAAGAAAACTGTCTCCATGCTCCTCAAAGGAGTTGATCCTTCCTTTACTCCCGAAGAGGTGCTCGAAGAACTAAACAGCTTCGAAAACGATACCTTGATATTTACAGGTGTGAAACCGTTTTCTACAGCAAATTCGAGAAATCGCAACCGTAAGTTGCCTTTCTTCATTGTGTCGCTAAGCCCCAATAGTAAAATGTATGGACTTAGATATATTAAATTCATTAATCATCAAACAATAAGTTGGGAGAGAATAAAGAAGTGCTACCGCGTATTGCAGTGTATGGACAGCGCACGCTTCGGACGTGTGGCAGCGAATTGCAATATGCATTTCAGATACGTCAAATGCCTAAACAAACACCATTGGAGAATGTCCATTGGGCAAAGAACAGCTCCCGGATAGAAGTAAACTATCCTGTGTCCACTGTAACAACTCCGGTCATCCTGCTAACTTTAGAGGTTGCCCTAAGTACCAACAACTAAAATCAAAGTTGGAAGCCAGAAAGAAGCAAGTTGAAGAAGAGAAGCGAATCACGTGTCTGGGGGCACCACTCCAACAGAGTCGGTGTCTAAGTTGGGCTTTCGGTAACAAGATTAGAGGATATAGAAGATGAGGAACAAGGAAAGATGACGGCACCCTTCGAGAAATCATATCAACGGAAAACGAATTGTGAACACATGGTCCACCCACCAGTCAAGAAAGATACCTGGCTTGGGGACTATTTCATCCTGCGGCACAATGGAACGAAGGCTGCTATTGATCAGCAGATTATTCTTCCAGATTCATCGATGACACAGAGGGATTCACGATCCAAAAGAGGACTACGTCCAAGAAGTTCATCGATGACACCAGGGATTTACGATCCAACCAACATTCAACATTAAACGCACAAGTCAGACCAAAACTAAATAGTAATTAATTCAACCATAGTGACCTCAACCAATGGGATAACGCAAATACAGATCACATCGTTGCCGCAGCTAATGTGGCAAATATCGCCTCTCAGGCAACCCCTCCACAACATGTCGGAGAATATCAACAACAAACAACGACGGCCTTATCTCGAGCTACAACGTTAGCACACAATGTCCAACTTCGCCCCTTTTGTCGGATATACACACACACACCCACACACACTGATAACATCAAGTATGTTATTATAACATAACTCATTATATTTCATAACTGAGATCAATTAATAGAATCAATATATAGTATAACAATATAAGTAATTATTGCCACCCTCTGCGCCGCATCGGTTCTTGAGTGGAACATTCATTGAAACTTCTGGCTCTTAACCACCATCATCCGTATACAATCAGCGACAGGTCTCAAGGTGAACCAACTAGTGGAGTTGTATTTGCAATTCCCAGTGGGCAAACATTCATTGAACCAACTAGTGGAGTTGGTCTTGCTGTGCCACGTGGGCGAACAATTATTGAACCAACTAGTGGAGTTGGTCTTGCTGTTCCCAGTGGGCTATTCGTTGATAGCCCAAAGGAAAGACCCTTTTGTGTAAGCGTCATCGCCGGCCCGGCAAGATGTTGCAGCACAAATCAACAACAAACAACAATAGGGATGAATCGATTCCTCAAGATACAACAAAAGGGGAATCGATCATCATAAATTCAAATAACCAATTCACCTGTCATTGGAGCAACAGAAATTCACCACATTCATCACGAAGGTATGCAACAGAATTTACTAAACTGTTGCATCGATATTACAACTGAGAAGGCATTAAGTTCGACAGAACAGTTTTTACGGTAATTTCCTGGTCCATGACACGGTGCTTTTTGATCGGATGACACTAACGGCAAACGATGGTACGAGGTATATTAACGGGCGCATAGAAAGAGTTTTTGCTTCTTCTTCGTTTATCGCTTGTGCTGTCCAATTCGGAATCATCGTTTAGTGATCTAGACTTTAAATTATTTCATGTGGCCGTTAAAGTGGCAATTTTTAAGTAATAGTGAAAATAAAGTAACTTATTGTTAAATGATCTAAGATTTTGTTTTGACGCTATCAAACCTTGTGAAGGCTGTTCCCAAACCAACTATTGGAGTTGGCCGTTGGATGGATTGTAGTTCCCAAACCAACTAGTAGACTTGGCTTTTGCTGTCACCAGAGCGTGAAACATTGCTGATATACATAATATATAAAATAAAAAAACCTAAAAATCATAATAATGTTACCAGATTCAAGTGTTCCTTTTTTCTTCTCTGACCTAATTTGTAAATTTTGTTTAAAGTAACAACAATAAAAATAAAAATACTGTACACCGAAAGGTAACATATTTGTATAGAAAACAAAATAAATGTACGTAAAATAATTTAGAGCCAGTTATAAGAAATAATACAGAGCCAGTAAATTACATCAAAATATAACATGTTAAAATAAGGTTAGCATTTAGTCTAATATTGTAAGAAAACCTTATATGTACTCCTTTTTTTAAATGAGTTTAAAAACAAAAAGAAAAAACACTTCGAAAATACTTTCTAAAAACGACCAAGCGTGAAAACTGAAGATGATCTGTACCGCATCTTCGCTCACGGGGGCGATGGCCATCATATCCGTTTGGGGTATGCATCCACACGCTATCACTGTGCATGGGAGATATTTTTGAACTCAAAAGTGTTTTCTAAACATCTATATATCTTTCCGGTTAGAAGAAGTTACTATCACTCCTATTGTCGGGATAAAGCTCGAATAGTGTTATCGACAAGGGACATTATAAAACAGTCGATGTTATGATTGTATTTATATTTTTATTAGAACATTTTCCGAGAATCCAAACGGGATTATCGAGCAAACATTAGCAATAGATCGGTATTTTTAAAACCTACATGATACAGTTATACAGCTAATGGTTTTATCGGTGTTTAGGATTCTCGTGGTGAGGATTCTTAAGGTAGAATCCGATCTTTCACATTTCTGGCGGTAAAGGAACTGATATATTGGGAGGATTTGGTGCCGGACATAATGGTGGTAGAATCGGAAGTGTGTGATTTCCTGGGGATGTGCCATTTGCTGGTGGTAGACTCGGGAGTGTGCCATTTGCTGGTGGCAGAATCGGGGATGTGCCATTTACTGGTGGCGGAATCGGGACTGTGCCATTTCCTGGTGGCGTAATCGGGACTGTGCCATTTCCTGGTGGCGGAATCGGGGATGTGCCATTTCCTGATGGCGGAATCGGGGATGTGCCATTTCCTGGTGGCGGAATCGGGGATGTGCCATTTCCTGGTGGCGGAATCGGGGATGTGCCATTTCCTGATGGCGGAATCGGGGATGTGCCATTTCCTGGTGGCGGAATCGGGGATGTGCCATTTCCTGGTGGTAAATGCCCTGGTGGTAAATGCCCTGGTGGTAAATGCCCTGGTGGTAAATGTCCTGGTGGTATATGGCCTGGTGGCTTGCCATCACCAGGAGCTGGTAACGTTGCAACCTCCTGAGATATAATTGCAATCAAGGAAAGCCCAAAATAAGTTACCAACTTGTAGTTCATTTCGAAAACTGATACAACTCTTTCTGTTGATTTATTGAGAATTTCTCTCACTTTTATACCAATTCGATTTCACGTTACTCGACCTTCGCAGGAAAATAATACAATCCTCATCATTGATTAATTGTATTTTGCTAATTACCGTTTATAAACAAAATTATCATGTGGAAATTTTTCGACGGCATTATCTATTTGAAAAGTGGAGCAGCTGTCGCGAAATAAAAATGTTCTATTGAATATTTAAACAGCAAAGCAAACAAATCAGAGTTTGTACATCAGTGCTACATGAGATCTTGATATCTTAACGCTTTGTGTAAGCATATGTTTGCTGTAGGTTTTTAAATCATGGTCCAATTCATTGGGTCGAGAATGAGTCACAAAAGTGTCAATCGAAAAGTACAAACCCAACAGTTTATCATATTTCACATGTGTGTTTGAAATGTTTTGAATGAAACATTTACCCGCTGTCCTTGAAATATTCGAAATGAGAAACGCATTCGTGACTTAAGCTGATATAATATTCACGTGCAACCAGGTCTACGAGTAAATATTATAGTGAATAAATTTATTCGTTTCGTCCTTTTTCTTCATGTATCGATCAACTGCGACGGTTGGCACAAAATGATGAAAGTTCCTCTGCCTTGGTTTACTGTGTTTATAAGTTCTTATTTTTCTTACTACTACTACAATCTCTTTAGATCTACAAGTTCTTCTTTTTTTGTTCTTATTAAACCAAATTAACATTTACATCAATTAAATGATTTGCAACAATGTTTATGAAGCACTCTACGCCACTTCTACTTTTTACGTAGCTTGGGCTCCACTAATCTTTTGAGGATAATTTATTACGAAAAACAAAAATTGATCATCGAAAATCACTTTATTGTTTTTCAAAATATTCCCCATGAAGATCTATACACTTTTGCATGCGTTTGAACCAATTGTCGAAACACTTTTGCCACTCTGATTGAGGTATCTCCAACACATGCATTCTGAATGCAGCAACCGCTTCTTCAGGTGTCGAAAAACGTTGACCTCTCAGTTTGTTTTTTACGTACGGGAATAAAAAGAAGTCATTCGGTGCCAAGTCAGGACTATACGGCGGATGACCCATCAAATCGATGTTTTGGGTGCTCAAAAATGCAGTTGTCGCAGCCGATGTGTGAGAGCTCGCATTGTCGTGGTGAAGAGTGATCCGTCTTCGGCGGTTGGTTTTCCTGATTTCTTGGAAGACAACTGGCAAACAAATGGTTGTGTACCACTCAGAATTGACTGTTCTGCGTTGTTCTAGTGGTACGGTTGCGACATGTCCAGTTTTTCCGAAAAAACAGGCGACCATTTGCTTGGAAGTGCTTCGTGCGCGAACAACTTTTGTTGGATTTGGCTCATCTTGAAACACCCAGACAGTCGACTGCTGTTTACTTTCGGGCTCATACGCATAAATCCACGATTCATCATCTGTCACGATGTCATAGACGTGTTTCGAAAGACCGTGACCGTATTTTTTGAGCATTTCTTTCGACCAATTGACACGAGCCTTTTTTTGGGCGATTGACAAATTGTGTGGGATCCAACGCGAACAAATTTTTTTGACAGTCAAATGTTTATACAATATTGAATGTATGCTGGTCCCACTAACGCCTAAGGTTGTCTCAATCTCACGATAGGTCACATGACGATCTTCCAATATCAGTTCGCGCACAGCATCAATGGTTTTCGGAACAACAACTGATTTTGGACGACCTTCACGAAATTCATCTTGGAGTGAACTACGACCACGATTGAATTCACCATACCATCGATAAACACTGGTCCTTGATGGAGCTTCATCGCCAAAAATTGAATTAAGTTCATCCATGCACTGTTGCTGAGTTAATCCACGCCGAAAGTTGTAAAAAATAATCGCACGAAAATGTTAACGATTTAATTCCATTTTTGGGCCGAGATGAATCTTTTAAGTTACTGTAAACAACACAAATAGCGCTCGTATGTCAAAACGTTCTGAGTGCGTATAACCTCAAAAATGTCCAACTTTACGACAGAGCTGTCAATTGCCGGATTGCAAAACTAGGGTTGCCAAATCCCGAAACATAAGAGGCAACCCTCGTATGGTATATTCGAATCTAAGTTTGCATGTTGGAGACGTGACTTTAAAAATTGCAGAAATTAGTCCTCGAAAAACTAGTTTGTTCAGCTACCTAAAGATTCCTCCTACAAGACGTTTGTAAGGTTTTAAAGGACCAAAAATACTTTCTTTGAGATCTACTATTGTTTATTTTTATTTAATCAATGGTTATAACCTTAAAGAAAATGTTTTAAATATATAATTTATTCTTAAATTCCGTACCAAGGCCTATTGTGATGTATTTACAGTGTTGCCCTTTCGATTGTTCATTCAGCTACATACCTTAAAGAGGGTGCTAGAAAGAGCTGGTGCTTTTCTACAATGTTTGAAGAAGTGGCCCTTCTGCCTCGATTTTGTTGCTTTAGATTCCGGAGATTTTGGTATTCTGGTGTAATCATGTTTTGTTTCTTTTTTATATTTAACATATTTTTTTTTAACGCGCAAGATAAACTTTACTTTGAACCCAACAAACCGACATTTTAATTGCTTTAGCCAATGTGAAGAGGCATTCAATTCTGTTGGCCTTCTATTGTTTCCTATATATTGTTTTAAATATGATAGTGTCTGTCATATTTTTGTTACACTTGAATACATACGAAATAAACTACTACTATATTTTTTTTACTACACTTCTCTCGTGAGATGCGAACCTTGATAATGGCAGATGAAAGAGAAGATACTTTTATAGATGAATGCGTAGATAATTTATGTGATATTCCTCGTGATAGTGATGACTCAATAATTTTAGAAGATAATCCAGATTGTGCAGAATATTCAAGTGGTTCAGAAATAGAAGTGCGAAGAAATCATCGAGCGCCATCCTTGCCGAGTGATTCAGAAGAAAGCGATCAAGATACGGAGGATGTCGGGTCGGATTTTGATCCACCTAAAAATAATGACGATTTCGAAGGTTTACTTGGGCCAAATGTATTTCCTAAGAATACAGATAAGATAGAAGATTTTTATTGGAGATGATTTATTTAAATTCATTGCTACGGAAACAAACAAATATCATGCATAAAATTCCCATAAGTTCAAAGTTTACAGAAAAGCTGCGCAATGGGTTGATGTCACTATACTCGAACTCAAAAAGTGGTTTGCTCTAGTAATTTTGATGGGCCTGACAAAAAAATCAAGGATAAACGATTATTGGTCCAAAAATCCTTTGATTGAAACTCCAATATTTTCTAAAACCATGCCCCGTAATAGATTTAAACAAATATTAGCATTTATAAATTTTTCTGATAATAATAATGTTCCTGACAATGCTGGCCGACTCTTCAAAATTCAACACATAATAAACTATTGTTCAAAAAAATTCCAAGAAAATTTCAAACCTGGGCAAAATATTTCCATTGATGAGGGCATAATACCATGGCGTGGAAGACTAAATTTCAGAGTTTATAACCCTTCGAAAATTACAAAGTATGGTATTCGAAGGGGGCGAACATACAGGGCAAAGTCTCTGATTGCTTTCAACCCAGCGAAGGCCAGGACGATCCTTGTCCCTGTACAATCCAAGTTGACATGCAGTCTCCACGTGACACCCCTGGATAGCTACTTTGACACCCGCCAAGTAGTGAACCAATGCATGCAGCAACATCCTGAGAAAGGTTGGCGCAAGGCTAATAACCAGGCCCGTAAAAATGAATTATTATGGCAAATTTAACAAGCCTCGGATATGGACCGGATACACGACGACGACCACGGAAACGAAAATGGCTAAACGATTTGAGAATTTTCTCATGGAACGTACGCTCACTATACAGAGCTCGAGCTGCATAGCAGCTAGCCGATGCCCTGTCTGAATATAAGGCTGACATAACAGCATTGCAGGAAATAAGATGGACGGGGAGTGGTGTTATTCAAAGAAAAGAGTATGACATTTATTACAGCTGTCACGCAAAACACCATGTGGTCGGGGTAGGCTTTCTAATCAGCCAAAAATTGAAGCCTGCCATCATCGGCTTTTATGCAATAAATGAAAGGCTATGCACTCTTCGCGTGCGAGGCAAATTTAAGAATATAAGCTTCATAAACGTTCACGGACCTACAGAGGAGTCCCCTGACCACGAAAAAGAAGAATACTATGAGAACGTCGAACGGGCCCTCAATGCCTGCCCAAGATACGATGTGGAAATCGTTCTTGGGGATTTGAATGCAAAAATAGGTCGGGAGCCGGTTTTCAGTCACTACACAGATTCCCATAGTTTGCATGAGAACACTAATGACAATGGACTACGAGTCATCGAATTGGCAGCATCGATAAATTGGTCGTTGCGAGTACCAGGTTTCCGCGTAAAGATATCCACAAAGCCACCTGGGTATCACCTGATGGAGGCACTCGCAACCAAATTGACCACGTGCTGATAGATCGCCGCCACTCCTCGAGCCTAATGACGGTGTGGGGGTACGAAGTCGCGACGCCTCACGGTCGAGAGTTCTACCTCGTTCCCACAAACTGCTCACTGGACACAAAAGAGGAATTATTCACCACGGAAAAGGAAATGCAACACAACAAACTCGCCGACATTCCGTACACAAGGAGAAAAAGTTAAACGCGCTATTTTGTTCTTTAAGATTTGGTTTATTTTTTGGTCCGGTTTTACAATTTGTCAGTAGCCACTTAAGCAAAAAAAAAAACTTAAAATATAGGTTCACGCCGACGACTCACACTCGATTTTTCACGTCACACCGAACCGACGCGCGGTACAGTGGATGGCGGACGACCCGACCGCCACGGAGATTGAATTACGACTCAACGATATCTTGCTCGTTCAGAGCTCACCCGTTCATCGTGATCATGGTGGTATGTGTGCCTAGAACAAAGAAAGACCTAAAGTGCATTCCTAGGATACGATTTCGGTAAAGCAAATAAAACCGAAATCGTCGGATGCCAATGGAATCTTTGTTGGAACATGTGCGGCTAAACAAAGAGACGATGATCCGATGTGAAAATGTGCTAATTGGTTTTAGCTAGGTTACTGGGAAATGGTGTTTATGGCATCGCTAGAAAGGGTACGTATTGAATACCCATTTGCATTGGTTATGCTTGGATTTCAATTGATGCCAAGGGACGCGAAATGCGTATTTGCTTTGGGTTGCACATTGTGCGAGTCAGGGAATTTTATTGCTGGGAGAAAAACGTCTCCAGCCAATGTATACATAGAGAAATTTATCGTATACATGAATGAAGGTAGGAATGGGCGACGCCATGATAATTATCTCTGGCTGAAATGGTTACATGATATGTGAACCGAGGGTTTTTCTTTTCAGGAATTTGTCTGGTAACGATTTGGTTTAGAATACCAAATAAGCAAACAAAGAAATCTTACGGAAAATTGTATCCGAAGGGATGCATGAAAAGGTAAGTTTTCTTTATAGGGATTTTAAGA
The DNA here is from genome assembly GCA_963931805.1 of Microdon myrmicae. Lineage (NCBI taxonomy): Eukaryota > Metazoa > Arthropoda > Insecta > Diptera > Syrphidae > Microdon > Microdon myrmicae. The sequence goes on from OZ007501.1 coordinate 60,570,053, forward strand.
TTATAGATGGTGATCTATATAATGCGTGAAGCATTTACAGGTACTAATACTGTTGCATTAGCAAACTAAAGGGAGTTGGGTGGTAGTTTTGGGGGTTTTTCAGGTAAGTAGACCGTAGGGTTTGGCGGAACCGCCACAACGGTACGAACGTACCGAGGAGCCAACGTCGACTCGGATCACTATCTTGTTGGTACAGTTTTCTGAGCGAGGATTGCCTTACGGAGACCTATTGCATCCGCGGATCAGGTTCGCATCAACATGGCTGACTTACGCAATGATAATACCACCAACACCTTTGGTCATGCCTTAAGACTCGGCCTCGAAGAGCTCGACGGAGGGAGTGTAAGTCCTGGGTCAAGAATGCCGGGCATAAAAGAGAAATGGACACGCCTTAAGAATACTGTCATTAGTACTGCCAACTCCATCTTAGGCAGTAGTCTTAGAGATCGGAACGACTGGTTTGATGATGAGTGCAAACTAGCGACTGAACGAAAGAATGCTGCATACCGGGCAATGCAGCAGTCTCATTGGACGCGGGTGCACGAGGAGAAATACAAGGAGCTCAGAAGATCTGAAAAAGACTTCACAGACAAAAGAAAAGTGCCTGGGAAAAATACTTTTTCTGTGAAATAAAGAAAAGTAGAGAGCGAGGTCCGCACCAGGCGCGGAAGTTCTACCAAATAATCCGCAGTATGACGCGGTACACACCACGCTGCACTTACTCCAAGGATAAAGAGGGTAATCTGATCACCGATCCTGAAGGCATTCTGGAGCGATGGGAAGTGCACTTCAATGAATTGATAAATGGTCAGCTCACAGAAGGATTGGAGGCTCCACCAATGCAAGACCAAGACCAAATGCTGCCGCCACCAAGCATTGAGGAAACATTAAAAGCCATGAGACAGCTAAAATCAAATAAAGCCCCTGGAGCTGATGGCATACCAGCTGAGCTGATCAAACAAGGAGGGACAGCGTTACATCACGCAATTCATGAGATCGCGGTGCACGTATGGGAGCAAGAGGAGATGCCGGAAGATTGGCGTCGCGGTATAATTTGCCCTATACATAAGAAAGGAGATATCACACTGTGCAGCAACTATAGGGGTATAACATTGCTGAATACCGCCTATAAGATACTCTCCACTATCCTACAAGACCGGATAGCCCCATACGCTAAAGCCATCATTGGTCAATATCAATGTGGCTTCATCCCAGGCAAATCAGCAATTGATCAGATTTTCACCCTTGGGCAGGCGATGGAAAAATGTCAGGAATTTAAGATTCCATTATATCATCTATTCATAGACTTTAAGGCCGCCTACGACAGCATAGCCAGGGTAGAACTATATAATGCCATGAGAGAATTCGGCATTCCAAACAAATTGATACGACTTTGTAGGTTGACCATGACCAACGTAACTAGTCAAGTAAAAGTAGCGGGATTGCTGTCCAAACCAATAAACATATTTAATGGACTCCGACAAGGGGACGGTCTGGTCTGCCTCCTCTTCAACCTGGCGTTGGAGAAAGCAATCCGTGACTCTGGCGTTACAACGAGAGGCTATTGTCACCAAGTCCAGCCAGATACTTGCCTACCCAGATGACATCGACATCATCGGTAGAACCGAATCGGGGGTACAGGAATCCTTCACCCAGATCGAGCAGGCGGCACAAAAACTGGGACTGCACATTAATGAGGGAAAAACTAAGTACATGGTGGCAACTTCTGCGAGAGAAGACCTAACGTTGGTCAAACTATCAGGGTAGCGGAGCACGAATTTGAAGTAGTGCAATCCTTTAACTACCTTGGGTCAATAGTATCAGCCGATACCAATATGGAAAAAGAAATACGCGAACGGCTGATTAAATCCAACAAAGCCTACTATGGTCTATCAAGGCTCTTTAAATCCCGAAATTTATCCAGAACATCCAAGCTACTACTGTACAAGACCATGGTCTTACCAGTGCTCATGTATGGAACCGAGGCCTGGGCGCTTAATAAAAGGCACTCTGAACTCTTGGCCGCGTTCGAGAGAAAGGTCTTAAGGAGAGTTGTTGGCCCCGTATGTGAGAGAGGACGATTCCGGAGATGCTACAACCATGAATTGTACGCAATCTATCTTGAAGCTAATATTGTAAGAAAAATCAAGCTCGGTAGACTCCGGTGGGCGGGGCACCTGGCTGGAATGAGTGAAGAGGACCCTGCCCGGAAAGTCCTTTGTGGCAAGATGTATGGAAGTAGACAGCGCGGCAGACCTTGTCTGCGATGGAGGGATGGCGTAGACCAGGACGCCCAGAGCCTGGGAGTGCCAAACTGGATGACATCGGCTCGAAATCGAGACCAGTGGAGAGATTTGTTAAATAAGGCCAAGACCGGATCCCGGTTGTAATGCCGATGAGGATGATGATGATGATGATGAAGAAAATTTGGATATCCCAACTAGGAGACGTGGTCCACATCTTGATTGAACTCAAAAGCTATCCGGACAATTAAAACAGCACCAATTGGTTGGAATTTCTGAAACCAATAAACGTATAAGAAGAAGGTGTCGTGTATGCCATGCAAATAAAATACGAAAAACCACCAATCTTATGTGTAAAGGTTGTAAAGTCCCTTACATTTAAAAGATTGCTTTGCTTCATATCATTTGAAGAATAACTATTGAAAGAATATTCTATACACATAGCATTGTAACTTAACTTGTAAAAAACCTTGTAACTTAAATAAAATGTAATGTAAGCTCAATGTAAACTTCTATTTAGAAATGGACTATTTCAATAAAAAAATTATTTATGGTCACACTGCAAGGGCAATGTGCAGCGAAAATAATCTTATCTCGGGAGCATATATCCCAAATGACATGTACCTGGAGAATACACTCCAAAGTGGCTTTATCCCACCTGAAGCGTTCCATCTCTTGGATAGAAAAGGTCTTCTCCAAAACAAGCACGGAGTTCCTATTATTTACCACGCTTTTCGTGGTACCAGGGATAAACGGATTCCTTATCACAATGATATATCAAATGCTGCAGTTCACTTGCGCTTTAGCATGGCAACAGGCGATCGAGATAAATTTATAAATGACCGATCCCATCCCAACTGTTGGTGGATTGACAATGAAGAAAGGGGTTAAATCCCCAAATATAGTCAGATCTTCAGACTCTACGTTTCCCTTCCCATATCTCATTTCCCTTTTCATATATATTTATTCCTCCTTCTCGTTTCCATTTTGCATTAAGATTCCTTTTCGTTTTAAAATCCCTGTATGTTAACATTTTGTTAAGGGGACATTCCGGTTTGTCGGGTCAAAAAATAGGTTATTTTCAAGATTTTTTTTAGGAGAAAGTATTAAAGATATAACAACATTTTTTTTTTTAAACATTTTATTCATCTTTCGACTACGTTTGTAAGGTTTGTCGAGTCACTCCGGAGCCCACCCTTTCAGGTGTTCAAAGTTGGCCATCTGCTCGTGTAAGGGTTATTTTCGTCCCCGGTGGAAAAATACAAGAAATGCAAAAAGTTTATTGAACTTAAATACATTTAGCCCAATGTGAGTGAAAATTTTTTTAAAATTGATAGAAAACAACAAAATGGCGGACTATTGAAAAAAAAAATTGATTTTTCGGCCCGTTTTTGCTCTATTTTTTAGTTATAACTAAAAAAATAAATAAATAAATAAAAAAGTAATTCACTCACAATTTGCGTGTGCTTGTTAAAAATATGTGTCCGAACTTTCATAAGAATCGCATGCACCGTTTTCATATTATCGCTTACACCGCACTCAAAAAAGCCGTTTCGAGAAAAACGCATTCAAAGTTTGGAGATAAATTAGACAAAAGATAAAAGTGATTTTTTTCATGAAATCATCGGGATTTTTTATACTAACAACTAGACATCTATTCCTGGACCATAAACAAGTCCTTCCACGATTTCGAATTGGCCGTCCAGTTGCATTTTCGCCTTTTTCCTCGCTGTTCGTGCCTCGTGCGAGTTGTATACTAGGCTGCGGTCAGCGTTCGCAAACGCTCTCGCAGCGTACCCAATTTTGCATTATTGGCTTTACGGGTAAAACCCTTCATTAAACATACAAACTGCGGTAAGAGCCGCAACTTCAATGATTTTCTTACCACTGTATGTGTGTTTTGGCGCCATTTGCCAGATAGTAGCATTGAAACGTTCGTTGTTATTTTGCGTGAAACCTCCCTCGCATTTTTTAACAAATCGAGATCTGTCAGTTTAAAGTAAACTGGGTAAGTAGCTGTTCATACTTCAGGATCCAAGGGAGGTTTGTCGTGGTGGAACTTTGACAGCTCATTCGCAGCTTCCGCGCGTTTCCATTTGCACCATGACTCCGGGCCCTCTGGACAGTTTTGATGTTGCGGATTTTCATCGGTTGATATTTTGTGGTAGTATGTTGCCCAAATTTCTTTCGCCATTTCTTCAGCAGAGTGAGCATTGCGTCTAATCGCAAGTTCGTAATAAGTCGTCAGTTCTGTTATCATGTTTCCCGTAAGTTTGCCAGGATCAGCTCCTCCTAATTGGTCTGTTTTTTTGTTTTTTTGTTTTTTTTTTTATGACACCGCGTAATTGCGAACCACGTGATTGATACACTCGGCCTTTACATCATTTGGAAATGATTTATGTAACGCATTCATTATTTTTACATCCCCGTCTCCAACGTGCAGATCAAAAGCGCGCTCGAACATCTCTAACATTCCGTCAGGCTCCATTTTACCCGAACTTCCATTGTGATCCAATGTGCAAACTGGTTCGTGCTCATCCCACCAAGTATCAAATTCAGGGGTGCCTTTGTGGGGGTGCCGTGGGATAGGCTTAGGTATTATGAGGCGTCTCTTTTCTGCCTCGTCTCGATAGGGTGTCCGTCCAACACTGGTTCACCGAGACGTCCCAACTGCTTGCTCGATCGTCGTACTTCGATGTTCAATATAAACAACGGCTGTTTCCTTGAGTCTATTTTATTTATTCCTTCGGTGAAACTTAATCTAGGTTAACATAGGTCTTTAGAATATTAATAATTACAATCCTTATGCTGTACTAACTGTAGTAATATTTGTGTGACTTATTTTAGATAGAAAAACAATATTAACAATTCGCAAATAAACTTATGTTTCACTGTGTTACACTGTATTTAAATCCTTACTTACAATTTATCTTATGTTGTACCTAGTGTAGTTAACTCTTATGTAAAGATTATTTTAGGTTGAAATATAGTATTTTAATAATCTTAGTAAAATTTATTTCACATGTTACACTGTATTTAAATCCTTACTTACAATTTATCTTATGTTGTACTTAGTGTAGTTAATTCTTATGGAAAGCTTATTTTAGGTTGCAAACAGTATTTTAATAATTTTTATAAAATTTATTTCACATGTTACACTGTATTTAAATCCTTACTTACAATTTATCTTATGTTGTACTTAGTGTAGTTAACTCTTATGTAAAGATTATTTTAGGTTGAAATATAGTATTTTAATAATCTTAGTAAAATTTATTTCACATGTTACACTGTATTTAAATCCTTACTTACAATTTATCTTATGTTGTACTTAGTGTAGTTAATTCTTATGTAAAGCTTATTTTAGGTTGCAAACAGTATTTTAATAATTTTTATAAAATTTATTTCACATGTTACACTGTATTTAAATCCTTACTTACGATTTATCTTATGTTGTACATAGTGTAGTTAATTCTTATGTAAAGCTTATTTTAGGTTGCAAACAGTATTTTAATAATTTTTATAAAATTTATTTCACATGTTACACTGTATTTAAATCCTTACTTACGATTTATCTTATGTTGTACATAGTGTAGTTAATTCTTATGTGAAGCTTATTTTAGGTTGAAAATGGTATTTTAATAATTTTAATAAAATTTATTTCATGTGGCACACAGTACTTTTATCCTCACTAAACTTTCTTTAGGTTGACACTGATATTTTGGCGGAACATTGGTGTAAACCGTTGTAACAGTATCTCCAACAATTTAACCGAAAAAAGGTTCGAAAATGTAGCCGTGGTAATCCCCAGATCTTTTACTCGGGGCAGACATAGATACTTTTTGTGGACACGGTCGTAACTTCAGTTCGAACTAAAAACAACGCAAAATGTCTGTATCACCGTGGTATTTACTCGATGTGATTACTCCGATTAGAAGTAGTATATTTTTTGCGGACACGGTCGTAATTTCACCTTGAACAATTTACACACTGCGCAACAGGTCTGTATCACCGTGGTATTCACTCGATTTGATGACTCCGGTTAGAAGTAGTATTTTTTTATGGACACGGTCGTAATTTCATCTAGAACAATTTAAACACTGCGCAACAGGTCTGTATCACCGTGGTATTCACTCGATTTGATGATTCCGGTTAGAAGTAGTATTTTTTTACGGACACGGTCGTAATTTCATCTAGAACAATTTAAACACTGCGCAAAAGGATGGTTGCCACCACGGAATCTCTAATACGAATGACTTAGTTCATCGAAGCGACAGAATACCACGTACTCAATCATCGCTTCGATGCCCATATTTGGTCATTTTAACTTTCCGAGCTCCTCGGGATTGACTCTCGGCACCAAAACACATCACATCCCTTGGTGTGGGCAACCGCATCGTACCCCTGCCTGTGTGTATTTTTTATTATTATGCGCACGGGGGTGAGCGCCATTGCGTGTGTTTACTCGTTGTACCATTTTATGTGTAGGGACGTTCATATTGCTTATACGTGCAATGTGATGCTGCTACATGGGCATGCGTTATATCTCACGTATTTGTATTTGTTGAGATGTGTCCTTTTAAGGGCATGCGTTGTAGGTTTCGTCGGTTTGCGCGCCTTCTTAGTAATTCCAGGAATTAGTCGCAGGCTTGCGCAACCGCATCATGTTTTTCTTGGTTGTTCTGCCACATCCGATCGTTGGTTGATGTTTTTCCCAGATCGATGTGCAGGTGTCCCATGCTCTCCTCTGCTATTTAGTTTTTTACCATTGCAACTATGTTGTGCTTGGTCATCATGACATGATTTTCGTGCTTTATGCATTTCTACTTTTAGGAAGGTGCATGTATTGCTCATACGCTTGTATCAGCGGGCTTGTGGTTATTTTACATGCTAATGCAGGTAAGTATTCGATTTTCTGGCACCGAAAGCCTGCGAAAAGAGGGTTACCTGGTGGTAAGTAGGCAGGTGGGTAGTGGCGTTCGCGCTAACCGCCACACCTTTCTTTGTTTTCATAAGATTGCAGCCTTGGCAATAACGCGATTTCACAGTAAGATCGAGAACTTTGTTTGTTTTGTTGCCGATCAATGTCATAACGCCATAATTAGCAGTATGACTCCTTTTGCTCCAACTACCATCTCCAGAAGCAGTACATTTTTTATCTTCACTTTCATCAGTTTTTTCTCTTTCTTCTTTGCTAGCCTTTTTTATCACGGAAGAAAAAAACGCCGATACAAGCGGTGTGTGCATTATCGAGAGCAGCGTAGTAGATGTGTTTCGTAAATTCGCCAATATACATCAGTGAAGTGAAACAATGTAATCCATTTAACCCGACACCCAAGATGCGCATTACGACTACTATTCTACGATTAATTTCGTAAGCTTTGTTGGCGATTCGTGGACAGGACTCAATGACCCTCTCACCACAGTTGCATTCGACGATCAGTTTGAATCCTAGGCCTTTCTCAGATTTTTTTGAAAGGTTTATCGAACCGTCACAGTTTTTACACTTTATAATGTTTGAAAGTTCGGAAAAAACTGAAAAAAATTTAACATCACGTATACTGCCGTCACTGTGACCGTTGGAGCGAAGTCGGGCGATGTAGCCAATTTTTGTGCCGATGTAGTCGCATGCTCCGTTTCTAGTTCATTTACAGTTCTCATAAATCCTATTCGTTTTTTATATCGACTCCCTGGACGCACCCCTGACTAACGCGAACCTTTAACGTTTTTAAACATCATGTTAGAAAAATTTACCGTTGAAAAACGTATGAAACGGACGCCTAAACGCGAGCACTGTACGGTCTGAGACCACGTTTACACTAAATACTTTCTCCTCCTCATGAAAAAGAAACAAAGAAACATCAAAAATACCTACCCCGCGACATCACCGGTAGGAACATCTTCCATAGTCACCAAACAAGAAAAAACCACCACCACCGTGCAACGGGCAAGCTGGTTTCATATAAATGAAACTAACTAAAACTCAGGCAATCGCAGGTCACCCGCAGTACGCCCGAATGTAAAAACAACATACACAAGAGCTCCTATCCATTACCGCTTATGAACATGTTGTTCAGTCGCACAAGATTGCGACATATTCAAAGAAGTGGCAGTTGGCCCAAGCCAACAGCGAAGCAAATTAATGCCCATAAATGTATAGTCTGCATCTTTCTAAATACACGGTAGTTGCCACCTATGATACGAATTTGTATCCGCGGGAGACCCGACCTTTTAATGACCTATAACTTTGGAACCGCCTAAGATTTCGTTTCCAAATTTTAACATATTAGTTTTGAAGGATAAAACTATCGATTAAGCAAAAAAAAATGATTTTTTGAACCGAATAAACCGGAAAGGCCCCTTAATATGTTTGTTAATATTTTTTTTTGTTTGTTAACTTGTTATTTTATGTTGTTATTAAAAAAAAAACACAGAGAGAACTTCTTCCGGGAAATATATAAAAATATAAGAATATTATTGTACGCCGAAAGGCATTACACAAACTTGTATGGTGTAATTTAGAATGCTCGTGTAGAGGCAGTAAATTATTTTAAGAATAAGAAAAGTTTGTAAAATAGGATTTAGCATTTTAGTCCTAAGTCAACATTTGTTAAATTATTGTACAATAAATGCGTTATTCATCATCATCATCATCATCACGGACGTAGATCCAAAAACAAAAAAAACAATAAAAAAATAAGTGAGAACGTAATATGGACGTAAAACAAATGGATGCCAAAATGGTAAATCGGAGAAGGCAAAATACGGACCTAAATCTGAAGGTTAAACGCCTTAGAACAAATGAAAATAAGGATACAGACACATTGATTGTCAACAACAACGACGAAGACAACACCAATGGAGCCCAGTACTCAGGGGCTGGAAACCAATTCAAAGAACTACCTGTCAGCGAAACAAATGCAGACGCTAGCAATCAGATCGAGGTCCTCAAGAGGCTCATCCATGAGATCAGTCTTAAGAAACAACAACTAGATAAACAAATGGAGGAAGTTGTTAAACTAAAAAAAACAACCTGAGCCAGAACGAGCGAAAAACGAAAATGGTACAAAAACAACAGCAAGAACAAAGACAACAGCAACCCACGTAGACAAAGAAAACACGACAGGGTGAGGAAACACAACAACAGGAATCACATCAACAACAACAGCAGGAACCACATCAACTGCAGGAAATACACCAACAGCAGGAAACATCTCAGCAGGTGCCAGTCAAAAAAAGGGAGAAAGTACCTCCTATCTACATCAGCTACATGGAGACAAAGGATCTCATAAAATTGGGTGAGTTGACATGCAAAACTTTTAAAACAAAACGGATAAATAATTTTAAGATAAGTTTTACATGCGATGATTTAGAAGGGTATAACAAAATTAAATCGGCATTGGGGAAATCCAAAAGCGAGTACTACACGTGCACTCCTAAATCGAAGAAAACTGTCTCCATGCTCCTCAAAGGAGTTGATCCTTCCTTTACTCCCGAAGAGGTGCTCGAAGAACTAAACAGCTTCGAAAACGATACCTTGATATTTACAGGTGTGAAACCGTTTTCTACAGCAAATTCGAGAAATCGCAACCGTAAGTTGCCTTTCTTCATTGTGTCGCTAAGCCCCAATAGTAAAATGTATGGACTTAGATATATTAAATACATTAATCATCAAACAATAAGTTGGGAGAGAATAAAGAAGTGCTACCGCGTATTGCAGTGTATGGACAGCGCACGCTTCGGACGTGTGGCAGCGAATTGCAATATGCATTTCAGATACGTCAAATGCCTAAACAAACACCATTGGAGAATGTCCATTGGGCAAAGAACAGCTCCCGGATAGAAGTAAACTATCCTTTGTCCACTGTAACAACTCCGGTCATCCTGCTAACTTTAGAGGTTGCCCTAAGTACCAACAACTAAAATCAAAGTTGGAAGCCAGAAAGAAGCAAGTTGAAGAAGAGAAGCGAATCACGTGTCTGGGGGCACCACTCCAACAGAGTCGGTGTCTAAGTTGGGCTTTCGGTAACAACATTAGAGGATATAGAAGATGAGGAACAAGGAAAGATGACGGCACCCTTCGAGAAATCATATCAACGGAAAACGAATTGTGAACACATGGTCCACCCACCAGTCAAGAAAGATACCTGGCTTGGGGACTATTTCATCCTGCGGCACAATGGAACGAAGGCTGCTATTGATCAGCAGATTATTCTTCCAGATTCATCGATGACACAGAGGGATTCACGATCCAAAAGAGGACTACGTCCAAGAAGTTCATCGATGACACCAGGGATTTACGATCCAACCAACATTCAACATTAAACGCACAAGTCAGACCAAAACTGAATAGTAATTAATTCAACCATAGTGACCTCAACCAATGGGATAACGCAAATACAGATCACATCGTTGCCGCAGCTAATGCGGCAAATATCGCCTCTCAGGCAACCCCTCCACAACATGTCGGAGAATATCAACAACAAACAACGACGGCCTTATCTCGAGCTACAACGTTAGCACACAATGGCCAACTTCGCCCCTTTTATCAGATATACACACACACTGATAACATCAAGTATGTTATTATAACATAACTCATTGTATTTCATAACTGAGATCAATTAATAGAATCAATATATAGTATAACAATATAAGTAATTATTGCCACCCTCTGCGCCGCGTCGGTTCTTGAGTGGAACATTCATTGAAAGTTCTGGCTCTTAACCACCACCATCCGTATACAATCAGCGACAGGTCTCAAGGTGAACCAACTAGTGGAGTTGTATTTGCAATTCCCAGTGGGCAAACATTCATTGAACCAACTAGTTGAGTTGGTCTTGCTGTGCCACGTGGGCGAACAATTATTGAACCAACTAGTGGAGTTGGTCTTGGTCTTGCTGTTCCCAGTGGGCGCTGACATGCCCCTTCGTTGATAGCCCAAAGGAAAGACCCTTTTGTCTAAGTGTCATCGCCGGCCCGGCAAGATGTTGCAGCACAAATCAACAACAAACAACAATAGGGGGTGCATCGATTCCTCAAGAAACAACAAAAGGGGAATCGATTCATCATAAATTCAAATAACCAATTCACCTGTCATTGGAGCAACAGAAATTCACCACATTCATCACGAAGGTATGCAACAGAATTTACTAAACTGTTGCATCGATATTACAACTGAGAAGGCATTAAGTTCGACAGAACAGTTTTTACGGTAATTTCCTGGTCCATGACACGGTGCTTTTTGATCGGATGACACTAACGGCAAACGATGGTACGAGGTATATTAACGGGCGCATAGAAAGAGTTTTTGCTTCTTCTTCGTTTATCGCTTGTGCTGTCCAATTCGGAATCATCGTTTAGTGATCTAGACTTTAAATTATTTCATGTGGCCGTTAAAGTGGCAATTTTTAAGTAATAGTGAAAATAAAGTAACTTATTGTTAAATGATCTAAGATTTTGTTTTGACGCTATCAAACCTTGTGAAGGCTGTTCCCAAACCAACTATTGGAGTTGGCCGTTGGATGGATTGTAGTTTCCAAACCAACTAGTAGACTTGGCTTTTGCTGTCACCAGAGCGTGAAACATTGCTGATATACATAATATATAAAATAAAAAAACCTAAAAATCATAATAATGTTACCAGATTCAAGTGTTCCTTTTTTCTTCTCTGACCTAATTTGTAAATTTTGTTTAAAGTAACAACAATAAAAATAAAAATACTGTACACGGAAAGTAACATTTTTGTATAGAAAACAAAATAAATGTACGTACAATAATTTAGAGCCAGTAATAAGAAATAATACAGAGCCAGTAAATTACATCAAAATATAATATGTTAAAATAAGGTTAGCATTTAGTCTAATATTGTAAGAAAACCTTATAAGTACTCCTTTTTTTAAATGAGTTTAAAAACAAAAAGAAAAAACACTTCGAAAATACTTTCTAAAAACGACCAAGCGTGAAAACTGGAGATGATCTGTACCGCATCTTCGATCACGGGGGCGATGGCCATCATATCCGTTTGGGGTATGCATCCACACGCTATCACTGTGCATGGGAGATATTTTTGAACTCAAAAGTGTTTTCTAAACATCTATATATCTTTCCGGTTAGAAGAAGTTACTATCACTCCTATTGTCGGGATAAAGCTCGAATAGTGTTATCGACAAGGGACATTATAAAACAGTCGGTGTTATGATTGTATTTATATTTTTATTAGAACATTTTCCGAGAATCCAAACGGGATTATCGAGCAAACATTAGCAATAGATCGGTATTTTTAAAACCTACATGATACAGTTATACAGCTAATGGTTTTATCGGTGTTTAGGATTCTCGTGGTGAGGATTCTTAAGGTAGAATCGGATCTTTCACATTTCTGGCGGTAAAGGAACTGATATATTGGGAGGATTTGGTGCCGGACATAATGGTGGTAGAATCGGAAGTGTGTGATTTCCTGGGGATGTGCCATTTGCTGGTGGTAGACTCGGGAGTGTGCCATTTGCTGGTGGCGGAATCGGGGATGTGCCATTTACTGGTGGCGGAATCGGGACTGTGCCATTTCCTGGTGGCGGAATCGGGGATGTGCCATTTCCTGATGGCGGAATCGGGGATGTGCCATTTCCTGGTAGCGGAATCGGGGATGTGCCATTTCCTGGTGGAGGAATCGGGGATGTGCCATTTCCTGAGGGCGGAATCGGGGATGTGCCATTTCCTGGTGGCGGAATCGGGGATGTGCCATTTCCTGGTGGTAAATGCCCTGGTGGTAAATGCCCTGGTGGTAAATGTCCTGGTGGTATATGGCCTGGTGGCTTGCCATCACCAGGAGCTGGTAACGTTGCAACCTCCTGAGATATAATTGCAATCAAGGAAAGCCCAAAATAAGTTACCAACTTGTAGTTCATTTCGAAAACTGATACAACTGTTTCTGTTGATTTATTGAGAATTCCTCTCACTTTTATACCAATTCGATTTCACGTTACTCGACCTTCGCAGGAAAATAATACAATCCTCATCATTGATTAATTGTATTTTGCTAATTACCGTTTATAAACAAAATTATCATGTGGAAATTTTTCGACGGCATTATCTATTTGAAAAGTGGAGCAGCTGTCGCGAAATAAAAATGTTCTATTGAATATTTAAACGGCAAAGGAAACAAATCAGAGTTTGTACATCAGTGCTACATGAGATCTTGATATCTTAACGCTTTGTGTAAGCATATGTTTGCTGTAGGTTTTTAAATCATGGTCCAATTCATTGGGTCGAGAATGAGTCACAAAAGTGTCAATCGAAAAGTACAAACCCAACAGTTTATCATATTTCACATGTGTGTTTGAAATGTTTTGAATGAAACATTTAGCCGCTGTCCTTGAAATATTCGAAATGAGAAACGCATTCGTGACTTAAGCTGATATAATACTCACGTGCAACCAGGTCTACGAGTAAATATTATAGTGAATAAATTTATTCGTTTCGTCCTTTTTCTTCATGGATCGATCAACTGCGACGGTTCGCACAAAATGATGAAAGTTCCTCTGCCTTGGTTTACTGTGTTTATAAGTTCTTATTTTTGTTACTACTACTACAATCTCTTTAGATCTACAAGTTCTTCTTTTTTTGTTCTTATTAAACCAAATTAACATTTACATCAATTAAATGATTTGCAACAATGTTTATGAAGCACTTTACGCCACTTCTACTTTTTACGTAGCTTGGGCTCCACTAATCTTTTGAGGATAATTTATTACGAGGGTTGCCTTTTATATTTCGGGATTAGAGAACAAAAACAAATATTGATCATCGAAAATCACTTTATTGTTTTTCAAAATATTCCCCATGAAGGTCTATACACTTTTGCATGCGTTTGAACCAATTGTCGAAGCAGTTTTGCCACTCTGATTGAGGTATCTCCAACACATGCATTCTGAATGCAGCAACCGCTTCTCCAGGTGTCGAAAAACGTTGACCTCTCAGTTTGTTTTTACGTACGGGAATAAAAAAAAGTCATTCGGTGCCAAGTCAGGACTATACGGCGGATGACCCATCAAATCGATGTTTTGGGTGCTCAAAAATGCAGTTGTCGCAGCCGATGTGTGAGAGCTCGCATTGTCGTGGTGAAGAGTGATCCGTCTTCGGCGGTTAGTTTTCCTGATTTCTTGGAAGACAACTGGCAAACAAATGGTTGTGTACCGCTCAGAATTGACTGTTCTGCGTTGTTCTAGTGGTACGGTTGCGACATGTCCAGTTTTTCCGAAAAAACAGGCGACCATTTGCTTAGAAGTGCTTCGTGCGCGAACAACTTTTGTTGGATTTGGCTCATCTTGAAACACCCAGACAGTCGACTGCTGTTTACTTTCGGGCTCATACGCATAAATCCACGATTCATCATCTGTCACGATGTCATAGACGTGTTTCGAAACACCGCGACCGTATTTTTTGAGCATTTCTTTCGACCAATTGACACGAGCATTTTTTTGGGCGATTGAGAAATTGTGTGGAATCCAACGCGAACAAATTTTTTTGACAGTCACATCTTTATGCAATATTGAATGTATGCTGGTCTCAGTAACGCCTAAGGTTGTCTCATTCTCACGATAGGTCACATGACGATCTTCCAATATCAGTTCGCGCACAGCATCAATGGTTTTCGGAACAACAACTGATTTTGGACGACCTTCACGAAATTCATCTTGGAGTGAACTACGACCACGATTGAATTCACCATACCATCGATAAACACTGGTCCTTGATGGAGCTTCATCGCCAAAAATTGAATTAAGTTCATCCATGCACTGTTGCTGAGTTAATCCACGCCGAAAGTTGTAAAAAATAATCGCACGAAAATGTTAACGATTTAATTCCATTTTTGGGCCGAGATGAATCTTTTAAGTTACTGTAAACAACACAAATAGCGCTCGTATGTCAAAACGTTCTGAGTGCGTATAACCTCAAAAATGTCCAACTTTACGACAGAGCTGTCAATTGCCGGATTGCAACACTAGGGTTGCCAAATCCCGAAACATAAGAGGCAACCCTCGTATGGTATATTCGAATCTAAGTTTGCATGTTGGAGACGTGACTTTAAAAATTGCAGAAATTAGTCCTCGAAAAACTAGTTTGTTCAGCTACCTAAAGATTCCTCCTACAAGACGTTTGTAAGGTTTTAAAGGACCAAAAATACTTTCTTTGAGATCTACTATTGTTTATTTTTATTTAATCTATGGTTATAACCTTAAAGAAAATGTTTTAAATATATAATTTATTCTTAAATTCCGTACCACAGCCTATTGTGATGTATTTACAGTGTTGCCCTTTCGATTGTTCATTCAGCTACATACCTTAAAGAGGGTGCTAGAAAGAGCTGGTGCTTTTCTACAATGTTTGAAGAAGTGGCCCTTCTGCCTCGATTTTGTTGCTTTAGATTCCGGAGATTTTGGTATTCTGGTGTAATCATGTTTTGTTTCTTTTTTATATTTAACATATTTTTTTTTAACGCGCAAGATAAACTTTACTTTGAACCCAACAAACCGACATTTTAATTGCTTTAGCCAATGTGAAGAGGCATTCAATTCTGTTGGCCTTCTATTGTTTCCTATATATTGTTTTAAATATGATAGTGTCTGTCATATTTTTGTTACACTTGAATACATACGAAATAAACTACTACTATATTTTTTTTACTACACTTCTCTCGTGAGATGCGAACCTTGATAATGGCAGATGAAAGAGAAGATACTTTTATAGATGAATGCGTAGATAATTTATGTGATATTCCTCGTGATAGTGATGACTCAATAATTTTAGAAGATAATCCAGATTGTGCAGAATATTCAAGTGGTTCAGAAATAGAAGTGCGAAGAAATCATCGAGCGCCATCCTTGCCGAGTGATTCAGAAGAAAGCGATCAAGATACGGAGGATGTCGGGTCGGATTTTGATCCACCTAAAAATAATGACGATTTCGAAGGTTTACTTGGGCCAAATGTATTTCCTAAGAATACAGATAAGATAGAAGATTTTTATTGGAGATGATTTATTTAAATTCATTGCTACGGAAACAAACAAATATCATGCATAAAATTCCCATAAGTTCAAAGTTTACAGAAAAGCTGCGCAATGGGTTGATGTCACTATACTCGAACTCAAAAAGTGGTTTGCTCTAGTAATTTTGATGGGCCTGACAAAAAAATCAAGAATAAACGATTATTGGTCCAAAAATCCTTTGATTGAAACTCCAATATTTTCTAAAACCATGCCCCGTAATAGATTTAAACAAATATTAGCATTTATAAATTTTTCTGATCATAATAATGTTCCTGACAATGCTGGCCGACTCTTCAAAATTCAACACATAATAAACTATTTTTCAAAAAAATTCCAAGAAAATTTCAAACCTGGGCAAAATATTTCCATTGATGAGGGCATAATACCATGGCGTGGAAGACTAAATTTCAGAGTTTATAACCCTTCGAAAATTACAAAGTATGGTATTCGAAGGGGGCGAACATACAGGGCAAAGTCTCTGATTGCTTTCAACCCAGCGAAGGCCAGGACGATCCTTGTCCCTGTACAATCCAAGTTGACATGCAGTCTCCACGTGACACCCCTGGATAGCTACTTTGACACCCGCCAAGTAGTGAACCAATGCATGCAGCAACATCCTGAGAAAGGTTGGCGCAAGGCTAATAACCAGGCCCGTAAAAATGAATTATTATGGCAAATTTAACAAGCCTCGGATATGGACCGGATACACGACGACGACCACGGAAACGAAAATGGCTAAACGATTTGAGAATTTTCTCATGGAACGTACGCTCACTATACAGAGCTCGAGCTGCATAGCAGCTAGCCGATGCCCTGTCTGAATATAAGGCTGACATAACAGCATTGCAGGAAATAAGATGGACGGGGAGTGGTGTTATTCAAAGAAAAGAGTATGACATTTATTACAGCTGTCACGCAAAACACCATGTGGTCGGGGTAGGCTTTCTAATCAGCCAAAAATTGAAGCCTGCCATCATCGGCTTTTATGCAATAAATGAAAGGCTATGCACTCTTCGCGTGCGAGGCAAATTTAAGAATATAAGCTTCATAAACGTTCACGGACCTACAGAGGAGTCCCCTGACCACGAAAAAGAAGAATACTATGAGAACGTCGAACGGGCCCTCAATGCCTGCCCAAGATACGATGTGGAAATCGTTCTTGGGGATTTGAATGCAAAAATAGGTCGGGAGCCGGTTTTCAGTCACTACACAGATTCCCATAGTTTGCATGAGAACACTAATGACAATGGACTACGAGTCATCGAATTGGCAGCATCGATAAATTGGTCGTTGCGAGTACCAGGTTTCCGCGTAAAGATATCCACAAAGCTACCTGGGTATCACCTGATGGAGGCACTCGCAACCAAATTGACCACGTGCTGATAGATCGCCGCCACTCCTCGAGCCTAATGACGGTGTGGGGGTACGAAGTCGCGACGCCTCACGGTCGAGAGTTCTACCTCGTTCCCACAAACTGCTCACTGGACACAAAAGAGGAATTATTCACCACGGAAAAGGAAATGCAACACAACAAACTCGCCGACATTCCGTACACAAGGAGAAAAAGTTAAACGCGCTATTTTGTTCTTTAAGATTTGGTTTATTTTTTGGTCCGGTTTTACAATTTGTCAGTAGCCACTTAAGCAAAAAAAAAACTTAAAATATAGGTTCACGCCGACGACTCACACTCGATTTTTCACGTCACACCGAACCGACGCGCGGTACAGTGGATGGCGGACGACCCGACCGCCACGGAGATTGAATTACGACTCAACGATATCTTGCTCGTTCAGAGCTCACTCGTTCGTCGTGATCATGGTGGTATGTGTGCCTAGAACAAAGAAAGACCTAAAGTGCATTCCTAGGATACGATTTCGGTAAAGCAAATAAAACCGAAATCGTCGGATGCCAATGGAATCTTTGTTGGAACATGTGCGGCTAAACAACGAGACGATGATCCGATGTGAAAATGTGCTAATTGGTTTTAGCTAGGTTACTGGGAAATGGTGTTTATGGCATCGCTAGAAAGGGTACGTATTGAATACCCATTTGCATTGGTTATGCTTGGATTTCAATTGATGCCAAGGGACGCGAAATGCGTATTTGCTTTGGGTTGCACATTGTGCGAGTCAGGGAATTTTATTGCTGGGAGAAAAACGTCTCCAGCCAATGTATACATAGAGAAATTTATCGTATACATGAATGAAGGTAGGAATGGGCGACGCCATGATAATTATCTCTGGCTGAAATGGTTACATGATATGTGAACCGAGGGTTTTTCTTTTCAGGAATTTGTCTGGTAACGATTTGGTTTAGAATACCAAATAAGCAAACAAAGAAATCTTACGGAAAATTGTATCCGAAGGGATGCATGGAAAGGTAAGTTTTCTTTATAGGGATTTTAAGATTATAGATGGTGATCTATATAATGCGTGAAGCATTTACAGGTACTAATACTGTTGCATTAGCAAACTAAAGGGAGTTGGGTGGTAGTTATGGGGGTTTTTCAGGTAAGTAGACCGTAGGGTTTGGCGGAACCGCCACAACGGTACGAACGTACCGAGGAGCCAACGTCGACTCGGATCACTATCTTGTTGGTACAGTTTTCTGAGCGCGGATTGCCTTACGGAGACCTATTGCATCCGCGGATCAGGTTCGCATCAGCATGGCTGACTTACGCAATGATAATACCACCAACACCTTTGGTCATGCCTTAAGACTCGGCCTCGAAGAGCTCGACGGAGGTAGTGTAAGTCCTGGGTCAAGAATGCCGGGCATAAAAGAGAAATGGACACGCCTTAAGAATACTGTCATTAGTACTGCCAACTCCATCTTAGGCAGTAGTCTTAGAGATCGGAACGACTGGTTTGATGATGAGTGCAAACTAGCGACTGAACGTAAGAATGCTGCATACCGGGCAATGCAGCAGTCTCATTGGACGCGTGTGCACGAGGAGAAATACAAGGAGCTCAGAAGATCTGAAAAAGACTTCACAGACAAAAGAAAAGTGCCTGGGAAAAATACTTTTTCTCTGAAATAAAGAAAAGTAGAGAGCGAGGTCCGCACCAGGCGCGGAAGTTCTACCAAATAATCCGCAGTATGACGCGGTACACACCACGCTGCACTTACTCCAAGGATAAAGAGGGTAATCTGATCACCGATCCTGAAGGCATTCTGGAGCGATGGGAAGTGCACTTCAATGAATTGATAAATGGTCAGCTCACAGAAGGATTGGAGGCTCCACCAATGCAAGACCAAGACCAAATGCTGCCGCCACCAAGCTTTGAGGAAACATTAAAAGCCATGAGACAGCTAAAATCAAATAAAGCCCCTGGAGCTGATGGCATACCAGCTGAGCTGATCAAACAAGGAGGGACAGCGTTACATCACGCAATTCATGAGATCGCGGTGCACGTATGGGAGCAAGAGGAGATGCCGGAAGATTGGCGTCGCAGTATAATTTGCCCTATGCATAAGAAAGGAGATATCACACTGTGCAGCAACTATAGGGGTATAACATTGCTGAATACCGCCTATAAGATACTCTCCACTATCCTACAAGACCGGATAGCCCCATACGCTAAAGCCATCATTGGTCAATATCAATGTGGCTTCATCCCAGGCAAATCAGCAATTGATCAGATTTTCACCCTTGGGCAGGCGATGGAAAAATGTCAGGAATTTAAGATTCCATTATATCATCTATTCATAGACTTTAAGGCCGCCTACGACAGCATAGCCAGGGTAGAACTATATAATGCCATGAGAGAATTCGGCATTCCAAACAAATTGATACGACTTTGTAGGTTGACCATGACCAACGTAACTAGTCAAGTAAAAGTAGCGGGATTGCTGTCCAAACCAATAAACATATTTAATGGACTCCGACAAGGGGACGGTCTGGTCTGCCTCCTCTTCAACCTGGCGTTGGAGAAAGCAATCCGTGACTCTGGCGTTACAACGAGAGGCTATTGTCACCAAGTCCAGCCAGATACTTGCCTACCCAGATGACATCGACATCATCGGTAGAACCGAATCGGGGGTACAGGAATCCTTCACCCAGATCGAGCAGGCGGCACAAAAACTGGGACTGCACATTAATGAGGGAAAAACTAAGTACATGGTGGCAACTTCTGCGAGAGAAGACCTAACGTTGGTCAAACTATCAGGGTAGCGGAGCACGAATTTGAAGTAGTGCAATCCTTTAACTACCTTGGGTCAATAGTATCAGCCGATAGCAATATGGAAAAAGAAATACGCGAACGGCTGATTAAATCCAACAAAGCCTACTATGGTCTATCAAGGCTCTTTAAATCCCGAAATTTATCCAGAACATCCAAGCTACTACTCTACAAGACCATGGTCTTACCAGTGCTCATGTATGGAACCGAGGCCTGGGTGCTTAATAAAAGGCACTCTGAACTCTTGGCCGCGTTCGAGAGAAAGGTCTTAAGGAGAGTTGTTGGCCCCATATGTGAGAGAGGACGATTCTGGAGATGCTACAACCATGAATTGTACGCAATCTATCTTGAAGCTAATATTGTAAGAAAAATCAAGCTCGGTAGACTCCGGTGGGCGGGGCACCTGGCTCGAATGAGTGAAGAGGAGCCTTTGGCGGTATTGTCTATGATATACGTTGACGCTGGTGTTCCGCCTGAACACTGTAACACACACAAATAAACAACCTGGAACAACGGGCGAATGCACAAAAACACAAAACACAAAAGGTATAGTTTCTTGCAATTTTATTTTTATGGACAATTTTTCCTTTTTGTTGTCTTACAATCGCGACACGAGATTCGTTGTTGATTTCGCACGTAGTTGCGTATATATAAATTTTAAAATGTCATCTGTATCTACAAGAGTTATCATACGAAGACACGCAGCACTAACGATGCACACTCGTCACGCGAATATCTCCCCGTTGGGATTCCTCGATGAAGTTTTCTATAGTTCTAGACCTCCTCGGATGCTCAATCAAAATTCGACCTCGCGATATGGATGTTCGTAAAAAAAACTAGCTTTCGTCTCGTTGACGATCGAAATCACTCTGCCGCCCTCAACCATATCCTGCTCACACGATACCCAGATTCAAAA
Source organism: Microdon myrmicae (assembly GCA_963931805.1). Classification (NCBI taxonomy): domain Eukaryota; kingdom Metazoa; phylum Arthropoda; class Insecta; order Diptera; family Syrphidae; genus Microdon; species Microdon myrmicae. The sequence goes on from OZ007501.1 coordinate 60,591,438, forward strand.
CTGGTATCTGTATCTATCCAAAAACAATATTCCCTATTTGCTCTGCTAACAGAACTTCCGAATTTCTGTTAGCAGCATGTTATCACCTCCCACGGGATATTTTTTTGTTTCCTGGAAGGGGAAGGTCATCTTGCATACATCATCATTATCGCTGAGAGAGTTTCATTTCCACAGCCTTCTGTTTGCACAGAACATCTGGCGCCCAGACCAGAGATATTCGGCGATTGTTTTGACGTGCAGTCGGTGGGTGTTATTTGAACTTGTACCCGGAATCGAAATCCATTAGATCTTTATAATGGTGCGAAATTCTAGCGTGGCCGTGGGACCGGAGTATTGCCTTTGTTGGCTTAACTCCTCATAAATCATCGGATATCTCGTTGAGATATATTCGATTGCGATAGGTCGTGGCTGCCTTCTGTTGTTCAACGGATTTGGGTGGTCCTCGTGTTAGATTACCCGCACGTGCATCCGTTGATCGGCTCATTCTTTGATGTAGCAATTCTTTTGTATCGAATTTCGGAATTGCCGGTTCGATGAGATGTTCCTGGGCGCAGGCAGCATGTATGGCATTTTGGGAATTGGTTTTTTTTCTTAGGATTAGAACGCATGGATGTTTATGCCTTTGTTTCAGGCATGAAGAGTTATAATTGTTGAGCTTGACCTAAAAAGCTTTGGGAACGTTCAGTTCCTTGCTTTTTTGGTGTCGGTCTCAACGTTGGCTGCGAGTTGCAGGCCCTATCGCGGGCTTTGGGGCACGCGTCTGTGGGCGCGTGCAACGCTCTCAGGTAAGTACGTTCTTTGAAGATAGGAACCTTACCTGAGTAGACTTGTGCGTTCGTAGAACGCTACATCACTCCCCCCCTAGTGACGTAGTCACGATATGAGGTAGTTAGTTGCTTGGGGGGTGTAGTTGAGTTTTACGAGCGTGCTCCCTTCGGTATTGGGCGGTGTTTGGGTGGTAGAGGAGCGAAAGTTAGCGCGTTCGTCGTTCTTTTTCGCTTGTCAGAAGTTGGGGTTTCAGGTTGCCGTACATTGAGAATCTTCGCAGCGTCTTCTTGTGCGCGCAGATCTCGGGCGCGCTGCCGCGTTATCGGTCCGTGTAGGATGTCCGACGCCCCGCGCGCGACCATTTCGCGGGGGTTCGGTTGATTCTCAACATTTGACGTGCCTGGCGTTTCGTGGGAGTCTGCTGGGTGGCGTACGGGGCAGGTTTCGGCTACCGTCGCTGGTTGTTGATGCACTTCTCCCAGTACGGTATCTGGTGGTAGTTCCAGGTGGCACGGTTTCAATCTTTCGACACAGACGGTGTACGGCTTGCCGTCGATGTCTACAGAGAAAACACGGTTGTTTATCCGATCCAGCACCCTGTATGGCCCTTCGTAGGGCGGTTCTAGAGGTTTCCTAACTTTGTCCACCCTGATGAAGACGTGCGTGCAGCTGTCCATCTCTGGGTGAACAAATATCCTCTTGGAACCGTGTCTGGCGACAGGTGTTGCCCTGACCTTTCGCATGAGTTTGCGTAGGTTTTCCAAATTTGGCAACTGTTCGAGCGGTGGTTCTCCATCGGCGAAGAACTCTCCTGGGAGGCGCAGATTGGTTCCGTAAGTCAGATCTGCTGCTGAGGCTCCCAGGTCTTCTTTTATGCTTGTGCGCAAGCCTAAAAGAACTGTCGGTAGTACGTCCAGCCATTGATTATCGTCGTGACACATCAGTGAGGCTTTCAGTGAGCGATGCCATCGTTCAATCATTCCATTGGACTGGGGGTGATAAGCTGTCGTATGGCTTTGTTGGCAGCCGAGTAGATCGGTCAGCTGCCTGAAAATCGCTGCCTCGAACTGTGGTCCTCGATCGGCTGTGAGAGTAGCTGGGACGCCGAAACGTGTGACCCAAGTCGAATAGAATGCTTTGGCCACATTCTCTGCGGTCACTGTTCTTAGTGGCACTGCTTCTGGCCACCGAGTGAAACGATCGATCATCGTCAGGAGGTACAGGTAACCTCTCGACGGCGTAAGCGGTCCCACAATGTCGATGTGAACATGGGCAAATCGTGCCTCGGGGAGCTTAAACTGTCCTGGGTGGAGCACATTGTGTCGATCGACTTTGCAACGCTGACATTGCAAACAAGTTCGTGCCCATTTTGTTATGTCTTTGGCCATATGTGGCCAGACAAATTTGCGTCGGACTGCGGCAATGGTTGCGCGTCCGCTTGGGTGGGCTGGGTTGTGGAATGTTTCATACACATTCCTTCGCAGATTTTCTGGGATGTAGGGTCGAGCTGTCCCTGTCGAAACATCGCACCAGACTTCATCGTTTGAGTCGTTGAAAGGGAGTTTACGCAAAACTAGTGCTGTCTCCGCTTTCAGTAGTGACTCGAGTTGATGGTCATCTTCTTGTGCTTGTGCCAAGTCGGCACCATCGATTTGCGCACGGAGTTTAATTGCATCTATACGCGAAAAAGCGTCTGCAATTACGTTGTCTGCACCTGGAACATATTCGATTCGGGTGCTAAATTGCCCGATGAAATCCAGGTGCCGTTCCTGTCGTGGAGTTGAACTTTCCGCTTTCTTTCGGAAAGCGTACACCAGTGGTTTGTGATCAGTTTTGATCGTCAACTGGCGTCCTTCGACCATGTGCCGGAAGTACTTTACTGCGGAGTAAATCGCTAGTAACTCCCTGTCGTAGGCACTGTATCGTCGCTGGGTCGGGTTCAATTTTTTTGAGAAGAAGCCCAGCGGTTCCAATTTACCATCGCACTCTTGTTCGAGTACGGCCCCAATTGCAGTGTCGGAAGCGTCACACTGTATGGACAATGGGGCTCCTTCGATGGGATGTCGAAGTAAAGTTGCATTCGCCAGCTGCTCTTTCGATAAGCGAAAAGCTTGGTCAGCTGACTCGGTCCATTGAATCGGTCGTTTGTCGTTTCGTTTGGCTCCTACTAGGTATTCGTTCAGAGGAGCCTGGACCTGGGCGGCGTTTCGAAGCGTTGGGCGATAAAAGTTTAACATGCCCAGATAACGCCTAAGTTCTCGCACATTCTTGGGGCGAGGAAACTGCATTAGTGCATCCACCCTGTCTTGTAATGGGCGGACGCCTTGGCCATTTATACAATAGCCAAGGTACTTGACTTCCGATTCTCCGAGGTGGCACTTGTCTGGATTGATTACCAGGCCGAAATCTCGGAGGCGCTCGAACACTTGCTTCAAATGGGAGCGATGTTCGGTCATGTTTTTCGATGCTATGAGTATATCGTCGATATACGCATAGCAGAAGTCAAGTCCGCGGAGAGCCGAGTCTATGTAGCGCTGGAACGTTTGCGCTGCATTTCGGAGACCGAATGTCATCACCTTGAACTCGAATAGTCCAAAAGGTGTGGTTACCGCGGTTTTCGGTATATCTTCGGGAGCCACCGGAATTTGGTGGTACGCCCTCGTGAGGTCGAGGGTCGAGAAAACTTCGCACCCCTGCAGCTTATAAGAAAAGTCGTGCAGGTTTGCTATCGGATACCGATCGGGTGTCGTCACCGCGTTCAGCATTCGGTAATCACCGCATGGACGCCACTCGCCGTTGCTCTTTTTGACGAGATGGAGTGGGCTCGCCCAGGGGCTATCGGATGGCTGGCAGATTCCTAAGTCGAGCATATACTCGAATTCTGCACGAGCCTCACGCAATTTTTCGGGAGCCAATCTGCGCGGGCGTTGGCTCACTGGGGGGCCGCGCGTTTCAATGTGATGAAAAACGCCGGCTTTTGCGCGTCGGGGATTACTGAGCGGAACTGTAATGTCCGCAAATTCGCGCAACAGATCGCTGAATGGACCGTTTGCGGTTGTGCACGTTAACGTCAATGCCTTTCCCGCCTTTGCGTTTACTGGCTGAGAAAGAGACGTTAACGGGTCCATCAGTCTATTACGTGCTACGTCCACTACTAGTTTATAGTGTCGCAGCAAGTCCGACCCTATTAGAGGATCGGTGACATCGGCTACTACGAAGTACCATCGAATTGGTCGACGTAGGCCTATTTTTAGTGTTATTAATTTCCGTCCGTAGGTTTTAATTGGACTATTGTTCGCGGTGAACAATCTCAATTTACCCGGCAACCGATTTGCAGGTGCGTATGAGCGCGGAAGAACGGAAATATCCGCACCTGTGTCAATAATGAAGTCCATATTTAACTTCGAATCGTATATTGACAAGCGACTTAATTGGGGGTTGCCGGCCGTTTGCGCTTTTTCTACGGTCGGCAGTTCTAGTTTAAAGAACTAGCCTGTATTGCCGGCACATGTGACCAGTTGCAGGGTTGCCTGCACTTCCTGGCTTGTGCCCCGAAACGATGGTGGAAGTAACACCTGCCCAAGGTGTTTTCGTTGGTTGGGGTGCGCGATCTACCGCGCCCGCGTCTAAAGTTTTCGCGCGACCTGCTTCGTCGCCGTGATCTGTCACGGCCAGGCCATGAATTGTTCCCCACGCTGAGGTTATTCAGTTGCGCTTGCAACTGCTGAACCTGCCTGCCTAAGCGTTCTATCTCATTGCTCGTTTGTGTTGCATGAGTGCACGTTACCGTGGAGGTTCGTGGTTGGGGCAGAGGTGGATTTTGCGCGGGGTTCGTTGCCGGAAGGAATTGGAGATCCGTTTGGGATCTATCCGTGGTCATTACTGCCTCGGCGTGTCGCGCTAGCTCATCAAGACCAGATTCGGCTAGAGGCGCGACGATTGCCTGAACGTATTCTGGTAAAGATTCTCGAAATATAGCCGTTAAGGCTGTCTCGGACATGTCCGTTCCGGCCAGCGCACGGAAATAGGCGGCGCGCTGGGATGGTCGCATCCCAGAGGTGTCGGTCGACCGTAATAAACGTCGCAAGCGATTTTGCGGCGTTTCGCTATAGGCGTTAGTCACCATTTCTTTAAACGCCGTGTACGGTTGCGGAGATGGGGTTTTTATCAGACACTTCGCATATGGAATTAATTTTGGGTCTTGTACCCGTGTTACCACGAGGAATTTCACTTCCTCGTCGGTGATTCCTTCCACTCTGAAAACCCTTTCGGCGTAACCGAACCAGTAATCTGGGTCGTCGGACGTGAAGTCCGGTAATATTGCGTTACGCAGTTGTGGGCGGTGGTCCGCCTGGAATGGGATGTCGGCTTCTTGACGGAGGGCAGGAGCCTGTGATGTCGTTGGCGAAGGTCCGGCGTCGTTTGCCATTTTCAATTTTTCGGCAGCTGGTTTCGATCTAGCGGTTACTGTCGACTTGGGGAGGTTTCGCGTTAATTTTCTCTGTGGGAGAGCGATTATATTTCCTCTCAACGTTTTCGCTTTCTGTATCGAAGCTTGCGATCTTGTGGTTGGCATCTACTACCGTCGCTCGGTGCGCGGATCGCCTGTTAAAGAGAGGTTCGCGTTTACTTTTTTCGAAAAGTCTTTCGAGTGGAACGCGGTAAAACGACCTGCTGATTCCAAAGATTTACAGGGAAAAGGCCTAGCACAAAAGGATTCTATCTATTTTCCAAAGATAGTAAAAAGGGTGGGCCTACACCAGAGGAACCTACGTGTTGTTCGACTGTGCTGGCAGCGGACAGAGAGAAACTTTTCCGTTCGGAGGAGGACAAGCAGTACGAGGAGGTAAGAACTATCAAGGTTTTTCGCGGATGCGCAGCTATGTCTGCGTTGATTTTATTTCGGGGGATTAATTTCCCTTGTATTTCGCGGTCGTCACGAAAGGAGAAAACGAGAAAATTTTTTTTTTTTTTTTTTTTTTTTTTTTTTTTTTTTTTTTGAGTGTGTCGTCGGTTCGCGTGTGCTTCGGGCTCTGAAGGAGCTTACAAAAATCTTTAATCACTATGTAATTTCTCTGGGTTTTGCTTCTAGGTTTACTTTTTTTTTTCTTTTTTTTTTTTTTTTCAATTTTTCTTACGGGTTAGCTTTGCAGTTTATTTAATAACTACCTATCGAGCACAAATGCAATTATAATTTAGGAAAGAATTTTAGTACTAGATGACATCCGTGCTGTCTCGGAGGTGAAATAATTTGAAAATAATCTCTATACATCTTAAGAGATGAGCACGTACATTATTGCGATATTATATAATGTAGATTAATTTCGTTGTTGTTTCAAACCCTTCTGTTTCAATAATTTAGTGTTTTGTTTACCTCTGCTCGAATTAGACTTGCGTATATTCTTATATGATTTAGTAGTATCGTAAATTGATTTCCTTTGTTTCAAATACAAATTTAAACGGACTGCTTTAAGTTTCTTAAATTTTTGTACCAGACAACAATTTGGATTTCTGCTTTATTCCTACTTATCACAAAACTAGAAACTTGAAATAGAAAGTAAAAACGTTTTGTTTTGTTTTCATTTGGTTATATAAAATGAAAGGGTCCGTTTAAAGGTTGTATTTGTTTTTTTGTAAATTTATGACTATTAATGTTTTAAGTTTTTCTCAGAAGGAGCTTTGTCAATTTAAAAAAATTGTTTTTCACTTATCGGCTCAGAAGGAGCTCGCACAAAGAACTAAATACATGTTTTAAATTTTATTTCAGCAATGAAGCAAAAAAAAGGAAAAAAAGGAATATAAAAGAAAGAAAATTGCTTTTAAAAACTTGCGGCTTTCTGCTACCGTTGTTGTTTCTGCATTCAGGGCGTCGTGATGAGTCCTGGTATCCTGTCCGAAATTGGGCGGCAGTCAGGTGGGCACTGTGGGTGGTCGGGTCACTTTCCACTGTCACATGCACTGGGTGTCACTGCAACGTGTTGTAATTGTTACTATCACTGTTTGTATTGTGATCAGTAGAAAGTTCTTTAGTTTCGCGGCACTGGCACTGGAACTGTCTGTATTTGTGTTGAGTTTCCCGAACTGTTTTATTTTTTTATTTTTCGCGTGTTCACTGTTTTACGAAAAATTTTGCTTTTCGCGTGTTCTTATTTCCCACGTCGGGAAGTCACCACTTTGGCGGTATTGTCTATGATATACGTTGACGCTGGTGTTCCGCCTGAACACTGTAACACACACAAATAAACAACCTGGAACAACGGGCGAATGCACAAAAACACAAAACACAAAAGGTATAGTTTCTTGCAATTTTATTTTTATGGACAATTTTTCCTTTTTGTTGTCTTACAATCGCGACACGAGATTCGTTGTTGATTTCGCACGTAGTTGCGTATATATAAATTTTAAAATGTCATCTGTATCTACAAGAGTTATCATACGAAGACACGCAGCACTAACGATGCACACTCGTCACGCGAATATCTCCCCGTTGGGATTCCTCGATGAAGTTTTCTATAGTTCTAGACCTCCTCGGATGCTCAATCAAAATTCGACCTCGCGATATGGATGTTCGTAAAAAAAACTAGCTTTCGTCTCGTTGACGATCGAAATCACTCTGCCGCCCTCAACCATATCCTGCTCACACGATACCCAGATTCAAAACTGGTATCTGTATCTATCCAAAAACAATATTCCCTATTTGCTCTGCTAACAGAACTTCCGAATTTCTGTTAGCAGCATGTTATCACCTCCCACGGGATATTTTTTTGTTTCCTGGAAGGGGAAGGTCATCTTGCATACATCATCATTATCGCTGAGAGAGTTTCATTTCCACAGCCTTCTGTTTGCACAGAACATCTGGCGCCCAGACCAGAGATATTCGGCGATTGTTTTGACGTGCAGTCGGTGGGTGTTATTTGAACTTGTACCCGGAATCGAAATCCATTAGATCTTTATAATGGTGCGAAATTCTAGCGTGGCCGTGGGACCGGAGTATTGCCTTTGTTGGCTTAACTCCTCATAAATCATCGGATATCTCGTTGAGATATATTCGATTGCGATAGGTCGTGGCTGCCTTCTGTTGTTCAACGGATTTGGGTGGTCCTCGTGTTAGATTACCCGCACGTGCATCCGTTGATCGGCTCATTCTTTGATGTAGCAATTCTTTTGTATCGAATTTCGGAATTGCCGGTTCGATGAGATGTTCCTGGGCGCAGGCAGCATGTATGGCATTTTGGGAATTGGTTTTTTTTCTTAGGATTAGAACGCATGGATGTTTATGCCTTTGTTTCAGGCATGAAGAGTTATAATTGTTGAGCTTGACCTAAAAAGCTTTGGGAACGTTCAGTTCCTTGCTTTTTTGGTGTCGGTCTCAACGTTGGCTGCGAGTTGCAGGCCCTATCGCGGGCTTTGGGGCACGCGTCTGTGGGCGCGTGCAACGCTCTCAGGTAAGTACGTTCTTTGAAGATAGGAACCTTACCTGAGTAGACTTGTGCGTTCGTAGAACGCTACATCACTCCCCCCCTAGTGACGTAGTCACGATATGAGGTAGTTAGTTGCTTGGGGGGTGTAGTTGAGTTTTACGAGCGTGCTCCCTTCGGTATTGGGCGGTGTTTGGGTGGTAGAGGAGCGAAAGTTAGCGCGTTCGTCGTTCTTTTTCGCTTGTCAGAAGTTGGGGTTTCAGGTTGCCGTACATTGAGAATCTTCGCAGCGTCTTCTTGTGCGCGCAGATCTCGGGCGCGCTGCCGCGTTATCGGTCCGTGTAGGATGTCCGACGCCCCGCGCGCGACCATTTCGCGGGGGTTCGGTTGATTCTCAACATTTGACGTGCCTGGCGTTTCGTGGGAGTCTGCTGGGTGGCGTACGGGGCAGGTTTCGGCTACCGTCGCTGGTTGTTGATGCACTTCTCCCAGTACGGTATCTGGTGGTAGTTCCAGGTGGCACGGTTTCAATCTTTCGACACAGACGGTGTACGGCTTGCCGTCGATGTCTACAGAGAAAACACGGTTTTTTATCCGATCCAGCACCCTGTATGGCCCTTCGTAGGGCGGTTCTAGAGGTTTCCTAACTTTGTCCACCCTGATGAAGACGTGCGTGCAGCTGTCCATCTCTGGGTGAACAAATATCCTCTTGGAACCGTGTCTGGCGACAGGTGTTGCCCTGACCTTTCGCATGAGTTTGCGTAGGTTTTCCAAATTTGGCAACTGTTCGAGCGGTGGTTCTCCATCGGCGAAGAACTCTCCTGGGAGGCGCAGATTGGTTCCGTAAGTCAGATCTGCTGCTGAGGCTCCCAGGTCTTCTTTTATGCTTGTGCGCAAGCCTAAAAGAACTGTCGGTAGTACGTCCAGCCATTGATTATCGTCGTGACACATCAGTGAGGCTTTCAGTGAGCGATGCCATCGTTCAATCATTCCATTGGACTGGGGGTGATAAGCTGTCGTATGGCTTTGTTGGCAGCCGAGTAGATCGGTCAGCTGCCTGAAAATCGCTGCCTCGAACTGTGGTCCTCGATCGGCTGTGAGAGTAGCTGGGACGCCGAAACGTGTGACCCAAGTCGAATAGAATGCTTTGGCCACATTCTCTGCGGTCACTGTTCTTAGTGGCACTGCTTCTGGCCACCGAGTGAAACGATCGATCATCGTCAGGAGGTACAGGTAACCTCTCGACGGCGTAAGCGGTCCCACAATGTCGATGTGAACATGGGCAAATCGTGCCTCGGGGAGCTTAAACTGTCCTGGGTGGAGCACATTGTGTCGATCGACTTTGCAACGCTGACATTGCAAACAAGTTCGTGCCCATTTTGTTATGTCTTTGGCCATATGTGGCCAGACAAATTTGCGTCGGACTGCGGCAATGGTTGCGCGTCCGCTTGGGTGGGCTGGGTTGTGGAATGTTTCATACACATTCCTTCGCAGATTTTCTGGGATGTAGGGTCGAGCTGTCCCTGTCGAAACATCGCACCAGACTTCATCGTTTGAGTCGTTGAAAGGGAGTTTACGCAAAACTAGTGCTGTCTCCGCTTTCAGTAGTGACTCGAGTTGATGGTCATCTTCTTGTGCTTGTGCCAAGTCGGCACCATCGATTTGCGCACGGAGTTTAATTGCATCTATACGCGAAAAAGCGTCTGCAATTACGTTGTCTGCACCTGGAACATATTCGATTCGGGTGCTAAATTGCCCGATGAAATCCAGGTGCCGTTCCTGTCGTGGAGTTGAACTTTCCGCTTTCTTTCGGAAAGCGTACACCAGTGGTTTGTGATCAGTTTTGATCGTCAACTGGCGTCCTTCGACCATGTGCCGGAAGTACTTTACTGCGGAGTAAATCGCTAGTAACTCCCTGTCGTAGGCACTGTATCGTCGCTGGGTCGGGTTCAATTTTTTTGAGAAGAAGCCCAGCGGTTCCAATTTACCATCGCACTCTTGTTCGAGTACGGCCCCAATTGCAGTGTCGGAAGCGTCACACTGTATGGACAATGGGGCTCCTTCGATGGGATGTCGAAGTAAAGTTGCATTCGCCAGCTGCTCTTTCGATAAGCGAAAAGCTTGGTCAGCTGACTCGGTCCATTGAATCGGTCGTTTGTCGTTTCGTTTGGCTCCTACTAGGTATTCGTTCAGAGGAGCCTGGACCTGGGCGGCGTTTCGAAGCGTTGGGCGATAAAAGTTTAACATGCCCAGATAACGCCTAAGTTCTCGCACATTCTTGGGGCGAGGAAACTGCATTAGTGCATCCACCCTGTCTTGTAATGGGCGGACGCCTTGGCCATTTATACAATAGCCAAGGTACTTGACTTCCGATTCTCCGAGGTGGCACTTGTCTGGATTGATTACCAGGCCGAAATCTCGGAGGCGCTCGAACACTTGCTTCAAATGGGAGCGATGTTCGGTCATGTTTTTCGATGCTATGAGTATATCGTCGATATACGCATAGCAGAAGTCAAGTCCGCGGAGAGCCGAGTCTATGTAGCGCTGGAACGTTTGCGCTGCATTTCGGAGACCGAATGTCATCACCTTGAACTCGAATAGTCCAAAAGGTGTGGTTACCGCGGTTTTCGGTATATCTTCGGGAGCCACCGGAATTTGGTGGTACGCCCTCGTGAGGTCGAGGGTCGAGAAAACTTCGCACCCCTGCAGCTTATAAGAAAAGTCGTGCAGGTTTGCTATCGGATACCGATCGGGTGTCGTCACCGCGTTCAGCATTCGGTAATCACCGCATGGACGCCACTCGCCGTTGCTCTTTTTGACGAGATGGAGTGGGCTCGCCCAGGGGCTATCGGATGGCTGGCAGATTCCTAAGTCGAGCATATACTCGAATTCTGCACGAGCCTCACGCAATTTTTCGGGAGCCAATCTGCGCGGGCGTTGGCTCACTGGGGGGCCGCGCGTTTCAATGTGATGAAAAACGCCGGCTTTTGCGCGTCGGGGATTACTGAGCGGAACTGTAATGTCCGCAAATTCGCGCAACAGATCGCTGAATGGACCGTTTGCGGTTGTGCACGTTAACGTCAATGCCTTTCCCGCCTTTGCGTTTACTGGCTGAGAAAGAGACGTTAACGGGTCCATCAGTCTATTACGTGCTACGTCCACTACTAGTTTATAGTGTCGCAGCAAGTCCGACCCTATTAGAGGATCGGTGACATCGGCTACTACGAAGTACCATCGAATTGGTCGACGTAGGCCTATTTTTAGTGTTATTAATTTCCGTCCGTAGGTTTTAATTGGACTATTGTTCGCGGCGAACAATCTCAATTTACCCGGCAACCGATTTGCAGGTGCGTATGAGCGCGGAAGAACGGAAATATCCGCACCTGTGTCAATAATGAAGTCCATATTTAACTTCGAATCGTATATTGACAAGCGACTTAATTGGGGGTTGCCGGCCGTTTGCGCTTTTTCTACGGTCGGCAGTTCTAGTTTAAAGAACTAGCCTGTATTGCCGGCACATGTGACCAGTTGCAGGGTTGCCTGCACTTCCTGGCTTGTGCCCCGAAACGATGGTGGAAGTAACACCTGCCCAAGGTGTTTTCGTTGGTTGGGGTGCGCGATCTACCGCGCCCGCGTCTAAAGTTTTCGCGCGACCTGCTTCGTCGCCGTGATCTGTCACGGCCAGGCCATGAATTGTTCCCCACGCTGAGGTTATTCAGTTGCGCTTGCAACTGCTGAACCTGCCTGCCTAAGCGTTCTATCTCATTGCTCGTTTGTGTTGCATGAGTGCACGTTACCGTGGAGGTTCGTGGTTGGGGCAGAGGTGGATTTTGCGCGGGGTTCGTTGCCGGAAGGAATTGGAGATCCGTTTGGGATCTATCCGTGGTCATTACTGCCTCGGCGTGTCGCGCTAGCTCATCAAGACCAGATTCGGCTAGAGGCGCGACGATTGCCTGAACGTATTCTGGTAAAGATTCTCGAAATATAGCCGTTAAGGCTGTCTCGGACATGTCCGTTCCGGCCAGCGCACGGAAATAGGCGGCGCGCTGGGATGGTCGCATCCCAGAGGTGTCGGTCGACCGTAATAAACGTCGCAAGCGATTTTGCGGCGTTTCGCTATAGGCGTTAGTCACCATTTCTTTAAACGCCGTGTACGGTTGCGGAGATGGGGTTTTTATCAGACACTTCGCATATGGAATTAATTTTGGGTCTTGTACCCGTGTTACCACGAGGAATTTCACTTCCTCGTCGGTGATTCCTTCCACTCTGAAAACCCTTTCGGCGTAACCGAACCAGTAATCTGGGTCGTCGGACGTGAAGTCCGGTAATATTGCGTTACGCAGTTGTGGGCGGTGGTCCGCCTGGAATGGGATGTCGGCTTCTTGACGGAGGGCAGGAGCCTGTGATGTCGTTGGCGAAGGTCCGGCGTCGTTTGCCATTTTCAATTTTTCGGCAGCTGGTTTCGATCTAGCGGTTACTGTCGACTTGGGGAGGTTTCGCGTTAATTTTCTCTGTGGGAGAGCGATTATATTTCCTCTCAACGTTTTCGCTTTCTGTATCGAAGCTTGCGATCTTGTGGTTGGCATCTACTACCGTCGCTCGGTGCGCGGATCGCCTGTTAAAGAGAGGTTCGCGTTTACTTTTTTCGAAAAGTCTTTCGAGTGGAACGCGGTAAAACGACCTGCTGATTCCAAAGATTTACAGGGAAAAGGCCTAGCACAAAAGGATTCTATCTATTTTCCAAAGATAGTAAAAAGGGTGGGCCTACACCAGAGGATCCTACGTGTTGTTCGACTGTGCTGGCAGCGGACAGAGAGAAACTTTTCCGTTCGGAGGAGGACAAGCAGTACGAGGAGGTAAGAACTATCAAGGTTTTTCGCGGATGCGCAGCTATGTCTGCGTTGATTTTATTTCGGGGGATTAATTTCCCTTGTATTTCGCGGTCGTCACGAAAGGAGAAAACGAGAAAAAATTTTTTTTTTTTTTTTTTTTTTTTTTTTTTTTTTTTTTTTTTTTTTTTTTTTGAGTGTGTCGTCGGTTCGCGTGTGCTTCGGGCTCTGAAGGAGCTTACAAAAATCTTTAATCACTATGTAATTTCTCTGGGTTTTGCTTCTAGGTTTACTTTTTTTTTTCTTTTTTTTTTTTTTTTCAATTTTTCTTACGGGTTAGCTTTGCAGTTTATTTAATAACTACCTATCGAGCACAAATGCAATTATAATTTAGGAAAGAATTTTAGTACTAGATGACATCCGTGCTGTCTCGGAGGTGAAATAATTTGAAAATAATCTCTATACATCTTAAGAGATGAGCACGTACATTATTGCGATATTATATAATGTAGATTAATTTCGTTGTTGTTTCAAACCCTTCTGTTTCAATAATTTAGTGTTTTGTTTACCTCTGCTCGAATTAGACTTGCGTATATTCTTATATGATTTAGTAGTATCGTAAATTGATTTCCTTTGTTTCAAATACAAATTTAAACGGACTGCTTTAAGTTTCTTAAATTTTTGTACCAGACAACAACTTGGATTTCTGCTTTATTCCTACTTATCACAAAACTAGAAACTTGAAATAGAAAGTAAAAACGTTTTGTTTTGTTTTCATTTGGTTATATAAAATGAAAGGGTCCGTTTAAAGGTTGTATTTGTTTTTTTGTAAATTTATGACTATTAATGTTTTAAGTTTTTCTCAGAAGGAGCTTTGTCAATTTAAAAAAATTGTTTTTCACTTATCGGCTCAGAAGGAGCTCGCACAAAGAACTAAATACATGTTTTAAATTTTATTTCAGCAATGAAGCAAAAAAAAGGAAAAAAAGGAATATAAAAGAAAGAAAATTGCTTTTAAAAACTTGCGGCTTTCTGCTACCGTTGTTGTTTCTGCATTCAGGGCGTCGTGATGAGTCCTGGTATCCTGTCCGAAATTGGGCGGCAGTCAGGTGGGCACTGTGGGTGGTCGGGTCACTTTCCACTGTCACATGCACTGGGTGTCACTGCAACTGTTTTTTGTGTTGTAATTGTTACTATCACTGTTTGTATTGTGATCAGTAGAAAGTTCTTTAGTTTCGCGGCACTGGCACTGGAACTGTCTGTATTTGTGTTGAGTTTCCCGAACTGTTTTATTTTTTTATTTTTCGCGTGTTCACTGTTTTACGAAAAATTTTGCTTTTCGCGTGTTCTTATTTCCCACGTCGGGAAGTCACCACTTTGGCGGTATTGTCTATGATATACGTTGACGCTGGTGTTCCGCCTGAACACTGTAACACACACAAATAAACAACCTGGAACAACGGGCGAATGCACAAAAACACAAAACACAAAAGGTATAGTTTCTTGCAATTTTATTTTTATGGACAATTTTTCCTTTTTGTTGTCTTACAATCGCGACACGAGATTCGTTGTTGATTTCGCACGTAGTTGCGTATATATAAATTTTAAAATGTCATCTGTATCTACAAGAGTTATCATACGAAGACACGCAGCACTAACGATGCACACTCGTCACGCGAATATCTCCCCGTTGGGATTCCTCGATGAAGTTTTCTATAGTTCTAGACCTCCTCGGATGCTCAATCAAAATTCGACCTCGCGATATGGATGTTCGTAAAAAAAACTAGCTTTCGTCTCGTTGACGATCGAAATCACTCTGCCGCCCTCAACCATATCCTGCTCACACGATACCCAGATTCAAAACTGGTATCTGTATCTATCCAAAAACAATATTCCCTATTTGCTCTGCTAACAGAACTTCCGAATTTCTGTTAGCAGCATGTTATCACCTCCCACGGGATATTTTTTTGTTTCCTGGAAGGGGAAGGTCATCTTGCATACATCATCATTATCGCTGAGAGAGTTTCATTTCCACAGCCTTCTGTTTGCACAGAACATCTGGCGCCCAGACCAGAGATATTCGGCGATTGTTTTGACGTGCAGTCGGTGGGTGTTATTTGAACTTGTACCCGGAATCGAAATCCATTAGATCTTTATAATGGTGCGAAATTCTAGCGTGGCCGTGGGACCGGAGTATTGCCTTTGTTGGCTTAACTCCTCATAAATCATCGGATATCTCGTTGAGATATATTCGATTGCGATAGGTCGTGGCTGCCTTCTGTTGTTCAACGGATTTGGGTGGTCCTCGTGTTAGATTACCCGCACGTGCATCCGTTGATCGGCTCATTCTTTGATGTAGCAATTCTTTTGTATCGAATTTCGGAATTGCCGGTTCGATGAGATGTTCCTGGGCGCAGGCAGCATGTATGGCATTTTGGGAATTGGTTTTTTTTCTTAGGATTAGAACGCATGGATGTTTATGCCTTTGTTTCAGGCATGAAGAGTTATAATTGTTGAGCTTGACCTAAAAAGCTTTGGGAACGTTCAGTTCCTTGCTTTTTTGGTGTCGGTCTCAACGTTGGCTGCGAGTTGCAGGCCCTATCGCGGGCTTTGGGGCACGCGTCTGTGGGCGCGTGCAACGCTCTCAGGTAAGTACGTTCTTTGAAGATAGGAACCTTACCTGAGTAGACTTGTGCGTTCGTAGAACGCTACAAGCCTGCCCGGAAAGTCCTTTGTGGCAAGATGTATGGAAGTAGACAGCGCGGCAGACCTTGTCTGCGATGGAGGGATGGCGTAGACCAGGACGCCCAGAGCCTGGGAGTGCCAAACTGGATGACATCGGCTCGAAATCGAGACCAGTGGAGAGATTTGTTAAATAAGGCCAAGACCGGATCCCGGTTGTAATGCCGATGAGGATGATGATGATGATGATGAAGAAAATTTGGATATCCCAACTAAGAGACGTGGTCCACATCTTGATTGAACTCAAAAGCTATCCGGACAATTAAAACAGCACCAATTGGTTGGAATTTCTGAAACCAATAAACGTATAAGAAGAAGGTGTCGTGTATGCCATGCAAATAAAATACGAAAAACCACCAATCTTATGTGTAAAGGTTGTAAAGTCCCTTACATTTAAAAGATTGCTTTGCTTCATATCATTTGAAGAATAACTATTGAAAGAATATTCTATACACATAGCATTGTAACTTAACTTGTAAAAAACCTTGTAACTTAAATAAAATGTAATGTAAGCTCAATGTAAACTTCTATTTAGAAATGGACTATTTCAATAAAAAAATTATTTATGGTCACACTGCAAGGGCAATGTGCAGCGAAAATAATCTTATCTCGGGAGCATATATCCCAAATGACATGTACCTGGAGAATACACTCCAAAGTGGCTTTATCCCACCTGAAGCGTTCCATCTCTTGGATAGAAAAGGTCTTCTCCAAAACAAGCACGGAGTTCCTATTATTTACCACGCTTTTCGTGGTACCAGGGATAAACTGATTCCTTATCACAATGATATATCAAATGCTGCAGTTCACTTGCGCTTTAGCATGGCAACAGGCGATCGAGATAAATTTATAAATGACCGATCCCATCCCAACTGTTGGTGGATTGACAATGAAGAAAGGGGTTAAATCCCCAAATATAGTCAGATCTTCAGACTCTACGTTTCCCTTCCCATTTCTCATTTCCCTTTTCATATATATTTATTCCTCCTTTTCGTTTCCATTTTGCATTAAGATTCCTTTTCGTTTTAAAATCTCTATGTTAACATTTTATTATGGGGACATTCCGGTTTGTCGGGTCAAAAAATAGGTTATTTTCATGATTTTTTTTAGGAGAAAGTATTAAAGATATAAAAACATTTTTTTTTTTAAACATTTTATTCATCTTTCGACTACGTTTGTAAGGTTTGTCGAGTCACTCCGGAACCGAACCCCCTCCGCCCACCCTTTCAGGTGTTCAAAGTTGGCCATCTGCTCGTGTAAGGGTTATTTTCGTCCCCGGTGGAAAAATACAAGAAATGCAAAAAGTTTATTGAACTTAAATACATTTAGCCCAATGTGAGTGAACATTTTTTTAAAATTGATAGAAAACAACAAAATGGCGGACTATTGAAAAAAAATTGATTTTTCGGCCCGTTTTTGCTCTATTTTTTAGTTATAACTAAAAAAATAAATAAATAAATTAAAAAGTAATTCACTCACAATTTGCGTGTGCTTGTTAAAAATATGTGTCCGAACTTTCATAAGAATCGCATGCACCGTTTTCATATTATCGCTTACACCGCACTCAAAAAAGTCGTTTCGAGAAAAACGCATTCAAAGTTTGGAGATAAATTAGACAAAAGATAAAAGTGATTTTTTTCATGAAATCATCGGGATTTTTTATACTAACAACTAGACATCTATTCCTGGACCATAAACAAGTCCTTCCACGATTTCGAATTGGCCCTCCAGTTGCATTTTCGCCTTTTTCCTCGCTGTTCGTGCCTCGTGCGAGTTGTATACTAGGCTGCGGTCAGCGTTCGCAAACGCTCTCGCAGCGTACCCAATTTTGCATTATTGGCTTTACGGGTAAAACCCTTCATTAAACATACAAACTGCGGTAAGAGCCGCAACTTCAATGATTTTCTTACCACTGTATGTGTGTTTTGGCGCCATTTGCCAGATAGTAGCATTGAAACGTTCGTTGTTATTTTGCGTGAAACCTCCCTCGCATTTTTTAACAAATCGAGATCTGTCAGTTTAACGTAAACTGGGTAAGTAGCTGTTCATACTTCAGGATCTAAGGGAGGTTTGTCGTGGTGGAACTTTGACAGCTCATTCGCAGCTTCCGCGCGTTTCCATTTGCACCATGACTCCGGGCCCTCTGGACAGTTTTGATGTTGCGGATTTTCATCGGTTGATATTTTGTGGTAGTATGTTGCCCAAATTTCTTTCGCCATTTCTTCAGCAGAGTGAGCATTGCGTCTAATCGCAAGTTCGTCATAAGTCGTCGGTTCTGTTATCATGTTTGCCGTAAGTTTGCCAGGATCGGCTCCTCCTAATTGGTCTGTTTTTTTTTTTTTTTTTTTTTTTTTTTTTTTTTTTTATGACACCGCGTAATTGCGAACCGATTCGCTTTCCCACGTGATTGATACACTCGGCCTTTACATCATTTGGAAATGATTTCTGTAACGCATTCATTATTTTTACATCCCCGTCTACAACGTGCAGATCAAAAGCTCGCTCGAACATCTCTAACATTCCGTCAGGCTCCATTTTACCCGAACTTCCATTGTGATCCAATGTGCAAACTGGTTCGTGCTCATCCCACCAAGTATCAAATTCAGGGGTGCCTTTCTTTGTTTTCATAAGATTGCAGCCTTGGCAATAACGCGATTTCACAGTAAGATCGAGAACTTTGTTTGTTTTGTTGCCGATCAATGTCATAACGCCATAATTAGCAGTATGACCCCTTTTGCTCCAACCACCATCTCCAGAAGGAGTACATTTTTTATCTTCACTTTCATCAGTTTTTTCTCTTTCTTCTTTGCTAGCCTTTTTTATCACGGAAGAAAAAACGACGCTACAAGCGGTGTGTGCATTATCGAGAGCAGCGTAGTAGATGTGTTTCGTAAATTCGCCAATATACATCAGTGAAGTGAAACAATGTAATCCATTTAACCCGACACCCAAGATGCGCATTACGAATACTATTCTACGATTAATTTCGTAAGCTTTGTTGGAGATTCGTGGACAGGACTCAATGACCCTCTCACCACAGTTGCATTCGACGATCAGTTTGAAGCGTAGGCCTTTCTCAGATTTTTTTGAAAGGTTTATCGAACCGTCACAGTTTTTACACTTTATAATGTTTGAAAGTTCGGAAAAAACTGAAAAAAATTTAACATCACGTATACTGCCGTCACTGTGACCGTTGGAGCGAAGTCGGGCGATGTAGCCAATTTTTGTGCCGATGTAGTCGCATGCTCCGTTTCTAGTTCATTTACAGTTCCCATAAATCCTATTCGTTTTTTATATCGACTCCCTGGACGCACCCCTGACTAACGCGAACCTTTAACGTTTTTAAACATCATGTTAGAAAAATTTACCGTTGAAAAATGTATGAAACGGACGCCTAAATGCGAGCACTGTACGGTCTGAGACCACGTTTACACTAAATACTTTCTCCTCCTCATGAAAAAGAAACAAAGAAACATCAAAAATACCTACCCCGCGACATCACCGGTAGGAACATCTTCCATAGTCACCAAACAAGAAAAAACCACCACCACCGTGCAACGGGCAAGTTGGTTTCATATATATGAAACTAACTAAAACTCAGGCAATCGCAGGTCACCCGCAGTACGCCCGAATGTAAAAACAACATACACAGGAGCGACTATCCATTACCGCTTATGAACATGTTGTTCAGTCGCACAAGATTGCGACATATTCAAAGAAGTGGTAGTTGGCCCAAGCCAACAGCGAAGCAAATTAATGCCCATAAATGTATAGTCTGCATCTTTCTAAATACACGGTAGTTGCCACCTATGGTACGAATTTGTATCCGCGGGAGACCCGACCCTTTAATGACCTATAACTTTGGAACCGCCTAAGATTTCGTTTCCAAATTTTAACATATTAGTTTTGAAGGATAAAACTATCGATTAAGCAAAAAAAAAATGATTTTTTGAACCGAATAAACCGGAAAGGCCCCTTAATATGTTTGTTAATATTTTTTTTTGTTTGTTAACTTGTTATTTTATGTTGTTATTAAAAAAAAAAGACAGAGAGAACTTCTTCCGAGAAATATATATAAATATAAAAATATAAGAATATTATTGTACGCCGAAAGGCATTACACAAACTTGTATGGTGTAATTTAGAATGCTCGTGTAGAGGCAGTAAATTATTTTAAGAATAAGAAAAGTTTGTAAAATAGGATTTAGCATTTTAGTCCTAAGTCAACATTTGTTAAATTATTGTACAATAAATGCGTTATTCATCGTCATCATCATCACGGACGTAGATCCAAAAACCATAAAAAAATAAGTGAGAACACGCGGTCCATAATATGGATGTAAAGCAAATGGATGCCAAAATGGTAAATCGGAGAAGGCAAAATACGGACCTAAATCTGAAGGCTAAACGCCTTAGAACAAATGAAAATAAGGATACAGACACATTAATTGTCAACAGCAACGACGAAGACAACACCAATGGAGCCCAGTACTCAGGGGCTGGAAACCAATTCAAAGAACTACCTGTCAGCGAAACAAATGCAGACGCTAGCAATCAGATCGAGGTCCTCAAGAGGCTCATCCATGAGATCAGTCTTAAGAAACAACAACTAGATAAATAAATGGAGGAAGTTGTTAAACTAAAAAAAACAACCTGAGCCAGAACGAGCGAAAAACGAAAATGGTACAAAAACAACAGCAAGAACAAAGACAACAGCAACCCACGTAGACAAAGAAAACACGACAGGGTGAGGAAACTCAACAACAGGAATCACATCAACAACAACAGCAGGAACCGCATCAACTGCAGGAACTACACCAACAGCAGGAAACATCTCAGCCGGTGCCAGTCAAAAAAAGGGAGAAAGTACATCCTATCTACATCAGCTACATGGAGTCAAAGGATCTCATAAAATTGGGTGAGTTGACATGCAAAACTTTTAAAACAAAACGGATAAATAA
The DNA here is from genome assembly GCA_963931805.1 of Microdon myrmicae. Classification (NCBI taxonomy): domain Eukaryota; kingdom Metazoa; phylum Arthropoda; class Insecta; order Diptera; family Syrphidae; genus Microdon; species Microdon myrmicae. The sequence continues at coordinate 60,612,156 of OZ007501.1, forward strand.
TTTTAAGATAAGTTTTACATGCGATGATTTAGAAGGGTATAACAAAATTAAATCGGCATTGGGGAAATCCAAAAGCGAGTACTACACGTGCACTCCTAAATCGAAGAAAACTGTCTCCATGCTCCTCAAAGGAGTTGATCCTTCCTTTACTCCCGAAGAGGTGCTCGAAGAACTAAACAGCTTCGAAAACGATACCTTGATATTTACAGGTGTGAAACCGTTTTCTACAGCAAATTCGAGAAATCGCAACCGTAAGTTGCCTTTCTTCATTGTGTCGCTAAGCCCCAATAGTAAAATTTATGGACTTAGATATATTAAATACATTAATCATCAAACAATAAGTTGGGAGAGAATAAAGAAGTGCTACCGCGTATTGCAGTGTATGGACAGCGCACGCTTCGGACGTGTGGCAGCGAATTGCAATATGCATTTCAGATACGTCAAATGCCTAAACAAACACCATTGGAGAATGTCCATTGGGCAAAGAACAGCTCCCGGATAGAAGTAAACTATCCTGTGTCCACTGTAACAACTCCGGTCATCCTGCTAACTTTAGAGGTTGCCCTAAGTACCAACAACTAAAATCAAAGTTGGAAGCCAGAAAGAAGCAAGTTGAAGAAGAGAAGCGAATCACGTGTCTGGGGGCACCACTCCAACAGAGTCGGTGTCTAAGTTGGGCTTTTGGTAACAAGATTAGAGGATATAGAAGATGAGGAACAAGGAAAGATGACGGCACCCTTCGAGAAATCATATCAACGGAAAACGAATTGTGAACACATGGTCCACCCACCAGTCAAGAAAGATACCTGGCTTGGGGACTATTTCATCCTGCGGCACAATGGAACGAAGGCTGCTATTGATCAGCAGATTATTCTTCCAGATTCATCGATGACACAGAGGGATTCACGATCCAAAAGAGGACTACGTCCAAGAAGTTCATCGATGACACCAGGGATTTACGATCCAACCAACATTCAACATTAAACGCACAAGTCAGACCAAAACTAAATAGTAATTAATTCAACCATAGTGACCTCAACCAATGGGATAACGCAAATACAGATCACATCGTTGCCGCAGCTAATGCGGCAAATATCGCCTCTCAGGCAACCCCTCCACAACATGTCGGAGAATATCAACAACAAACAACGACGGCCTTATCTCGAGCTACAACGTTAGCACACAATGGCCAACTTCGCCCCTTTTATCAGATATACACACACACTGATAACATCAAGTATGTTATTATAACATAACTCATTATATTTCATAACTGAGATCAATTAATAGAATCAATATATAGTATAACAATATAAGTAATTATTGCCACCCTCTGCGCCGCGTCGGTTCTTGAGTGGAACATTCATTGAAAGTTCTGGCTCTTAACCACCACCATCCGTATACAATCAGCGACAGGTCTCAAGGTGAACCAACTAGTGGAGTTGTATTTGCAATTCCCAGTGGGCAAACATTCATTGAACCAACTAGTTGAGTTGGTCTTGCTGTGCCACGTGGGCGAACAATTATTGAACCAACTAGTGGAGTTGGTCTTGGTCTTGCTGTTCCCAGTGGGCGCTGACATGCCCCTTCGTTGATAGCCCAAAGGAAAGACCCTTTTGTCTAAGTGTCATCGCCGGCCCGGCAAGATGTTGCAGCACAAATCAACAACAAACAACAATAGGGGGTGCATCGATTCCTCAAGAAACAACAAAAGGGGAATCGATTCATCATAAATTCAAATAACCAATTCACCTGTCATTGGAGCAACAGAAATTCACCACATTCATCACGAAGGTATGCAACAGAATTTACTAAACTGTTGCATCGATATTACAACTGAGAAGGCATTAAGTTCGACAGAACAGTTTTTACGGTAATTTCCTGGTCCATGACACGGTGCTTTTTGATCGGATGACACTAACGGCAAACGATGGTACGAGGTATATTAACGGGCGCATAGAAAGAGTTTTTGCTTCTTCTTCGTTTATCGCTTGTGCTGTCCAATTCGGAATCATCGTTTAGTGATCTAGACTTTAAATTATTTCATGTGGCCGTTAAAGTGGCAATTTTTAAGTAATAGTGAAAATAAAGTAACTTATTGTTAAATGATCTACGATTTTGTTTTGACGCTATCAAACCTTGTGAAGGCTGTTCCCAAACCAACTATTGGAGTTGGCCGTTGGATGGATTGTTGTTCCCAAACCAACTAGTAGACTTGGCTTTTGCTGTCACCAGAGCGTGAAACATTGCTGATATACATAATATATAAAATAAAAAAACCTAAAAATCATAATAATGTTACCAGATTCAAGTGTTCCTTTTTTCTTCTCTGACCTAATTTGTAAATTTTGTTTAAAGTAACAACAATAAAAATAAAAATACTGTACACCGAAAGGTAACATATTTGTATAGAAAACAAAATAAATGTACGTACAATAATTTAGAGCCAGTAATAAGAAATAATACAGAGCCAGTAAATTACATCAAAATATAACATGTTAAAATAAGGTTAGCATTTAGTCTAATATTGTAAGAAAACCTTATATGTACTCCTTTTTTTAAATGAGTTTAAAAACAAAAAGAAAAAACACTTCGAAAATACTTTCTAAAAACGACCAAGTGTGAAAACTGAATCTGATCTGTACCACATCTTCGCTCACGGGGGCGATGGCCATCATATCCGTTTGGGGTATGCATCCACACGCTATCACCGTGCATGGCTGATATTTTTTAACTCAAAAGTGTTTTCTAAACATCTATATATCTTTCCGGTTAGAAGAAGTTACTATCACTCCTATTTTCGGGATAAAGCTCGAATAGTGTTAACGACAAGGGACATTATAAAACAGTCGATGTTATGATTGTATTTATATTTTTATTAGAACATTTTCCGAGAATCAAACGGGATTATCGAGCAAACATTAGCAATAGATCGGTATTTTTAAAACCTACATGATACAGTTATACAGCTAATGGCTTTATCGGTGTTCAGGATTCTCGTGGTGAGGATTCTTATGGCAGAATTGGATGTGTCCTATTTACTGGCGGTAAAGGAACTGATATATTGGGAGGATTTGTTGCCGGGCATAATGGTGGTAGAATCGGAAGTGTGTGATTTCCTGGGGATGTGCCATTTGCTGGTGGTAGACTCGGGAGTGTGCCATTTGCTGGTGGCGGAATCGGGGATGTGCCATTTACTGGTGGCGGAATCGGGACTGTGCTATTTCCTGGTGGCGGAATCGGGACTGTGCCATTTCCTGGTGGCGGAATCGGGGATGTGCCATTTCCTGGTGGCGGAATCGGGGATGTGCCATTTCCTGATGGCGGAATCGGTGATGTGCCATTTCCTGGTGGCGGAATCGGGGATGTGCCATTTCCTGGTGGCGGAATCGGGGATGTGCCATTTCCTGATGGCGGAATCGGGGATGTGCCATTTCCTGGTGGCGGAATCGGGGATGTGCCATTTCCTGGTGGTAAATGCCCTGGTGGTAAATGCCCTGGTGGTAAATGTCCTGGTGGTATATGGCCTGGTGGCTTGCCATCACCAGGAGCTGGTAACGTTGCAACCTCCTGAGATATAATTGCAATCAAGGAAAGCCCAAAATAAGTTACCAACTTGTAGTTCATTTCGAAAACTGATACAACTCTTTCTGTTGATTTATTGAGAATTTCTCTCACTTTTATACCAATTCGATTTCACGTTACTCGACCTTCGCAGGAAAATAATACAATCCTCATCATTGATTAATTGTATTTTGCTAATTACCGTTTATAAACAAAATTATCATGTGGAAATTTTTCGACGGCATTATCTATTTGAAAAGTGGAGCAGCTGTCGCGAAATAAAAATGTTCTATTGAATATTTAAACAGCAAACCAAACAAATCAGAGTTTATACATCAGTGCTACATGAGATCTTGATATCTTAACGCTTTGTGTAAGCATATGTTTGCTGTAGGTTTTTAAATCATGGTCCAATTCATTGGGTCGAGAATGAGTCACAAAAGTGTCAATCGAAAAGTACAAACCCAACAGTTTATCATATTTCACATGTGTGTTTGAAATGTTTTGAATGAAACATTTACCCGCTGTCCTTGAAATATTCGAAATGAGAAACGCATTCGTGACTTAAGCTGATATAATATTCACGTGCAACCAGGTCTACGAGTAAATATTATAGTGAATAAATTTATTCGTTTCGTCCTTTTTCTTCATGGATCGATCAACTGCGACGGTTCGCACAAAATGATGAAAGTTCCTCTGCCTTGGTTTACTGTGTTTATAAGTTCTTATTTTTGTTACTACTACTACAATCTCTTTAGATCTACAAGTTCTTCTTTTTTTGTTCTTATTAAACCAAATTAACATTTACATCAATTAAATGATTTGCAACAATGTTTATGAAGCACTTTACGCCACTTCTACTTTTTACGTAGCTTGGGCTCCACTAATCTTTTGAGGATAATTTATTACGAGGGTTGCCTTTTATATTTCGGGATTAGAGAACAAAAACAAATATTGATCATCGAAAATCACTTTATTGTTTTTCAAAATATTCCCCATGAAGGTCTATACACTTTTGCATGCGTTTGAACCAATTGTCGAAGCAGTTTTGCCACTCTGATTGAGGTATCTCCAACACATGCATTCTGAATGCAGCAACCGCTTCTCCAGGTGTCGAAAAACGTTGACCTCTCAGTTTGTTTTTACGTACGGGAATAAAAACAAGTCATTCGGTGCCAAGTCAGGACTATACGGCGGATGACCCATCAAATCGATGTTTTGGGTGCTCAAAAATGCAGTTGTCGCAGCCGATGTGTGAGAGCTCGCATTGTCGTGGTGAAGAGTGATCCGTCTTCGGCGGTTGGTTTTCCTGATTTCTTGGAAGACAACTGGCAAACAAATGGTTGTGTACCGCTCAGAATTGACTGTTCTGCGTTGTTCTAGTGGTACGGTTGCGACATGTCCAGTTTTTCCGAAAAAACAGGCGACCATTTGCTTAGAAGTGCTTCGTGCGCGAACAACTTTTGTTGGATTTGGCTCATCTTGAAACACCCAGACAGTCGACTGCTGTTTACTTTCGGGCTCATACGCATAAATCCACGATTCATCATCTGTCACGATGTCATAGACGTGTTTCGAAACACCGCGACCGTATTTTTTGAGCATTTCTTTCGACCAATTGACACGAGCATTTTTTTGGGCGATTGAGAAATTGTGTGGAATCCAACGCGAACAAATTTTTTTGACAGTCACATCTTTATGCAATATTGAATGTATGCTGGTCTCACTAACGCCTAAGGTTGTCTCATTCTCACGATAGGTCACATGACGATCTTCCAATATCAGTTCGCACACAGCATCAATGGTTTTCGGAACAACAACTGATTTTGGACGACCTTCACGAAATTCATCTTGGAGTGAACTACGACCACGATTGAATTCACCATACCATCGATAAACACTGGTCCTTGATGGAGCTTCATCGCCAAAAATTGAATTAAGTTCATCCATGCACTGTTGCTGAGTTAATCCACGCCGAAAGTTGTAAAAAATAATCGCACGAAAATGTTAACGATTTAATTCCATTTTTGGGCCGAGATGAATCTTTTAAGTTACTGTAAACAACACAAATAGCGCTCGTATGTCAAAACGTTCTGAGTGCGTATAACCTCAAAAATGTCCAACTTTACGACAGAGCTGTCAATTGCCGGATTGCAACACTAGGGTTGCCAAATCCCGAAACATAAGAGGCAACCCTCGTATGGTATATTCGAATCTAAGTTTGCATGTTGGAGACGTGACTTTAAAAATTGCAGAAATTAGTCCTCGAAAAACTAGTTTGTTCAGCTACCTAAAGATTCCTCCTACAAGACGTTTGTAAGGTTTTAAAGGACCAAAAATACTTTCTTTGAGATCTACTATTGTTTATTTTTATTTAATCTATGGTTATAACCTTAAAGAAAATGTTTTAAATATATAATTTATTCTTAAATTCCGTACCACAGCCTATTGTGATGTATTTACAGTGTTGCCCTTTCGATTGTTCATTCAGCTACATACCTTAAAGAGGGTGCTAGAAAGAGCTGGTGCTTTTCTACAATGTTTGAAGAAGTGGCCCTTCTGCCTCGATTTTGTTGCTTTAGATTCCGGAGATTTTGGTATTCTGGTGTAATCATGTTTTGTTTCTTTTTTATATTTAACATTTTTTTTTTAACGCGCAAGATAAACTTTTCTTTGACCCCAACAAACCGACATTTTAATTGCTTTAGCCAATGTGAAGAGGCATTCAATTCTGTTGGCCTTCTATTGTTTCCTATATATTGTTTTAAATATGATAGTGTCTGTCATATTTTTGTTACACTTGAATACATACGAAATAAACTACTACTATATTTTTTTTACTACACTTCTCTCGTGAGATGCGAACCTTGATAATGGCAGATGAAAGAGAAGATACTTTTATAGATGAATGCGTAGATAATTTATGTGATATTCCTCGTGATAGTGATGACTCAATAATTTTAGAAGATAATCCAGATTGTGCAGAATATTCAAGTGGTTCAGAAATAGAAGTGCGAAGAAATCATCGAGCGCCATCCTTGCCGAGTGATTCAGAAGAAAGCGATCAAGATACGGAGTCGGATTTTGATCCACCTAAAAATAATGACGATTTCGAAGGTTTACTTGGGCCAAATGTATTTCCTAAGAATACAGATAAGATAGAAGATTTTTATTGGAGATGATTTATTTAAATTCATTGCTACGGAAACAAACAAATATCATGCATAAAATTCCCATAAGTTCAAAGTTTACAGAAAAGCTGCGCAATGGGTTGATGTCACTATACTCGAACTCAAAAAGTGGTTTGCTCTAGTAATTTTGATGGGCCTGACAAAAAAATCAAGGATAAACGATTATTGGTCCAAAAATCCTTTGATTGAAACTCCAATATTTTCTAAAACCATGCCCCGTAATAGATTTAAACAAATATTAGCATTTATAAATTTTTCTGATAATAATAATGTTCCTGACAATGCTGGCCGACTCTTCAAAATTCAACACATAATAAACTATTGTTCAAAAAAATTCCAAGAAAATTTCAAACCTGGGCAAAATATTTCCATTGATGAGGGCATAATACCATGGCGTGGAAGACTAAATTTCAGAGTTTATAACCCTTCGAAAATTACAAAGTATGGTATTCGAAGGGGGCGAACATACAGGGCAAAGTCTCTGATTGCTTTCAACCCAGCGAAGGCCAGGACGGTCCTTGTCCCTGTACAATCCAAGTTGACATGCAGTCTCCACGTGACACCCCTGGATAGCTACTTTGACACCCGCCAAGTAGTGAACCAATGCATGCAGCAACATCCTGAGAAAGGTTGGCGCAAGGCTAATAACCAGGCCCGTAAAAATGAATTATTATGGCAAATTTAACAAGCCTCGGATATGGACCGGATACACGACGACGACCACGGAAACGAAAATGGCTAAACGATTTGAGAATTTTCTCATGGAACGTACGCTCACTATACAGAGCTCGAGCTGCATAGCAGCTAGCCGATGCCCTGTCTGAATATAAGGCTGACATAACAGCATTGCAGGAAATAAGATGGACGGGGAGTGGTGTTATTCAAAGAAAAGAGTATGACATTTATTACAGCTGTCACGCAAAACACCATGTGGTCGGGGTAGGCTTTCTAATCAGCCAAAAATTGAAGCCTGCCATCATCGGCTTTTATGCAATAAATGAAAGGCTATGCACTCTTCGCGTGCGAGGCAAATTTAAGAATATAAGCTTCATAAACGTTCACGGACCTACAGAGGAGTCCCCTGACCACGAAAAAGAAGAATACTATGAGAACGTCGAACGGGCCCTCAATGCCTGCCCAAGATACGATGTGGAAATCGTTCTTGGGGATTTGAATGCAAAAATAGGTCGGGAGCCGGTTTTCAGTCACTACACAGATTCCCATAGTTTGCATGAGAACACTAATGACAATGGACTACGAGTCATCGAATTGGCAGCATCGATAAATTGGTCGTTGCGAGTACCAGGTTTCCGCGTAAAGATATCCACAAAGCTACCTGGGTATCACCTGATGGAGGCACTCGCAACCAAATTGACCACGTGCTGATAGATCGCCGCCACTCCTCGAGCCTAATGACGGTGTGGGGGTACGAAGTCGCGACGCCTCACGGTCGAGAGTTCTACCTCGTTCCCACAAACTGCTCACTGGACACAAAAGAGGAATTATTCACCACGGAAAAGGAAATGCAACACAACAAACTCGCCGACATTCCGTACACAAGGAGAAAAAGTTAAACGCGCTATTTTGTTCTTTAAGATTTGGTTTATTTTTTGGTCCGGTTTTACAATTTGTCAGTAGCCACTTAAGCAAAAAAAAAAACTTAAAATATAGGTTCACGCCGACGACTCACACTCGATTTTTCACGTCACACCGAACCGACGCGCGGTACGGTGGATGGCGGACGACCCGACCGCCACGGAGATTGAATTACGACTCAACGATATCTTGCTCGTTCAGAGCTCACTCGTTCATCGTGATCATGGTGGTATGTGTGCCTAGAACAAAGAAAGACCTAAAGTGCATTCCTAGGATACGATTTCGGTAAAGCAAATAAAACGGAAATCGTCGGATGCCAATGGAATCTTTGTTGGAACATGTGCGGCTAAACAAAGAGACGATGATCCGATGTGAACATGTGCTAATTGGTTTTAGCTAGGTTACTGGGAAATGGTGTCTATGGTATCGCTAGAAAGGGTACGTATTGAATACCCATTTGCATTGATTATGCTTGGATTTCAATTGATGCCAAGGGACGCGAAATGCGTATTTGCTTTGGGTTGCACATTGTGCGAGTCAGGGAATTTTATTGCTGGGAGAAAAACGTCTCCAGCCAATGTATACATAAAGAAATTTATCGTATACATGAATGAAGGTAGGAATAGGCGACGCCATGATAATTATCTCTGGCTGGAATGGTTACATGATATGTGAACCGAGGGTTTTTCTTTTCAGGAATTTGTCTGGTAACGATTTGGTTTAGAATACCAAATAAGCAAACAAAGAAATCTTACGGAAAATTGTATGCGAAGGGATGCATGAAAAGGTAAGTTTTCTTTATAGGGATTTTAAGATTATAGATGGTGATCTATATAATGCGTGAAGCATTTACAGGTACTAATACTGTTGCATTAGCAAACTAAAGGGAGTTGGGTAGTAGTTATGGGGGTTTTTCAGGTAAGTAGACCGTAGGGTTTGGCGGAACCGCCACAACGGTACGAACGTACCGAGGAGCCAACGTCGACTCGGATCACTATCTTGTTGGTACAGTTTTCTGAGCGCGGATTGCCTTACGGAGACCTATTGCATCCGCGGATCAGGTTCGCATCAACATGGCTGCCTTACGCAATGATAATACCACCAACACCTTTGGTCATGCCTTAAGACTCGGCCTCGAAGAGCTCGACGGAGGGAGTGTAAGTCCTGGGGGAAAAGTGTGGCGTGCATAAAAGAGAAATGGACACGCCTTAAGAATACTGTCATTAGTACTGCCAACTCCATCTTAGGCAGTAGTCTTAGAGATCGGAACGACTGGTTTGATGATGAGTGCAAACTAGCGACTGAACGTAAGAATGCTGCATACCGGGCAATGCAGCAGTCTCATTGGACGCGGGTGCACGAGGAGAAATACAAAGAGCTCAGAAGATCTGAAAAAAGACTTCACAGACAAGAGAAAAGTGCCTGGGAAAAATACTTTTTCTGTGAAATAAAGAAAAGTAGAGAGCGAGGTCCGCACCAGGCGCGGAAGTTCTACCAAATAATCCGCAGTATGACGCGGTACACACCACGCTGCACTTACTCCAAGGATAAAGAGGGTAATCTGATCACCGATCCTAAAGGCATTCTGGAGCGATGGGAAGTGCACTTCAATGAATTGCTAAATGGTCAGCTCACAGAAGGATTGGAGGCTCCACCAATGCAAGACCAAGACCAAATGCTGCCGCCACCAAGCATTGAGGAAACATTAAAAGCCATTAGACAGCTAAAATCAAATAAAGCCCCTGGAGCTGATGGCATACCAGCTGAGCTGATCAAACAAGGAGGGACAGCGTTACATCACGCAATTCATGAGATCGCGTTGCACGTATGGGAGCAAGAGGAGATGCCGGAAGATTGGCGTCGCGGTATAATTTGCCCTATACATAAGAAAGGAGATATCACACTGTGCAGCAACTATAGGGGTATAACATTGCTGAATACCGCCTATAAGATACTCTCCACTATCCTACAAGACCGGATAGCCCCATACGCTAAATCCATCATTGGTCAATATCAATGTGGCTTCATCCCAGGCAAATCAGCAATTGATCAGATTTTCACCCTTGGCCAGGCGATGGAAAAATGTCAGGAATTTAAGATTCCATTATATCATCTATTCATAGACTTTAAGGCCGCCTACGACAGCATAGCCAGGGTAGAACTATATAATGCCATGAGAGAATTCGGCATTCCAAACAAATTGATACGACTTTGTAGGCTGACCATGACCAACGTAACTAGTCAAGTAAAAGTAGTGGGATTGCTGTCCAAACCAATAAACATATATAATGGACTCCGACAAGGGGACGGTCTGGTCTGCCTCCTCTTCAACCTGGCGTTGGAGAAAGCAATCCGTGACTCTGGCGTTACAACGAGAGGCTATTGTCACCAAGTCCAGCCAGATACTTGCCTACCCAGATGACATCGACATCATCGGTAGAACCGAATCGGCGGTACAGGAATCCTTCACCCAGATCGAGCAGGCGGCACAAAAACTGGGACTGCACATTAATGAGGGAAAAACTAAGTACATGGTGGCAACTTCTGCGAAGAGAAGACCTAACGTTGGTCAAACTATCAGGGTAGCGGAGCACGAATTTGAAGTAGTGCAATCCTTTAACTACCTTGGGTCAATAGTATCAGCCGATAGCAATATGGAAAAAGAAATACGCGAACGGCTGATTAAATCCAACAAAGCCTACTATGGTCTATCAAGGCTCTTTAAATCCCGAAATTTATCCAGAACATCCAAGCTACTACTCTACAAGACCATGGTCTTGCCAGTACTCATGTATGGAACCGAGGCCTGGGTGCTTAATAAAAGGCACTCTGAACTCTTGGCCGCGTTCGAGAGAAAGGTCTTAAGGAGAGTTGTTGGCCCCGTATGTGAGAGAGGACGATTCCGGAGATGCTACAACCATGAATTGTACACAATCTATCTTGCAGCTAATATTGTAAGAAAAATCAAGCTCGGTAGGCTCCGGTGGGCGGGACACCTCGCTCGAATGAGTGAAGAGGAGCCTGCCCGGAAAGACCTTTGTGGCAGGATGTATGGAAGTAGACAGCGCCGCAGACCTTGTCTGCGATGGAGGGATGGCGTAGACCAGGACGCCCAGAACCTGGGAGTGCCAAACTGGATGACATCGGCTCGAAATCGAGACTGGTGGAGAGATTTGTTAAATAAGGCCAAGACCGGATCCCGGTTGTAGTGCCGATGAGGATAGTGATGATGATGAAGAAAATTTGGATATCCCAACTAAGAGACGTGGTCCACATCTTGATTGAACTCAAAAGCTATCCGGACAATTAAAACAGCACCAATTGGTTCGAATTTCTGAAACCAATAAAAGTATAAGAAGAAGGTGTCGTGTATGTCATGCAAATAAAATACGAAAAACCACCAATCTTATGTGTAAAGGTTGTAAAGTCCCTTACATTTAAAAGATTGCTTTGCTTCATATCATTTGAAGAAGAACTATTGAAAGAATATTCTATACACATAGCATTGTAACTTAACTTGTAAAAAACCTTGTAACTTAAATAAAATGTAATGTAAGCTCAATGTAAACTTCTATTTAGAAATGGACTATTTCAATAAAAAAATTATTTATGGTCACACTGCAAGGGCAATGTGCAGCGAAAATAATCTTATCTCGGGAGCATATATCCCAAATGACATGTACCTGGAGAATACACTCCAAAGTGGCTTTATCCCATCTGTAGTCGGGCGATTGTGCTACGACCGGGAAATAACGCGCACCGAAGAAGAGCTCCTGCGCTTCAGTAGGGCTATCTCCCACAGAGACCGGGACGATAGTATTAGACAGCGTCAACAGTTCTGGTGGTTGAATGGCATATAAAGACCTGGATACCAAAGTCGGTATAGAATCATAGTATCATCAGCTAGCTTACATAGACTTAGCTTTTCTAGAATTAGGGTAGTATAAGATTTAAGTTAAGTTAGGTTAAGTGCTTTTACATTAAAAAAAAAAAAAAAATGAAAAAAGTAGGTAAGTTAAGAAAGTTAAATTTTAAGAAAAAAAAAACAAAAAAAATTGACAAAGTTTTTCAAATTTTTCTTTGTATTTCAACTAATTATCAGTACTGCCACAAAGTTCTGTCGCCGAAAGGCAAATTATACAAATGTTAAGTAATGTTTAGCTTAGAGCGTCTGCGAAGGCCCAGTAAGTTATTATATAAGATAATTAAGCTAGAATTTAAGCATTTTTTGTCTAGCCTTTAATTTAGAAATTAAGAATATAAAAAGAAAAAGAAAAAATGTTTTAAAAATGAAAATGAAATGGCTTTATCCCACCTGAAGCGTTCCATCTCTTGGATAGAAAAGGTCTTATCCAAAACAAGCACGGAGTTCCTATTATTTACCACGCTTTTCGTGGTGATCGAGATAAATTTATAAATGACCGATTCAATCCCAACTGTTGGTGGATTGACAATGAAGAAAGGGGTTAAATCCCCAAATATAGTCAGATCTTCAGACTCTACGTTTCCCTTCCCATTTCTCATTTCCCTTTTCATATATATTTATTCCTCCTTCTCGTTTCCATTTTGCATTAAGATTCCTTTTCGTTTTAAAATCCATGTATGTTAACATTTTGTTAAGAGGACATTCCGGTTTGTCGGGTCAAAAAATAGGTTATTTTCATGATTTTTTTTAGGAGAAAGTATTAAAGATATAACAACATTTTTTTTTTTAAACATTTTATTCATCTTTCGACTACGTTTGTAAGGTTTGTCGAGTCACTCCGGAACCGAACCCCCTCCGCCCACCCTTTCAGGTGTTCAAAGTTGGCCATCTGCTCGTGTAAGGGTTATTTTCGTCCCCGGTGGAAAAATACAAGAAATGCAAAAAGTTTATTGAACTTAAATACATTTAGCCCAATGTGAGTGAACATTTTTTTAAAATTGATAGAAAACAACAAAATGGCGGACTATTGAAAAAAAATTGATTTTTCGGCCCGTTTTTGCTCTATTTTTTAGTTATAACTAAAAAAATAAATAAATAAATAAAAAAGTAGTTCGTTCACAATTTGCGTGTGCTTGTTAAAAATATGTGTGCGAACTTTCATAAGAATCGCATGCACCGTTTTCATATTATCGCTTACACCGCACTCAAAAAAGTCGTTTCGAGAAAAACGCATTCAAAGTTTGGAGATAAATTAGACAAAAGATAAAAGTGATTTTTTTCATGAAATCATCGGGATTTTTTATACTAACAACTAGACATCTATTCCTGGACCATAAACAAGTCCTTCCACGATTTCGAATTGGCCCTCCAGTTGCATTTTCGCCTTTTTCCTCGCTGTTCGTGCCTCGTGCGAGTTGTATACTAGGCTGCGGTCAGCGTTCGCAAACGCTCTCGCAGCGTACCCAATTTTGCATTATTAGCAATACGGGTAAAACCCTTCATTAAACATACAAACTGCGGTAAGAGCCGCAACTTCAATGATTTTCTTACCACTGTATGTGTGTTTTGGCGCCATTTGCCAGATAGTAGCATTGAAACGTTCGTTGTTATTTTGCGTGAAACCTCCCTCGCATTTTTTAACAAATCGAGATCTATCAGTTTAACGTAAACTGGGTAAGTAGCTGTTCATACTTCAGGATCCAAGGGAGGTTTGTCGTGGTGGAACTTTGACAGCTCATTCGCAGCTTCCGCGCGTTTCCATTTGCACCATGACTCCGGGCCCTCTGGACAGTTTTGATGTTGCGGATTTTCATCGGTTGATATTTTGTGGTAGTATGTTGCCCAAATTTCTTTCGCCATTTCTTCAGCAGAGTGAGCATTGCGTCTAATCGCAAGTTCGTAATAAGTCGTCAGTTCTGTTATCATGTTTCCCGTAAGTTTGCCAGGATCAGCTCCTCCTAATTGGTCTGTTTTTTTTTTTTTTTTTTTTTTTTTTTTTTTTTATGACCGCGTAATTGCGAACCGATTCGCTTTCCCACGTGATTGATACACTCGGCCTTTACATCATTTGGAAATGATTTCTGTAACGCATTCATTATTTTTACATCTCCGTCTCCAACGTGCAGATCAAAAGCGCGCTCGAACATCTCTAACATTCCGTCAGGCTCCATTTTACCCGAACTTCCATTGTGATACAATGTGCAAACTGGTTCGTGCTCATCCCACCAAGTATCAAATTCAGGGGTGCCTTTCTTTGTTTTCATAAGATTGCAGCCTTGGCAATAACGCGATTTCACAGTAAGATCGAGAACTTTGTTTGTTTTGTTGCCGATCAATGTCATAACGCCATAATTAGCAGTATGACCCCTTTTGCTCCAACCACCATCTCCAGAAGGAGTACATTTTTTATCTTCACTTTCATCAGTTTTTTCTCTTTCTTCTTTGCTAGCCTTTTTTATCACGGAAGAAAAAACGACGCTACAAGCGGTGTGTGCATTATCGAGAGCAGCGTAGTAGATGTGTTTCGTAAATTCGCCAATATACATCAGTGAAGTGAAACAATGTAATCCATTTAACCCGACACCCAAGATGCGCATTACGAATACTATTCTACGATTAATTTCGTAAGCTTTGTTGGAGATTCGTGGACAGGACTCAATGACCCTCTCACCACAGTTGCATTCGACGATCAGTTTGAAGCGTAGGCCTTTCTCAGATTTTTTTGAAAGGTTTATCGAACCGTCACAGTTTTTACACTTTATAATGTTTGAAAGTTCGGAAAAAACTGAAAAAAATTTAACATCACGTATACTGCCGTCACTGTGACCGTTGGAGCGAAGTCGGGCGATGTAGCCAATTTTTGTGCCGATGTAGTCGCATGCTCCGTTTCTAGTTCATTTACAGTTCCCATAAATCCTATTCGTTTTTTATATCGACTCCCTGGACGCACCCCTGACTAACGCGAACCTTTAACGTTTTTAAACATCATGTTAGAAAAATTTACCGTTGAAAAATGTATGAAACGGACGCCTAAATGCGAGCACTGTACGGTCTGAGACCACGTTTACACTAAATACTTTCTCCTCCTCATGAAAAAGAAACAAAGAAACATCAAAAATACCTACCCCGCGACATCACCGGTAGGAACATCTTCCATAGTCACCAAACAAGAAAAAACCACCACCACCGTGCAACGGGCAAGTTGGTTTCATATATATGAAACTAACTAAAACTCAGGCAATCGCAGGTCACCCGCAGTACGCCCGAATGTAAAAACAACATACACAGGAGCGACTATCCATTACCGCTTATGAACATGTTGTTCAGTCGCACAAGATTGCGACATATTCAAAGAAGTGGTAGTTGGCCCAAGCCAACAGCGAAGCAAATTAATGCCCATAAATGTATAGTCTGCATCTTTCTAAATACACGGTAGTTGCCACCTATGATACGAATTTGTATCCGCGGGAGACCCGACCCTTTAATGACCTATAACTTTGGAACCGCCTAAGATTTCGTTTCCAAATTTTAACATATTAGTTTTGAAGGATAAAACTATCGATTAAGCAAAAAAAAAATGATTTTTTGAACAGAACAAACCGGAATGTCCCCTTAATATGTTTGTTAATATTTTTTTTTGTTTGTTAACTTGTTATTTTATGTTGTTATTAAAAAAAAAAAAAACAGAGAGAACTTCTTCCGAGAAATATATAAAAATATAAATATATAAGAATATTATTGTACGCCGAAAGGCATTACACAAACTTGTATGGTGTAATTTAGAATGCTCGTGTAGAGGCAGTAAATTATTTTAAGAATAAGAAAAGTTTGTAAAATTGGATTTAGCATTTTAGTCCTAAGTCAACAGTTGTTAAATTATTGTACAATAAATGCGTTATTCATCATCATCATCATCACGGACGTAGATCCAAAAACAAAAAAACACAATAAAAAAATAAGTGAGAACACGCGGTCCATAATATGGATGTAAAACAAGTGGACGCCAAAATGGTAAATCGGAGAAGGCAAAATACGGACCTAAATCTGAAGGCTAAATGCCTTAGAACAAATCAAAATACGGATACAGACACATTGATTGTCAACAGCAACGACGAAGACAACACCAATGGAGCCCAGTACTCAGGGGCTGGAAACCAATTCAAAGAACTACCTGTCAGCGAAACAAATGCAGACGCTAGCAATCAGATCGAGGTCCTCAAGAGGCTCATCCATGAGATCAGTCTTAAGAAACAACAACTAGATAAATAAATGGAGGAAGTTGTTAAACTAAAAAAAACAACCTGAGCCAGAACGAGCGAAAAACGAAAATGGTACAAAAACAACAGCAAGAACAAAGACAACAGCAACCCACGTAGACAAAGAAAACACGACAGGGTGAGGAAACTCAACAACAGGAATCACATCAACAACAACAGCAGGAACCGCATCAACTGCAGGAACTACACCAACAGCAGGAAACATCTCAGACGGTGCCAATCAAAAAAAGGGAGAAAGTACATCCTATCTACATCAGCTACATGGAGTCAAAGGATCTCATAAAATTGGGTGAGTTGACATGCAAAACTTTTAAAACAAAACGGATAAATAATTTTAAGATAAGTTTTACATGCGATGATTTAGAAGGGTATAACAAAATTAAATCGGCATTGGGGAAATCCAAAAGCGAGTACTACACGTGCACTCCTAAATCGAAGAAAACTGTCTCCATGCTCCTCAAAGGAGTTGATCCTTCCTTTACTCCCGAAGAGGTGCTCGAAGAACTAAACAGCTTCGAAAACGATACCTTGATATTTACAGGTGTGAAACCGTTTTCTACAGCAAATTCGAGAAATCGCAACCGTAAGTTGCTTTTCTTCATTGTGTCGCTAAGCCCCAATAGTAAAATTTATGGACTTAGATATATTAAATACATTAATCATCAAACAATAAATGAGTTGGGAGCTAATAAAGAAGTGCTACCGCGTATTGCAGTGTATGCGCTGTCAACGCTTCGGACGTGTGGCAGCGAATTGCAATATGCATTTCAGATACGTCAAATGCCTAAACAAACACCATTGGAGAATGTCCATTGGGCAAAGAACAGCTCCCGGATAGAAGTAAACTATCCTGTGTCCTCTGTAACAACTCCGGTCATCCTGCTAACTTTAGAGGTTGCCCTAAGTACCAACAACTAAAACCAAAGTTGGAAGCCAGAAAGAAGCAAGTTGAAGAAGAGAACCGAATCACGTGTCTGGGGGCACCACTCCAACAGAGTCGGTGTCTAAGTTGGGCTTTCGGTAACAAGATTAGAGGATATAGATGATGAGGAACAAGGAAAGATGACGGCACCCTTCGAGAAATCATATCAACGGAAAACGAATTGTGAACACATGGTCCACCCACCAGTCAAGAAAGATACCTGGCTTGGGGACTATTTCATCCTGCGGCACAATGGAACGAAGGCTGCTATTGATCAGCAGATTATTCTTCCAGATTCATCGATGACACAGAGGGATTCACGATCCAAAAGAGGACTACGTCCAAGAAGTTCATCGATGACACCAGGGATTTACGATCCAACCAACATTCAACATTAAACGCACAAGTCAGACCAAAACTAAATAGTAATTAATTCAACCATAGTGACCTCAACCAATGGGATAACGCAAATACAGATCACATCGTTGCCGCGGCTAATGCGGCAAATATCGCCTCTCAGGCAACCCCTCCACAACATGTCGGAGAATATCAACAACAAACGACGACGGCCTTATTTCGAGCTACAACGTTAGCACACAATGGCCAACTTCGCCCCTTTTGTCAGATATACACACACACCCACACACACTGATAACATCAAGTATGTTATTATAACATAACTCATTATATTTCATAACTGAGATCAATTAATAGAATCAATATATAGTATAACAATATAAGTAATTATTGCCACCCTCCACCCAGCCGCATCGGTTCTTGAGTGGAACATGCATTGAAACTTCTGGCTCTTAACCACCATCATCCGTATACAATCAGCGACAGGTCTCAAGGTGAACCAACTAGTGGAGTTGTATTTGCAATTCCCAGTGGGCAAACATTCATTGAACCAACTAGTGGAGTTGGTCTTGCTGTTCCCAGTGGGCTATTCGTTGATAGCCCAAAGGAAAGACCCTTTTGTCTAAGTGTCATCGCCGGCCCGGCAAGATGTTGCAGCACAAATCAACAACAAACAACAATAGGGGATGAATCGATTCCTCAAGATACAACAAAAGGGGAATCGATTCATCATAAATTCAAATAACCAATTCACCTGTCATTGGAGCAACAGAAATTCACCACATCAAATTTCATCACGAAGGTATGCAACAGAATTTACTAAACTGTTGCATCGATATTACAACTGAGAAGGCATTAAGTTCGACAGAACAGTTTTTACGGTAATTTCCTGGTCCATGACACGGTGCTTTTTGATCGGATGACACTAACGGCAAACGATGGTACGAGGTATATTAACGGGCGCATAGAAAGAGTTTTTGCTTCTTCTTCGTTCATCGCTTGTGCTGTCGAATTCGGTATCATCGTTTAGTGATCTAGACTTTAAATTATTTCATGTGGCCGTTAAAGTGGCAATTCTTAAGTAATAGTGAAAATAAAGTAACTTATTGTTAAATGATCTAAGATTTTGTTTTGACGCTGTCAAACCTTGTGAAGGCTGTTCCCAAACCAACTAGTGGACTTGGCTTTTGCTGTCACCAGAGCGTGAAACATTGCTGATATACATAATATATAAAATAAAAAAACCTAAAAATCATAATAATGTTACCAGATTCAAGTGTTCCTTTTTTCTTCTCTGACCTAATTTGTAAATTTTGTTTAAAGTAACAACAATAAAAATAAAAATACTGTACACCGAAAGGTAACATATTTGTATAGAAAAATGTACGTACAATAATTTAGAGCCAGTAATAAGAAATAATACAGAGCCAGTAAATTACATCAAAATATAACATGTTAAAATAAGGTTAGCATTTAGTCTAATATTGTAAGAAAACCTTATATGTACTCCTTTTTTTAAATGAGTTTAAAAACAAAAAGAAAAAACACTTCGAAAATACTTTCTAAAAACGACCAAGTGTGAAAACTGAAGATGATCTGTACCGCATCTTCGCTCACGGGGGCGATGGCCATCATATCCGTTTGGGGTATGCATCCACACGCTATCACCGTGCATGGCTGATATTTTTGAACTCAAAAGTGTTTTCTAAACATCTATATATCTTTCCGGTTAGAAGAAGTTACTATCACTCCTATTTTCGGGATAAAGCTCGAATAGTGTTATCGACAAGGGACATTATAAAACAGTCGATGTTATGATTGTATTTATATTTTTATTAGAACATTTTCCGAGAATCCAAACGGGATTATCGAGCAAACATTAGCAATAGATCGGTATTTTTAAAACCTACATGATACAGTTATACAGCTAATGGCTTTATCGGTGTTCAGGATTCTCGTGGTGAGGATTCTTAAGGTAGAATCGGATCTTTCACATTTCTGGCGGTAAAGGAACTGATATATTGGGAGGATTTGGTGCCGGGCATAATGGTGGTAGAATCGGAAGTGTGTGATTTCCTGGGGATGTGCCATTTGCTGGTGGTAGACTCGGGAGTGTGCCATTTGCTGGTGGCGGAATCGGGGATGTGCCGTTTACTGGTGGTACAATCGGGTCTGTGCCATTTGCTGGTGGCGGAATCGGGACTGTGCCATTTCCCGGTGGCGGAATCGGGGATGTGCCATTTCCTGGTGGCGGAATCGGGGATGTGCCATTTCCTGATGGCGGAATCGGGGATGTGCCATTTCCTGGTGGCGGAATCGGGGATGTGCCATTTCCTGATGGCGGAATCGGGGATGTGCCATTTGCTGGTGGTAGACTCGGGACTGTGCCATTTGCTGGTGGTAAAGGCGGGACTGTGGCATTTACTGGTGGTAAATGCCCTGGTGGTAAATGCCCTGGTGGTAAATGTCCTGGTGGTATATGGCCTGGTGGCTTGCCATCACCAGGAGCTGGTAACGTTGCAACCTCCTGAGATATAATTGCAATCAAGGAAAGCCCAAAATAAGTTACCAACTTGTAGTTCATTTCGAAAACTGATACAACTGTTTCTGTTGATTTATTGAGAATTTCTCTCACTTTTATACCAATTCGATTTCACGTTACTCGACCTTCGCAGGAAAATAATACAATCCTCATCATTGATTAATTGTATTTTGCTAATTACCGTTTATAAACAAAATTATGATGTGGAAATTTTTCGACAGCATTATCTATTTGAAAAGTGGAGCAGCTGTCGCGAAATAAAAATGTTCTATTGAATATTTAAACAGCAAAGCAAACAAATCAGAGTTTGTACATCAGTGCTACATGAGATCTTGATATCTTAACGCTTTGTGTAAGCATATGTTTGCTGTAGGTTCTTAAATCATAGTCCAATTCATTGTGTCGAGAATGAGTCACAAAAGTGTCAATCGAAAAGTACAAACCCAACAGTTTATCATATTTCCCATGTGTGTTTGAAATGTTTTGAATGAAACATTTATCCCCTGTCCTTGATATGTTCGGAATGAGAAACGCATTCGTGACTTAAGCTGATATAATATCCACGTGCAACCAGGTATCAGAGTAATTATTATAGTGAATGAATTTATTCGGTTCGTCCTTTCTCTTCATGGATCGTTAACTGCAACAAAGTGATGAAAGTTCCTCTGCCTTGGTTTACTGTGTTTATAAGTTCTTATTTTTTATAATCTCTCTAGATCTACAAGTTCTTCTTTTTTTGTTCTTATTAAACCAAATTAACATTTACATCAATTAATTGGTTTGAAAAAATGTTTACGAAGCACTCTACGCCACTTCTACTTGTTACGTAGCTTTGGCTTTGTGGGGCTTTTCAGGGCCCGAAGAGCCGTACATCATTCGATCCCCACTATTCCAGGCGAAGCGACTTACCTCTAAGTCGAACTTCAGCAAGGTTGCGTAACCTTGCTACGGCATTTACCGCCAGCCAAATCGCTGGAATTAATACAGTTACCCGATCGGATAACTGTCATGAATAACTGTAGGCAGCGTACCTTTTCTGTGGGGGTTTTCCTTCCAAACCCCTTTTTCTCCATCACCATCCCTGAAAACATTAAGTCCACGGCAAAGCTTATCACTTAGCCGTGGCATCGAAAATTCATCCTCGGGCAGGCATTACTATCTGAAAACATTAAGTCCACGGCAAAGCTTATCACTTAGCCGTGGCATCGAAAAATTAATCCTCGGGCAGGCATTAATATCTGAAAACATTAAGTCCACGGCAAAGATTATCACATAGCCGTGGCATTGGAAATCTCATCCTCGGGCATGTATTGCACCCAGGGCATCTCGTTTCCATAGCCTTATGCCATGGAAACAAAATCAACAAGGAGTTCATTGATTACTCGTTGTTTTTGTTTGTCCATGGCACCCCTAGCATGCGGCTATTAGGTCCCATCGGTTTGCCACCGCCGACAAGGTTTCGGCTGATGCAAACCAAACATTTCCCTAATTACCAGCAATAGCTGGTTTCCACCGATCAGGGACCGCAAACAAGCAACGAATTGGATGCAGCCAGCAAGTGTTTACTTTTAACATCTGGCAATGGCTGCACCCTATATTCGTTGCAATATCTAAACATTGCATTTGCACCACAGAGTGTTATGAATATACAATTCCCTATTAACGGCCGCCAACCGTCGGCGGACCTAAGGAAATTCACACCATCAACCTAAATGTTGATTTATGGCCTCTCCTAGGATGACCAGATCTTCGGCTCGTGTTGTTTTTACCCCAGATGTTCCTTGTTGCCGGCAAGTATAGCACAATCAATTGTGTACACAGCCGCAGGCCATGCTTTGTTGGTATTCGTAGGAGATGCTGTTGCGACGTTCGCAACCACCACCACCACCGGACGATTGTAGGCGACGCATACACAGACATACGAAATGTATGCCGTATTCCCCGGTCCAATCACGATTAACTATCTCGAGATAATCGTGCAGCTCCTCCCCTTTTGCGGTTTGCTTGGCGGTGTCCCTTTTCTTTCGTCGGCTGTGAATGTCCAGTCAGATTACATCATTCGAAGCGCATACAGGCTCGCCAACCTAGATTACTGATTCGCGTTACCGGGGTTGAGTTGTGTGTCTCGTCAATTAACTTTTATTAAGAACAACCATTTGGACGAATAAGTGTAATAAGAAAGTTATGTTAAATTTATCCCGGTGTGCGATCTTCTATTGATGCCGTTGAGATGTGTGTCTCGTCAATTAACTTTTATTAAGAATCACCAGGACAAATAAAAAAACAATTCAACCAGATTACCGATGTTTTATTTTACCGAGTTCGTGGAAGTGTAGACGGAACCTCAGTTAATCAGTGTTGGGAGGTTCTTACCATCAGTTTAGAATTTTCATATTTGGAAGATTCAACACCGGCTGGCTGAGTACAGACTAAAGTTGGAAGATTAGTAAAACCAGTGCCCGTGTCTTGGCACCAGACTAATCCCACAGCTTCACTAATCTTTTGAGGATAATTTATTATGGCATATTCCAGTCTAAGTTTCCATGTTGGAGACGTGACTTTAAAAATTGCAGAAATTAGTCCTCGAAAAACTAGTTTGTTCAGCTACCTAAAGTTTCCTCCTACAAGACGTTTGTAAGGTTTTAAAGGACCAAAAATACTTTCTTTGAGATCTACTATTGTTTATTTTTATTTAATATATGGTTATATCCTTAAAGGTTTATAATTTATTTTTTAATTCCGTACCACAGCCTATTGTGATTTCTTTACAGTGGTGCCCTTTCGATTGTTCATTCAACTACGTATCTTAAAGATGGTGCTAGAAAGACCCGGTGCTTTTCTACAATGTTTGAAGAAGCAGCCCTGTAGTGTAGGATTAGTCAGTGCGTCGACCCGGACGCGGGATTCACTAACTTCCACTACTTCACAACCGCTGGTCCTCTGGAATCACTTGCAATTCTGCGACGACGTCCCGAGCGGAAAAAGGAAATGAAACACTTTGGTTTTTTTATTGCATTTATTTCCGTCACTTTCTATTTTCAGTCACACAGTTCTTTATTGTAAAAAAAAAGGAGTAACATTTATTACAAGGGAACATGCCTTAAATTGTTAATTGTTCGTTAACCAATTATTTCGGTTA